>VXAX01002154.1:0-54384 GCA_013399835.1 Leptocoma aspasia | reverse complement strand
CCCCCCCCCCGCCGCTCCCGGGCTGCCCTTCCCGGCCCGCCGGGCACCGCCACGGCGCCGCGCCCGGCCCGGCTCGGCTCCCTCCTCACGCCGCAGCCACGGGCTGCGCTGGGAATCCCGCGCCCGCTGCACTGGGAGATAGCCGGGAGTTTGCTCGCCAAACTAACTTCCCCAGCAGTGCGCCAAAGCACCGGCAATGCGTCTCCTTTTTATTTATTTATTTTCTTTTTTTCTTCTTTCATTGTAACGAAAACGAAAGAACCCCACCCCTCAGAAATCTGAACACCGCTTTTTTTTGCAGTGCGTCCTACAAGTCAGTGCTTTAGGGAAAAAGCACAAGGGGCTGTGGAAGTTGGCAGCACCACTGTTGGTTCTGTCAGAGCTGCCTGAGCTTCCTGGTGGGAAAATCCCTTGAGAGAGCTGCAGGGACTGGCAGCCCACCAGCGTGTGCGGCTGCCTGCGAGGGTGAGCACTTGTGGGCACGTACGTGCCTTCAAAAGTAGGGCTACACGAGGATAACACCACACAGCTCTTTTTGTGCATATGTCTCTGTCTTCTACGTTGGTATATTTTTATACACATAGATGCAGGCAGAGCATATGGCAAGTATAATAGTGCATATTTGTTTGCTCGCATACATGCATGTCTGTGGGTATGCATAAGTCGGGATTTTGTAATGCAGTTAAGATAGAGCAACTGGAATCAGTGTATGATTCATAGTGCATGCATATGTCTTTTACAGACTGTGCATTTCTCTGGTAGTGCTCCCTGCTGCATTTAGGCACATTGTGATATAAGAGCTCAACTACTTCTTTTAAGGTAAATACTTGATTTTCTATTGTTGTTATCCGAATACTACTCTGTTCTAAATTTACAGGTCTTTAACATAAATCCCACAAGTTTCTCAGGGTATCAAAAGTTTCTTTGAAAATAGCAATAGGAGTTAGGTTACAGGGTAGTTACCTTAATCACTTACGTGCAGCTTCTACCCTTGCATATTTCACTCAGTAGTTTCCTAGAAATAGTCCACAAATGACCCTTCTCTGAAGTAGGTGTATATATTTTCAGAAGGTACTTAGATTCTGCAGCCTGGCCTTTGTCTGAGCTGGAGATCTTTCCTATTCTCAGCTGTCTGCCTTCCTAATTTGTTTATAGGGCAATTCATCATCAGGTCTAGGCCTAGATGTATCATGCAGGTATCAGGTCTCCAGGTTTTTTCCTCTAGTGTTTTGAATCTCAGTATGTTTGCTTTCTATATTGTTTCAGCAGCTGATTTCAGTGGTTTGCTATTTTGAAGCCTTTTTGTAGTTTCAGATTTTTTTTTCAGCTTTAGCTGATTGGTATTATTATATTGAAAGCTATTCTCTCCAGGTCCACTTAGAAGAAGTGACACTACTTGGCTGCTTCAGACACTACCAAAATTGCCAACAGTGATTCTTCTATGTGTTCTTTTTATCTTCTGGTTGGGAGGTGGCCGTGCTGAATCTAATCTGTTTGCAATATAGTGCTAAATTACCAGTTTTTGTGAACAGTGTTTCCAAGCCTTTTTTTGCTTTACCTCTCAAACCTATGTAAGTTCTGTCTTATTCAAGCTGGTATTTTGTGGATGTGTCCCATGACCATGCACACCTTGGTTCGCATGAAGGCATTTTCACATCTGAAGAAATCTACAGTGTTCATCATGGAGATGAGAACTGACTCTATCAAGGCCTTGATCCCAGAAGTTTCTGGTGGTAATGTTCCCTACCAAAATTCCAGGGCATCCAGCTCCCAGTAGATGTGCATCCTCAGGCATTCCTCATTTGTATAGGGACAGTACAGAGGTAGAAGACTGGAATTCTGATTATTAGCGTATGTTCAGGCGGTCAGCAAAGTTAAGGCTATTTGTGATTGTGAAATTTCAGGGTTTTTTCTCCCTACTGCTTCATTGTTTGATAACTCAAAATTGGAGCATGTGCTGCTTGCAGAACCAGCTGTAGTCTGGCTGGTCCTAAGAATTTCTGAAGGTAATGACTATTACAGGTGCTTTCCTAAATGCTCTAAAGACTTCTTGCTGTGCCATTTTTCAAGCTATATTTTGTGGCATGGATTGAGATCAAAGTGTTCTTGTTCTTTGGGTAACATAAAAACCAGCTTCCACGTGGCAAGTATGTTCAATTTAGAAAAATAAAATGATCAGCTTCATTCCTCCAGCTCTTTGAAACTTTGGTGTTTATAGGTCAACAGAAAGGCCATAATTTAGGCATTTAAATGTTCTAACGTAGGAAACAAAAATTACTGAGGACTTGCCCTGGTATAACAAATCTTTTCAGTCAGAAATAGCAATCAAAAGTAATTTTTCCTCAGCTAAACAAGAGGTTGTTTTGCACCATTTCTCTTGGCAGCAGGGCCATCAAAGCTTTACCTTGAACTATGGATTTTATCTCATTTTGTGCGGCTTAGCCACCTTTATTTAATAAGATGGCTTTTGATCAGTATCAGAGAATTCTTTATACTTGTAGTAAAGATTTTAGCCACGTGGGCCTTATCCTGTGCACACTTTTATGGGTTGACCTTAGGTAATTTTTTTCTATTATGGATGGAAATAAAGAAATTTCACCTCTGAGCTCCAACAGTCCACTAGTTTTTTTCAAGCATTCATTTGCTGAACTTGTTACTCTGGTGTCCTACAGGCTGTTTAAAGGAAAGGATGGGGAGCTGTTTGGGAAGTGTCTCACTCTCCTCTTTTGTCTGTGTCAAAGAAACATTCCTGTGTCATGAACTCACTTGTAGTTAGTCATGGCATTGTAGCAGAATCAGTTTACCTTTATCTTCCCACGGAAGCTGAAAGTCTGGTCAGGTTTGTCAGTACTTTGCTAAACTAGTTTTTTTACAGATTTGTTACTTGTTTATTATATCTGAGAATCTCATGTGTTAACATGAACATTCATAATAAAAAATTAAGATGACCATTGCTGGGGACTTTGAGCTGATCAGTCTTAAAGAAGTGTACTAGTCTTACCTTTCCAGAGCTTCATCCATGGTCATTCTTGATATCTCTTTTCCCTCTTTTTCCACCCTTTCCCCTTTTCCCCTAATATCCATCAAATCTCTCAGTCTCTGAAAGTCTTTTCCTAAATTTTTCCTTTAATAGTCCAAGGGAACTTTGCTCAGCTGCCTGACAGATTGCTTTGTTTTGAAGCCTCTTTGCAGATACTAACTGGTGTGGAATATTTTTCTCAGTAGAAGAACTCAGTACCTTCCCAGGCTGTTAGTTGTTAAGGATGGACCAGGAGGGACTCATTCCCACCCATTTGGAAAGTGCCCTTCATTTCACTGGGCTATGGTTTCCTTAAAAAATTTCTCCTTAAAAACGCCTTAGAGCATTTTATTCTGATTGTTGCTTTTGGCCTAGTTAGTGCTGTTACTGCATTTTTCCTTTAGGATACAACTCTAGGATGTCCTACTTATTTCCTTGCTGCTTACTTTCAAGAACTGAGAATTGTGCTGAGATGATACTTTTAGAAAAAAAAAAAGGATTATTATTGTTGCATTTCTTTACTGTAAAGATAATTTTGACAGATTTCTCATAAAGCCGTCTGTTTCACCTTGAAATGTGAAGGTGGCTCAGAGCTGTCTGTGTGGAAAAAATGTTATTTATTGTGCCTTTTTTTTTTAAATTGGGAGTATTCTTATAAGCTGAAATGAAGTTATATGAGAGACTGTGAGAATGCATTCCAAGTGCTTGAATGTCAGAGAACAGAGAACAGAGAAAGTGTCTTGCGTTCTAATCTACCATCCCAGTCTTAAGAGAAGTTGAAAAGTTCCAGCCACCTCACACCAGTAAGCATATGGTTTATGCATGACAATTCAGCTAGAAGAATATTTTTCAGATGTTAATTTCTTTAAATGTTAATTTATATTTCTTCAGTTGTTTTCTTTCCTCATAAATTGCTACCTATAAATAATTTGGCTGTAGCAGTATCACAAGGCACTCTGCTGATGTTTCTCTACAAGTGATTTGTTAAGAGGATAAATATAAGAGATGCCTGGCACTGTGAACACTGTCAATACTGGTAATGATTTGCTAATGGGATTCTTTTATGAAAACGTCCCAGTGCTTATTGGCAGTCTGTCTGATCAGTTATTGTTTTCCAGCTAGAATGTAGCTTTCTGAAAGAAGCGTAGTGTGGGGAAGTTGTACACATGAGGGCACGGGGCCATCAAACCACGGTTGGTAGGGACTGTAGTGCTGTCACCATGTAGTCAGTGTCTCTGTAGCTGAGGGAAACTGCTTAGAATCAGTTACCATTTGTGGGAGGCTTGCTGGTTGAGCAAAATAGGCAATTCATTACACAAAGGCATCCTTGATGACAACTGTGGCTAGAATAATAGACAGAGGCAACAGAAGAGCATCACAACTATTGCCATAAAATCCTCTCTGTTTTAGCAAGCATGTCATTTGGTTCTCTCTGACACCTACCCCTTACAGTTTAAAATTCCCGAACATTTCTTCTTTCATGACTCATGGTGTAGCTCTGTATACCATGAGCTCTATATATCATGGCTTTATGTACTCTATAGCTTTATGGTTTATTCCATGGCTACCAGTTCGCAAGGTTGCAGCTACCTGACCATACATTGTTATTTTGGGATTTTTTTCCTGCTCATAACATTTGTAGTTTCCAGTCCAGTAATTGCTGTGAACTGCAATTCATTGAGTCTAAGATATCAAATTTTTTCTTCAAACAGAGCTTCTCAAATACTAGCTGCAAGGTGGGACAGATTTCCTACTTGCAACTGTGCCTGAACAACACAAGGGGATTATTACTAGGACATTTTAATAAGAATTTAAATGGGAGAAAATTCATCCTATTTAAAATGTATGATAAAAACTAGTGACAGAAATGAAACCCAGAAATGTCCTTGTCTGCCTGTTAAATCTCGTTTTAATGATCACTTGTTTTGAAATATGTAGAAGTTCAAATAGATTTGGAAGAAAGGAGTTTTCACAATTTGAAGCCTTTCTGATTTGTTTACTTGTTATGATAGGTCTATTGCCAGTTTAATCTGAAGCCTTTCCTCCTATATCTTTTTTTTTTTTTTTAGAGCAAATACTTTGTTTAACATTTGGATCAAATACAAGCCACGACTACCGGAGTGGTATTACAATGAAAGACTTGTGAAAGTTGGTGATACCCTTGCTCAGATCAAAGTAAGTCATTTGAAATCAGAAAAGGTTCAATCATAGCCTTTGTTTCATTATGTTTCTATGCTGCTTTAATTTTTAATCATATTTTACTGAAAGCTATTTAGAAAGTAGCAAAAACTTTTGCAAAATAATTCCAGTGACAGTTGGTTGTTTGTATTTCTTGCTTTTTTATTGTAAAATTGCCCTGATTTTTTAATATAATTCTATGTCTGTATTTTTTATGCACCCATTGCCTTTTCAAACACCCCAAAATCTTTCTTTTTTTGTTTGATGTTTCAGCATGGTAGCGTACAATGTCTGACTGTGCCTTTAATGCTGTTAAAGTACAAATTGACAATGATAGAGCAGTTCCACTGACTCAACTCAATGCTCAGTTAACCAAACATGAATAAAAAGAATTGTCAGGAGAGGAACAGAGAGCAAGAACCAGAGTGCAATTACACATTGTACAACTATATGTATCAGTGACGCTCCTGCATCTTGAATTATGTGTGCATTTCTGGTCTCCTCAAAAAAGGTAGAAACAGCTAAAAGGGTTTCAAGAGCTAGATTGTTGAAGCCAGAGTATTTGAGAGATGTTTCACTCTATGATAACTCTGTTTTTATGCTTTTACTTAATCATATGTTACTGACTACTGGTGGAGATGGGATGCCAGGCTAGTAACTGTTGATCTGACTCAATAAGGCAAATATATTTTTATATACTATTTGTCCTTTGTGTTTCCTGTGAAAAAAATTCAAGGGTGAGCCATTTACAAGTTCAGTAAAATTTGTGTCAGAAGGTCATGTCATAAAATCTGGGGCTTTGAAGGGTAGTTACTAAACAACACTCAGAAGCAGCTCAGAGATGTATTGTTAGAAAGCCAGTTCTGTACCTTCTACTGAATTTTTTAACATAATGGTAATAAATGAAATAAATAAAAAGTAGAGGCCATAACTGGAAATGTATCAAGATGGTTTGAGGGGCCATCTTTTTGAGACACATATCCAGTGAAACTGTTCTTTCACTCTTATGTCCTTTGCTTATGGAATGCAGCAAGGAGAGATGCTCTTTGTGCTGTTTATGGAGAGTGTTTGTTTGTGGCTGCCTGGTGAGCCTTTCCACAGGCCTTGGCAAAGGCAGGAGTATCATGCAGATGTTACGGAGTCTTCTGTATCCTTCATTGCATGTGCCCTGAAGAATTCCACAAAAGTGGAACTGAATAATAATTCCACTCCTGAATAAAGAACAGCCAGCTGAAGCTGAGTTTCAGCAGCACTCAGCATTCACTGGGAGACTGAAGGTGTATAGAAGAGTCCATAACTGTGGAGCCATTATGATTGAAGGTGCAGGGTCATGGTGTAGGTTTAGACGTACAGAAATTCTTAAGGAAGCTTGAATAGCAGCAGTTGTTAATAGCATTGCCTAGACAATTCTGTTCATGTTTTCTTCATGTTTGTACATTCCTGAAGTTTTCATAGCTTCTGGGCCCTAGGAATTGCTTGAAACATTATATGAAGCTTTTAGTGTTTGGGGACTGCTGCTCTCACAGAGTACTCAGTAAGGGGATTTCAAAAGTATCAAATGCTGCTCTCTGTACTCTGCATTGGCTTCCCAAAGCAGCACTCCAATATATTGGTCCTTATGTTCAAGATGCTTAATGACCTGACCCTAGATGCCTGAAAATAATCCATGTTTCTGCGTAAAGACTTTGGCTTGCAATGTCAGTCTTCAAGTGTAATGTGTTTTTCTACAGTAAAGTTATCGATGTTGTTGAAGAAGTTGTTTTGCTGGCCAGGCTAATACTTTCAACTTTTTTTTGGAGCTCCCACTTTTAAGTGCATTTCTTTAACTTAATTTTAGAATGAAAACCTATTTTTCATTCCATTTTTTCCCTGAAAAGAAATAAATAGAAACAACAGGGGATGGATGTTGCAAATTTCAACTGCATTACAGGAAGCATGAATGTGGTGCAAAACCAAGGTCTGTGATAGGTGGGGTAAAGCCTATTCCATGAGTACCCCTCTTGACTCCTAGTTGAAAACTGGTGTTGAATATTTTAATTTTAACCTGCATGTTATATAATACTTAATGACGTGTAGTCCTTAAAAATAATTATTGCATATGAATAGTCAGTGGGTAGACACCTGCTTAGCTTTCTGTCCTCCTGCTGTATTTTTTAATGCCTTTAGACTCCTTCATATAATACATCTGCTGTGTATTTTCTAGGACACACCTAAATTCATTAAGTCATATATCCGGAAATTACTTAGTCCATTAGTCATCATATGATCAGCACTGACTCGTTTTTATCTTGCCTCCTACTCTGCCTGTTTCTGCCTGTTATCTCTGGTCATACACACATATTTTAAACTGTTTAGGAGAGAATTTACCTTTTTGTTATGTGTCAATAACTATCTTAATGGTATTCTGATCCATGGCTTTTGATTCTAAGTGTTATAACAGCCTGAATGTACGTGTTAGATTACACAAGTGACTGACTGCCCATAGCTGTCCATGGAAAGTCAAAGTTTCTTAGTATGGCTGCTGCTTTCACACAGCAAATAGGACAATAGGGCCATGTGAGTTGGACTCCTCAGATGATTAAAAATTTAAGGTGTTGCTGAGGTGGAAGGAATTTATATCGAAAAAAAGAAGGGAATGCAAGGAAATAAGAATTTTGTGTGACTGAGTAATAAAGAATAATTTTTACCAGCATTAGTTTTTTTTGTTACTTTTTCCTCAATAATTTATTTAGTGTGTGTGATAGAATTAGTGAAATTGGTAGAGAAACCTAAATGTAATCCTTGCTGAAGGAAGTGGTGGTGATGATTCAGTAAATGTCACTTCCAGATCTGAGTCAGAGATGAACCATAGAGTCAGCATGATTTTAGAGTGGTTCAACATGCTGCTGGGGAGCTCTATTTGGAATGAGACATAAAGCTCAACATCCTCTTTGCTAACAGTTCTTAAAGACCCAGTGGCAACTTCTGGTCTATTAATGCTGATTTCTTGGCCATATGTAAATTCCAGTTTTCACTTTTTTCAATCTTTTTAAATTCATATATTATATATAAAAAAAGAGCTTTGACAACATGGAAACAAGGAAGAGAGAAGTGACTATATCTATATATTGCTTATAAAGTTCTACATTATGAAGTACTCTTTTTCAGAAGTGCAGTATCATTGTAATTACTGTTGTAATACTGAAGAGTATTCCAGCAACTCTTTATTACATTAGCCCAGGACCCTGCTTTATAATTGTTCTCTGATATGTCGTATTTATGATTAGAATAAACAAAACTAACCAAAACTCGAAAAGCACAAGCCATTTTAAGTATTTCAACCTTTCATATGTTGAGTGTTCACACTACATGCTGGATATTTGTGTGAAACTGTAGTGCTTTACTTCCTGTTGCTCTTTCACATTGATACTTTTTTCATAAAGATAATTTAAAAAGCACATGTTTTATAGAAATAGAAATGCAATATACAAACTATAAAAAGAACATATGATTTTTTTCAGGAATATAAGCTAGCACTTCTACAATGCTATGAAAGATACCTTCAGCAGTTTGTTTCTGTAAACCTTGATGATGTCATGGATGATGTGCACCACTTTAAATCCACCTTTTTTCCAAATGGTGTCAGAGACAAAAATGCAGCACTTACGGTAGGTTATGGGTTTTTAAAATTTTTCTGGTCAAAGATATTCACAGGTTCCAAGTAAGTAGCCCATTTTATCCTCCACTTCATATTAATTATATATTAACATTAACTAATATTTAATAATTTGTTGATATAAATTGCATTGAGATTTAATGGTCATATGTATGATATGAACATCTGGAGTTGGTGTAGATTTTTTAGACGATATAAGTGCCTAATACTTTTGTGGCAGAAGCCAACAACCATCAACTTAGTGTTAAAACATCACTTTTCTCTGAATATGGTGTTCTGTAACTGCTTACAGCAGTTTTTGCTCTGAAATAGTTGCTATTATCCACTGTCAGAATCAGGACGTGGGCAAAATTTGATAAATGTCATGCAATTTTGGAAATTTTTGTATCGTATGATCTAAGAACCAGGCAGAATGCAAGACAATTAAAACATTCTCTTGTATTTTGTACCATAAATGTGCAAAAAACTACTTGTAATAAAAGGTCATGACAGTTAGAAAGGCAGTGTTATGTTTTTTATAGCTTATTTGCTCACTATTAAAAAAAGGGCAGAATGCTGAATAATTTTCTAAGTGCTTTAAGCTCTAGGAAGCTGAATGACCTTAAGGATGTGTTGGAATCCTTTTGTGTTAATTGCTTATCAAGGTAGGGACTTGCAGCATACCTTTTGTTATTCATGGAAGAAAGTGTTTCAGTTGATCTAGGGGGAATGCTAAAAGCATGTTATATTTTACTTCAAGCAGTTGTTTGCTGAGGAGCTCTACTTTTGTACACAGTGGGTATTTTGAATTAACTAATGCAAGTTACTCTGTGATCAAGAACAACAAACAGAAATGGTAGGCAGCTCCCATGTATTGAGCTAATCAAATTCATATCCTCAAGTCAGAGTTAGAGTGTAAATAGGTGTTTAGGGAAGAGAAGAAAGTAGACAGTTTGCTTAAAAACTAGAAGCAGATAGCATGATAGAAGAGATACTTGGTTTGTATTATTTTTTTCTTTTTAAAATGTGGTTCAGCTTCCTAGAAAGAATATGATCAAAGACTATGTTAATACATTTTTAAAAATGTTTTGTAAATAAATTTCAAGTTCAAGAGATGCTCTCCTCTGTTTTCTGTATGTCTGCCTAGACCTTGAACCAGTCCTACTGGCAAATGTTATTGCAACTCTATACTAAAATGCCTGTTCTGTAACCTAGCCTTTACAGACTGAGATATCCTTAAATTTTCAGATATGGAATCTAGTTTGGCAATGATCCCTACAATTGGAAATGGAAAATGATAATGTGTCAAATGATTACATCTAAAGGTTTTAAATGTAATTTTTTTTTGCCATGTTCCTGTAGTTAGCTTTTGGATTTTTTTTAATGTAACACTAAGAAATGGCATTTCTGGGCTAGAAACTTCCAGCTTCTGCAACAAAATAATATCATTTCAAATGTTATTAGGTTAGGAGACTTTTGAGAGATTAATAGGTACTGACTGATCATGTCCCACTTAGCCCATTTTTTCACGTTGTTTGTTCAGCTGATGCTGTAGTCCAGGCATGACTGAGGTCACGTTAATGTTGGGTATTATAATGAAGAGAAGGAAAAATCCGTCTGTGGAAGAGAAAAGTAAGAGATGAGAATGAGAAATAAGATATTGGTGATATAGATGGAGAAGTGTAGAAAAGTTAAAACTTGCCTTAGTTTATGGCAGAGAAGCTAAGTGTCAAAGCCAGATTCTTTGAATAGCAGTTTAATGCCTCTTTTTCCCTACACCCCTTGCAGCACTCCTAGTGCACTAGGTGCGTTTTCAACCTGTGACACAGTGGAAACTGACTTAGGTTAATTTTACAGCAACCCTGAAGCTTTAGCACTTTCTCCATATTCTAATGCTCAGTTCAATGTCATGCTGATTTTTTTTGCTGTCATGCCTAATCTTTTCTTAGTCACCATTTTGTTGTACTTTGCTGATGTGAACTGACATATGCTTATATTTGAATTAACTTTATATATATTTCTATGTGTTTTAGTTCCATGCTTTGGAAGCGAGAAATATTTGCATTTATCAGATGGTTTGCAGCAGAGACAGAAATCTTCAGAATCAAGAGTCCCTGCAGACTTGTCTCAATGTCTTGACCTCATTACGACTCACTATGCAAGTGGCTCTGCCTCAGGAGAATTTATGTTGGCTTATCTACAATGGTACCTCAGGCTTTCCATTTACATTTCTTTGCTAAGCAAAGCTGTGGAGGGAAACTTTTATACTCTTTGTACTCTTTAAGGTCAACCTAAGGGTTCTGAAGAAGTCTCTAGTTAGTCTTCAATCACAGTAGGGTTTTTTTTGTAGTTTTTTGTTTTTCTAATAGAAGGGATTTTAAAATTAAGATTTCCACAGCGTACATTTTCAGGTGGACTGTTGTAAAAGCATCAATATTTTCATAGTAACTGTGCTTAAGAGCAAAAGTAAGGACATTTTTGGAGTAAATCCTAATTAACAAAAAAATGCCAAGATTTTTCTATCAATAAAATGTTTGTTTTGATGAGTTAATTTTGTCTTGGTTTTTTTGGTTGGTGGTTGTTTTTTTGTTGGTTTTGGTTTGGAGGTTTTTCTGCTTGTTTGTTGTTGGGTTTTGATTTTTTTTGAAAAGGGGATTGCAGATCTAAGAGTGGAAAATTATTGTCTGCCATTATGTCTTTGTATTTTTGAAAGTACTTTGAAGGGAAGAGTTGATAATAAAACTATTCTAAAAAATACCATATGGCACTTAACGATTTTGATCCATGTGTAAGATTTCAGGGTGCTGCTTGTAAATGCTTGTATTTGGGAAAAAAATTGAGAAAAAAGAATGGAACTTCTGCAAACTAGATACACAAAGAATGATTTACCAAAATTTTGATTTCAAGAACAAAAAATACTAAAGTATTTTCTTGCTTTGAAAGGCAATGTTATTTAGTCAAAAATAAACAGACTAGTATGAATTTCACAGAATCACAGAATATTCTGAATTGGAAGGGCTGCACCATCAAGTCCAACTCTTGAGTGAATGGCCCATGCAGGGATTGAACCCACAACCTTGGCATTGTTAGCACCATGCTCTGAACAACTGAGCTACTGTGGTCAATTGTTGCAATATAAATTGAGGAGATAATATGTTCTTAATTTCATTTTGAAAAATGTACTTTTCTTGAGCTATGATTGGTCAAAATTCTTATCCTTTTGTTTTGGTGGGACTGTTGTTGCCCTCAGTCCCTACTTTAGAGGTGTGTTTTTTGATTCTATGATTCTATGGGAGAAGAAAAATTAAAATAAACGCACTTGCCATTCTTACATCCCACTGCCTGTATGTGTACAGGTCTCTGTACCAATCCTAGCCATTAATCTACTCTAATTAGAAGGAGGCAGTAACTCAGATTTTTCCTAGTTCTTGAGCATTTTTCTGCAATTTCAGACAATAGATTTTGTGCCTCATTACACATTTGACTGATAAAAAGAAATCTTCCTAATACTTGCTCCATTTGAGCTTATTGGAATAATAACACCCTTCTAGCTATGACAGTTGACATTGTGATGCCTCCTGCTGCCACAGGTGTCCCTGTCTGAACATTCATACAGACAGAAGAATAGGCATTTTTTTGTCTCCCAGAACCGCTGTGTCTTTTATACTCCTAAGACTGATTTTTGAAAATTTTATGACATTGCTTAAGTCAAGGACACTTTTGACAGGTTTTTATTTCTAAGTCATTGTGATGCTCTTGGAAACTCTAATTGCTCTCAATTTTCTTCATGTCACTTATCATACTTAATATCATGTAATAGTGGTGGTGTCTGCCAGGACAGTGCCATGATGGGCTAAAAGAATCATGTAGGTAAGGTCTGTGAGGAGAGGTAGTATTTTGTTTTAAAAAGCCTGGCATTTGGGGATGAAAGTAAGATTTGTCTCTCTAGCAGTTACTGAGTAAAAATTTGATTCGGTAAATTTTTAAGATTTCATTCTCATGAAATCTCATGATTATACTGCTTCACTGTGTAGGTATTTTTGAAACTAATATTGCAGAAGAATTTAATAGTTTCATCTTCTCTAAATTAGAAGTTGTTACAGAAAAATAATTCATTTTTCACTTGTTTAATGAATGAAAAGTCATTAAATTGTTCTTCTCTGGAAGTAACAACCCAGATAATAAGAAAAAGATTGAGTTGCTTAGCATAACAAATTTAATGTAGAATTATAGAACTTATCTGTTTGTTTATTTTAATTTATTTTTGCAGGTACTATCCATATTTACACCATATGCAGACATTTGATGGTGATGGGTCAGTCTGCTAAGGTATGGCAAAATAAATAGAAAGGGTTGTAAAATTTGCAAAAGTTTAGAAAATGCACCTGTGTTTTGCATAACACTATGCCCTGACTTTTCAATTACACTGGCATTACCAATAGTAGTACTTTGTCACAGGGAAATAAAATGTCTGTGTTTCAAAGTGGTTGATTTATAAGCCCTCATACTTTCCTGAGTCTGCTCCTTCCTCAGCTGTGAAATGGAGCCCAGTGTAATGTCTTGCTGGACATTGAGATGACGTATGTTAGGCTGTTTCAGAGGATTCCAGGTGCTTTGTTTTCGACATCTATATATTAGGAATTGTTTTTTTGTTTCTTAAAATGTGGAAATGTGCTGACACCTGGTGGCTAGGGTTTTAGTTGTGAATACTTGATAAAAATAATCTGGCCTTTCCCCTCCGCCTTTTTTTTTTCTGAATGTAGTTTTTGTTTGTCTTAGCTTTACTCCTTTCTCCTAAAACTTGAACAGAATTTGAATCAGCCTTGATACAATGTATTTTCTTATGTGTTATTTTATTAATCTTTCACTGAGCAGGAAAGACTTTTTATCTTTGAATATCTATTAAAAACAGAAGTGCTTTAGCACCTCCTTTAGCATCCTCGGGTTTCTGCAATACAAGAAACAGAGGAATTGATCGTGGGTATTTCTGATTCTTGAAGTTCAAACTAAAGGAAAATTTGTATATTGGCTTAATTTAGGACAAAGGTTGTGCACATTTTGTGTACTTCAGGGAACAGCTGACCCAAAGAAAATAGTAAGAGGAAGATACAGATAAAGTTCATTCAATCGAGAATGACTAATTATTAAAATTAGACTTCTGCAATGGCTATGTTGCCCTGCAAGTTAGGAGCCAAGAGTTCCATTGGTATAAATTAATCTAAGCACAGGTTTGCCCTGCAAAAGACAGACTCCATTGCATCCCAGATAAGCTTGCTGAAAACTGATCACTAGAGCTGCCAGAAGAGGGAAGGATAACTCTCAAGAGAAGAGCAGATAAGAGAGAAGGGCAGGATCTTTGTCTGGTGGCAAGACTATAGTGAACTGGTGTGGTTAAGGTAGCTTGGAGGCTAAAATACTGCTTTACTACAGTTTGAGATGGAAAAAACCAATAATATGCAGGGGAATGTTTTTTAGTCAATAAAACATGTTAAAAATTAATAAAATTTCTTGTAATTTTTTCCCCCTAGTTCAGTTTGTCCTACCAGGTGAGGATAAGTCTTTGTATCTGTCCTTTGGTAATAGGAAGCATATTTATGTAGGTTAAAATGCATTCATTTTGAAATTAGATTTCTCCAATACAGGTCTTGGAATACTTACTGTGGGCCAGTATATGTATGGAATCATCCATTCCACTCTTATCTGTGCATTATTTGACCTGGAGAGCCACCCTATATACGGCAGTTTCTCAGTGTTATTTCGATTGTCAAGCCGGCATTCATGGAGAGGTATCCTGATTTATCTTATGTAGCATTTCAGATGCAATCAAATGGGAAATATTTATTTAAATATTCCTATTTATTATCAGATCATATGTATTCAGAGTTCTGTTCATATTCCAAAATTTTACTGCAAAGTGGAGATGTGTTTCATGTAAATGCATAATCAAATGCAATAGCACTTCGTAATTTACTCACAGTCACAAACTTCTGGCATTAAACACTGGCCAGGTCCCATGCATATATACAAAAGGTATTTTGCAAAGGTTTTGTTTTCTTTTTCAATTGTTCAGGACCTGACTTTCATTGCAGCTCTTTGCAGTTGTATAAATTCAGGAATGATATTATTCTAAAATTAGATATCAACATACAGTATATGAACACAGAGTATATATGTTCTTTTAAATTCTTTGGACAGGTATTTGCTCGCCGTGGTTTGATTAAAATTGATGAACTGAAGCAATTAGAAGATACCAGCTCTTCTCTGGAACAAACAGAGACAGAAAAGATTTTTAGAGAAGCCACTCTAAAGGTATCATCCTGCAAATCATTATAAAAAGGTAGAGTAGTTATGATCACTATGAACAGAACACATAACATGGATATTGACTTACTTTTTCCTTTGTGCCAGATGTCAGTAATGATTTTCAAGCGAGCAGTATATGAATCCAGAAGAAAGTCGAAAAGCGTTCGACGTGAGTCAAAAGTTAACCCGAGAAAAGCAGTAAATGTAGGTCTGACATTTGATATAATCCTTTTTCCTTTACTATTGTCATGTGATGAAACCATGATATAATTCTAAATATAGATGGTGCTATACACAAGCAGAAAGTTTTATATTTTCAATTTCATAATTAACAGAATTTATTATTAAAACTCAGAACAAGCTTGGAAGTAGGGAAGATGTACTAATTATTACTTTAGAAATTATCAGGAGCGATCTGCGTGGCTTTAAACTACATGGCCTTAATACTTTCCCTCATAATTTCTATTGTCCTATCCTTGAAGTAAAATACTGCAGCAGTGTGTCTGGTTGCTATGAAATGATTAGTCTACCTAAGTACTGTACCCGCTTAGCATGAGGCTTTGCTATGCCTTTGAAGTATGACATTAATAACAGCAATATATTTTACAGTATGTTATTTGCTGTTTTGCACATGTACTTACTTTCTGATGGAGAAATGTTTTGAAAAAAATCTTGCTTTATTGCAAGTTGGTTTAGGTGTCACAAGACTTAAATTACCTTTTCTTGCTTAGTTGTCATGGCCTCGCACCACTACCGAGCGGCTGCTGGTGGCAATGTTTGATGGGGCTGCAGCTCAGTTCCTTGCCATCCTGGAAGCACTGTCTGATAGTAGAAGGAATCTACTGCCCCCTCATCCTCCTGTTCCTGATGAAATTGAAATTCGTGATGTCACTTCTGAGCTTTTTTCTGCAGGCCTAGAAATCCTCTCAGGTAACAGCTTAAAGAAGCAAAAACAGTTGGTGAAAAACCTGGACCTCCATTTTATTTTGGTTTTTTCCTATTTAAAAAAACCAAACAATATGTCTGAAGGTATATATTTGATTTATAACAATAGCACCTGTAAAAGCAGGTAGTCTTTCTTATCTTCACATAATAGAAAAATCTGGGTTGATCTCCATGGTCTATTATAAGCAGTAAAAATCTGCAGCAGTTTATGCATATATTTTCTAAGTAAACTGGAGTTCACTTTCTCTGTAGTGGCCTTTACAGGCTTTACTGTGCCATATATTTATGGCTAAAACAGTGTTGTTAACATACCAGTGTTTTCACTACTGCTGAGCAGTTCTTGAACAGCCTGATGGATGGGGGTTGGGAAGCCAGGCAGGGTCAAAATACCATGGTGTTTGATGTATGCTATTAAAAAAAAATCCATTCAAAGTTAGATGTAAAAACTTGAGAAAAACTTTGGACTTGATGGTTCCTTCTACATTCTTTTTTTTGCTGGGCTCTGGGCTGAATATAGTCCTGAGTATGGAGGTATTTTGTCAGTAAAAGGATATATAGAGACTACGTACACTTCAGAATGATATTTTTCTTGGTATGATTACTGGCTAATTAGAACATAACAAGTCAAATAGATTATAAATTGACTTAATAAGTTGTCTGTATTGAAGGTGGAGAGAGCAATGGCACCAATAATTTTGGTATAATTAATCCATCATCTACTCTTCTGCAGTTGATGCTAACAGGTAAGATAGCTTGGAATTTCAAAGAATTTTTTACCCAGTGATATAAATGCTCAGTGGGCAGAATTAATTTTCATGTTAGTAACATTTCTATACATAAAGAGTCTGCAAAATGGTGTCCTCTTGGAGTGGTTCTGTGCAGGGCCAGGAGCTGGATTTTGGTGACCAGGCTTGTGGGTCACTTCCAAATCATGACAGTGACTGTGGCATATTGTTAGGACTGCAGAACACTGCTGAATATATTAGCTAAAACACTTGTTGAGAATTCCAAGGACCACGATGCTTTATGCTTTACTTTATGCTTTACTATCCAGACCACAGTAAAGCTTTATGCTTTACTGTGGTCTGGATAAACTTCCTAAGTGAGAAAATAGGCTCCCTATGTGTATATGAGCATTTTCCGACATGGTAATGAGAAACTGTCTTTAAAGAAATCATATGTGTTTCTATGCAATTTTTAAACCAAATTTTGGATAGTAAGGGTCTTTACAGGGTGATAAGCTCTTCCTGCAACAGCAAGGAGTAGATCCTTGGTGTTCTCTACACAGGTATGTTAATATCAATAATTGTAGAGCTTCTTTTGAATGTAACAGGACACTGAGATATAGTTAAGTGGCCATGGTGGTGTTTGTTAAAAGTTTGGATTTGATGATCTTGGAGGTCTTTTCAAACCTTTATGATTCCGTGGTTGCAGATCCATCATTAAAGCAGCCTGTAAGCACAGACATTACCATGAAAAGATAAAGCTATTGTTTCTTGTAAAGTTTTTAAAACATCCTTCAAGATTATGCTGACTGTCCAAAAATGCATGGAGATTTATCTTTGTATTTATCAATACCCAAATTATGAAAATAAATTAAATTAAACTTTCAATAAACTTTTGAATATGTATATATCAAACAGAGAAAATGTTTTTGTCATCACTGCAGGAGAAAAAGGGGTGTCTGGAGATGCTGCTGTGAAATTTGTAAAATTAGCTTTCAGCTATGAAGAGTGGGACGTGTTTTATTCTGCTCTTGAATTTGTTGATAATTTTCTTCAGGTAATCTGGATGTGATTGAGATGTTCTTTATTTAGTCTTTTCCTATGAGAGTAAGGAGTATTCAAAATACATATTTTTATTCTATGTTTTTTTCCTTTCAATTAGGCTCAAGATGACCCAACATGGAAGAAAGCTGAAACAGAACTCAAACTTCTTGCATTGATGCAACCTATAATATTCCCAGGAAAATTTGAAAAGAGTTTTTCTATTAGTGGTGATGATAATAGCAAAGAAGGCAGCACACTTCAAGGCTCTGAAAAGACACCGACAATTAGAAGTGAGTGTTGTTCACTTATAGTTGTGTTTGAATTTCAAATATTTTTGCAGCAAGAGGTTTTGTTAATTATTTAAAGACTATGTAATATGGTTCATGCAGTAGTCAATGGCAAAAAGTAGTAATTGAGAAAATGCTACCTATTTTTTCCAGCTTTAATTTGTCAAAATACGACTTTATACTATTTCCCTTAAGTGGGAAATGCATGATGTATGTTAAACATGTGTCAAGTTATAAGCAAAGTTGCAAAATGATTGAATGTTTTCAGACAAGTTTTCAGGGAAAAAGTGAAACAGATCTTTGAGAGGTTTTTTTGCCTGTTCTTATACTTAATTTATGCAAAATTTCTTTACATAGAAGCAAGAAAAACTTGTTAGAGCAACTGCAGTTTAATTCTATGACAATCAAAAAACTGAATATATCTTGAAAACTTTGTTTCCTAAAAATAGAAATGTTCACCTTTCACAGAAGTGAATAAACTTGGAATTATCTGTCCCCCTCTGAATTTACTGTTTCTTAGACCATGTTATCTGCTGGCTTATATTAGTAAATCAATTGATTCAGATATTTTCAAACTTAGGTTTTAAATTAGATATAATGTCTTGCCTTTCCTTTTTCCCCCCCCTTTTTTATACCTGCTGAATGTAGAGGAATCCTTAAAGCCTAGAGGTCCTTTTCATGACCTTATGATTTTGGCAACAACAGTGTTTTCATGTGTCTCCACATCTGAGCAGGTAATAACAGAATTTGAGACATTTCTTCTCAATGTATCACTTAATCTATGATGAATGCATATAATTGACGATCAAAGGAATCAGTTGTATGACTAACAAACTGCAAGAATATAAAAAGTGAAAAATTGTACTTATGAATGTTATTAGTTAGTGATTTTAAAAAGTGGTTTAATTTTTAAAAAATGCTCTGTAACCAATTGTTTTAAAAATGTTTATTAGATATTAAATCTATTTGTAAGACTGTAGGGCAGATTGCATGTTTCAGCTAATCAAGCAGAGACTGAATTTCTTTACATACGTTAGATTTAGATGGGCAAATATGCTCAGCTGTGATATAGATATGGGGGCAGTTACTCTAAGGAATGATAATGCCTTTTAAACAGCACTATGTCTGGAATTTAAGGTAAATTCTCACTGCAAAAAAACTGAAACAAGCAGCAGCAACAACAAAAATACTGAGAGTGGGACTCTGTGCTGAAGTCTCCACTTAGAAATAATGCCATTATATATCTGATGATTTATTCCCAGAGTAACCACTTTTACTTGCTCAAACTGAGATTTCCCCTTAATGTGCTACTGAGAGGGGAAGAAATTATAGTGCAGTGTTGCCACTAGTAGCACTTACATTAAAATAGTTTGTGATCCAAAAGACTAATGTAAAATTTTCCTTAGAAAAAACCTGTTCTAATAACATGGCATATATCTTATATGTAAAATTTATTTTAGATATAATTTGAATATTGCCACAATTTGAATGTAACTGGAGCACACATTTTTAGCTTTGGTGTAGTATATTGAGCCAAAGTATCTTGCCTGTGAGGTGCCCCACAGATACCTTTAGATAGCATGATTTGTCAGTTTTTAATGTGTTCTCTGTATGGAGGCAGTTACCTGGATTTAAACTCTGCTGGTTCTTCTACACTTTCCTGCAAATCTTCTTGATCTGTCCAGAGAAGAAAGACAAATTTGTCCCTGATTAACAGAGCATTCACTGATGGTGAAGTTACATGATATATAGCTGAGGCAATCTAGCAGCTTGCTGCCACCAAACCAGTGGCAAAAATAGTTTTGATTTACATTTTTTCCATTTTTTCCTCTCCCCAGTTTCATTATCAATATCCCATAAATCATATGCTCAAATATATATGGGAGTATAATTAGTGTGGATATATCAGGTTTCACTGCACCTGAGATACTAGTTCAACTCTGCTGTAACTGGTGATAAAGATATGTACTGATCCTTACTCACTGTTCAGAATGTGTTTAACACATAGATGAACTCTATTAAGAGCTTGTCAATAAAAAAAACCAGAAATAAGCTCCCCAAACCTCTAAACCCACTTATATTGTTAAGAGAAGGAAAGCTTGGGTGGTCTACCAGAAATTATTTTTAATAAGTATTTCTAAAGCTTTCATAATGTTGTCATCTCTTATAAGAAAGTGACATATTTTATTTACTTGTGTTGAAAAATGTTGGGACTGTTTATGTACTGGGTTATTTGTGTGTTTATATGCCTACCCATTTCCACAATTATATTGTTTTTTCTTTCCAGGATGTCCATCCTGACAAAGAAATACTTGTTGATGTAGTAATGTGTTTGTGGCAGAAGTGTAAAATGGAACTTCAGCAAATCCAAATGAGTGGAAATGCCTGCTTAGAATATATCCACAAACACCAAGCTTACCAAGTACTCCTTCTTTATAATGTATTTCTCTTAATGTGAATGCAGTGAAATACTGGTATCCAATCTGAGTACCTTTTCTTATATATACACTTCCAACACTGTGCTCACATATGCCAATACCAAAATATTCTCTTAGTCTTTTTGCAGTAAGGTAACCCACTGTCTGCCAGTGGGCCATGGTGGTAAGAAGCTAAATTAGTGAAAACATTTGGGCAGGATGTAAGAAGAATTTGAGATGTTGTGGCAGAAAACATGAATGTATTTCAAGAAAGTTCCCTAGGTCAGTTGAACAAAGTGACAAAAGCCTTAAGAACTTAAGACAAGGGGGATGGGAGTCAATAGTAGAATAGTATTTAGCTCACTGGATAGAGTCACAGGCTTACCTTGAATTTGTCCTGTGTGTGAGAGGCTCCTGGTGAAATGGGTTCTCTGGGCTGCCAGTTGGTGCTAACCAACTAGTTTCTGGAGGAGTTAATTTTGTGACCCTATATAGTAAAATTGTTTGGAGGTTCCCCAGAGTGTATGGTTATTTTCCTCTGTATGTACAACAGTACATATTTTATTCTAAGTGGGAAGGTATGGAGAGGCATGTAATCAGATCTACTGGAAGGCTTACTGCACTAGAGCAAGGTATAAAAGTTAGGGCTGTAGAACATATATAAAACTTTCCAAAATGAATGGCAGGCATATAATGTTCTAAAATAAAAAAAAGTCTGCTGCCTGAAGAAACAGGGGCTATGGAGCAGTGTAAATTCAGCATCTTAGTCTGGTAACATTTAAAAATAGAAGAAGCCAGATTAAGAAAAGGAGTTGTGTGCATGCTTGTGAATATTTTTAGACAATTTAGAGTGCAAAACCCTGTCTACCTCTGTAATACATAAAGGTCTTCCAAAAATTTGATTTATCTCCGTCTTGATTCTTTTTCTCCCCCATTTCCTCATTTTTAGTTGGTTCATATACTCTGGATAATGAATGAAATAATTGAGAAGAGCAACATAGCAGACACTAATGTAATGTTTGCAGAGATAACCTTATGTCTAGCTGCAATACTGGAAAATGTAGCTGATTCTACAGATGAATCTAAGGAAAAGGAAGGTAAAGCTTTCAAGATAAATTGAGTTTTCTTTCAAGAATGACTTTCAAAATCGGAACTTTTCTGAGCTGAAAACTGACTAACATACATATTCAAAAAATATTGTAGAGATTGTTGAGAGTAGAAGGACAGTGTTTTTCACTCAAAATTTCACCCATTATTTGAGCTAATGCAGCCTGTTTTTCCAAGGATTTATGCTTTCTTTCCTTACATTTCCAGTTCTACTGAAGTAACCCCATTTTGAATTACATCTCTTATTACTCACTCTCCTCACAGTTCTTCTACATGTCTCTTAGCCCCTTGAGAGTAGCTTCAGGTCACTGCTGTGTTCTCTGAATATGGGATAGGCAAAAGGCAGTATGTGCTATGGCTCATTTGGAGTCTTCAAATGCTGGTTGATTGGTTGCAGGATGAACAGAAGGGGAAAATATTGAGGTCATACTGAAGCTTTTGCATTTATTGAGTCATCAGTTTGGTTTTCTTCTCTATATATTCTTGATTTTCGTATAGTAATTCAATTGTTTTTGGAGTTGAACTTGGCTGACATTATTGGAATATGCTATTACAATCACATTAAACAAATTTCCTTCCAAAACCTGACTAATGCTGTAAAACATGAATATTTAGACATATTTAAAAGCTCTCTGTTGTATATTTTGGAATATGAATCATAATTCTCATAAATGTCTTACAGTAACTAGAGAGTAAATGTTAAGGATCTTATTAGACCATATCTAGAAACAGAAAGAAATGATAATAGTTTTGCACCTTTGGAAATAAAAAAATCTTGGGAAATTACTATTTGTTATTAAGGTAGAGTAGGTATTGGTTTTGGTGGTGTTATGAAAATAAGGTTCTCAGGGAGACTAAATGAGTACTCATTGTAGCACTCCTTTTTAATTCAGTTTATATATGTCTTTTTGGAGGAAAAAAAAGCTGAATAGATCGGAGCCATTGGTCAAAACAGGCTGACAGTCAAGCACATGCTCGTGCTGAGAACCTGTTTACTGAATGAATACTGAGCGAATACAAATTCTCTTTTTTATGAGGAAGAGACAGTGAACAAGCAAAAATAAGCATGCAAAAGCGGCACAAGGAGTGACTAGAAGGTTGTTCCTCTAAAAGGGCAAAAAATAATTTATTTCAGCAAAGAAATGAAATTAGAGGGTTTAACCAAGAACTTTGGTTAAAGTTCTGAAAATTGTTCTAAAAACTAAAATATTGTTTTCTCTTGTTTTGAAGAGGGAAATGTAAGTTTGGATGCATTCTTCATAAATGAAAGTAATTTAAACAATCAAAGCAAACTTTAAAAGAGTGATAATACTGCTTCAAGAAATATTAAAATGAAATATTATCTATCGTAATAATATGACCTCCTATTCTTAAAAATTGTTCTATAAGTGAAATTAACTGCGAAATAGATAATAATAGGTTTGAATTGATTTCAAAATGGAGAATTGATATAAATGCTACAAAAATATGAGGAACTACAAAATGAGACCTAGTTTCATTAGCTTGGATATGACGTGGCTATGAAATATATGGTGCCTTTAAAATGTAATATTATTGGCTAATAATATCCTGTATTAGTATAACTGTACATACATCGCTGTTGTCTAAGCCCTGGAAAGCTCTTAAAGAAACAGTATCATTACCTCTCACAGTCAAACAATGAAGAACAGAATTATTGCCAGACTCCAAAATTAGTAGTAGAGCTGATCAAATGGCATTAAAATTTTCTGGATTTATTTGATTTTCACTTCTGCTTTTCTTCTTGTAAAAAAGGAGGAAGTGCTTCTCTTTCGCCAGACGAAACCTGTGATATGCCTGAAATACTGATGGTAACATCCAATTTATCTTCATTGATACATTGATTTTGAATAGAATAAGAATACTTCTGCTTGAAGCTTTTCATACAGTTTTGTATTTAGTTTTACATACAATGAAAGATTAAATAGAAAATGAAATATTTCATGCAATCCTACTAGTGCAGAGGAAAAAAGCCAAGATATTTTTTCAAATGAAATAAAATTTGAAAATTTTCACTGAGTCTTTTTGATCAATCATTTTTCTGAAAGAGATTGTATTTGAAAGTATTTTTACAGCGCAAGCATAGTGATTTCCACTGTATATCTTTTTTTATGCCAATCTATAGTAACAGCCTTAAATGGTTTAATGGCACATTTTATTAAGCTGGTAGAAATTTTAGTCCTTGCTTAAGTTAGGAAAATATTTTGGGTTGTGTTTTTGCTTCCTTCTTTTTATAAGGATCATGTGGAACAGATGAAACATCCTTGCTTTGTTCAGCACTATGCAGAATTTTCCAATCAAATTACTTACTAAAGCACGTTAAGGACAAATGATATATGTTAGTCTGAGGATTCAGGAGTGTTGTCAGTCATATGTCTTAATGCTTACACGCATGGACAAGGTTTAGTTCAGTGAAAGTCTACTTAAAGGTGGTGTTTCCTGAAGAAAACTGTGTTTTCTTAGTAGTGTTTATTGGAATATTGAAAAACTGCAAATACTATGTGTTCAATTTAATTCTTTAAGTTTGGTTTCATTCTGCTATAAGCTAACTCTGAGTAATTTTTTTTTTTGAGCTGAAGGAAAATCAGTCCTACTTGAAATTTAAAACATTGATATTAGTATATTAAAGTATGGAGAGCAGTACCTGTGTAAAGTATCTATGTAAAGATTATCTGACAGTTTTAAACTTGAACAGCTATAAACACGTTACTTTTGACCATCTATATTATATTTTTTAATGTTATCTAAGGAAATGTGTTTATATGGGTTTTCTTTTCAGAAAACACCTACAGAAAAATTACAAATTGCTTATGAAGTTCTTGAAAAAGCAATTAATAACATGAACACATCTCGGTTAATGACCCTTTTACCAGATGGAAAGTCGATATTTGACAACTGCTGTACAAAGGTAAAGTTTACAAAAAGCTACACTGCAACAAAATCTATCAGTAGTATATTGTATTTTGATGACACAAACCTCATATTTTCTTCATACTTAGAAATCTTAGTACTATCAAATGTACCTAATCTTTCTGGCCCATGTAAGAAGAGAATAGAAAAAATATATCTCTGTGTATTAGTGTTGTGGTTTAACCCCAGCTGGCAACTGAGCCCCACACAGCTGCTCACCCAGTCCCTCACAGTGTCCTGGGGGAAAGGTAAAAGCCAGAAAACTCATGGGTTGAGATAAGGACAGTTTTCTAAATATTTTCTAAATATTTTCATTCTATATCAATATAATTTTTTTAATGGATTGGTTACACAGTAAAATTTAGTTTTTGTAGTTTTGTCTTTATTATTGATCCAGTTTTCTATTGATTCTCAGATTTTGTCTAGTTCTCTTTGTCCATTATCTATGCTCTCTCTGGTCACTCTCCTTCTTTCCATGCTTTCTTGATTGACTGCATATTACACAAATATGACAAATTTCAGTGTTTGTTAGTTTACTGAAATAATATCAATATCAAGAAAAATGCAGTAAGCTAAGTAGTGGAAGTTTGTATTTGCTTAATTGCCACTTCCTATTTATTAGGTGGACTCAAGTGATCAGAATTTGAATTCTGTTTTGGGATGTGGTGGTGATAAAACAGGAACAGGTAATGGTTTTGTGACAGATTTACACTTGGAGCTCATTCAGGCCCAACATCGAGTAGCTGTGAAACTTCTTAAAATTACACAAGGTAGGTTTCAGTAAAGTTAAATAATCTTCATAACTTGACTAGAGTATTTTTGCTAATATATTCTGTAGCACTAAGAAATAAAGGAGTATCTGCTTTCTGGAGAGGAGCTGATGTTGGGCAGTTTGTATGCCACATATAGACAGAAGTAACGTACTGAATTTGCAGAATTTAGATTTACATGACGCTAGTCTCCAACCTCTACTCAACTAATGGGAGTTAAACTTTGCTGCAACTAATGGATTTCATTCCTAGACAGTTGGTTGTTGTATTTCAGTCATAATATTAACTTCTACAATGCCAGTAAAGAAAAATTGGGTGATGCTTTGCAGATTTTTTTTTCTGTAATGCTAATTTTCTTTCTAGAGAATGACTTGAATATTTTATTCAGTGCTCTTGGTAATTTGAACTTCTACTCCTGTGAAGTTGTCTCTGTATCTTTCCAGTCAGCACATACTCCACTCTTGCCAGTTGGCTTCTGAAAAAAACTCAGCTTGTTCTCTTTTCTAAGTGTTGTTTTGGTTTTTTAAGTTAAAACCTGGTATTAGTTTGACTCTGCAGAGCTACACTGTGCCCTGCTCCCTATGATCAAACAAAACCTCTCTTTTTCTGTGGTGTTAATATAACTACTAAAGATGTTAGGCAGAAGTGTGGAATATTTTTAGTAGCTTGATCTGTACAATAAATTCGACTTGAACCAAAGAAAAGAATGTGAAGTCGAGCAGAGCTTTACTATAAAACTGCATATTAACCTCTCACTCAATTTTTTGCAATAGCACTATCAAAATAACTCAGTATTTCCTTTCCACACAGGTGCTCAAGTTGTTGACAGAAGTCTTAAGTCTAGTAAGTCTCATGAGAAGAATATTGAAGATTTCCAATATTTATCAGGTAAGACTTATTACTTAAGATTTTAGATGTATAATAGATTATTGCCATGGTTTTATAAATGTCTTAAAATATCTGTTTTATAGAGGAACTTATAATGAAAAAAATTAAAAGGAATAAGCTATCCAGAGCAATCTTTTTGATGCAAAAGGCTGCACAGAAGTTCCCTGAAGACTTAAGTACTACTTCCCAAAGGCAGCTACTGGAGGTAATAAGAAAAACTTTATGATAGACATTCTTTACTATTAGCACAGTTTTTCATGTTCTGTGTGATTACGACACATAATACTACTTCTTATAAAGCCAAGAAAAATGGAAGGAACTTTAGGGTCATCGTGTGTTTTTAACTTCTATTGTTAATTTTTTTCCTGAGAAGTTTCAAAGAATAAAGTGACCTTAAAACAAGGAAAGTGCACATCCCCAAATTTTGTGCATACATGTAAATGTCTGGAAACCTGCAAGTAGATAAGATCTTTTCTTCTATACTTTATCTTCTGGACTTTGCAGTTATGAACCTAGACGTTGCCAAAATGTTATTCATGTTTCCTTACTGTAACCTTTGACATTGTTCTTTTTCCAAGATCTCCAAGTCTTCTTGGAATACTTTTGCTGATGATGATGACATGGACTGTATTTTATTCTTTCTAAAAAAACAGTTTGGATATTGGGATTTTGGAATCTATTGGAGCTAAAAGCAGAGTCTTCCTGGGTTCATTTCAGTCTCTTGAAATCAATGAGAGTATTTCCATTGACCTTTGTGCCAGCATCTGTCCATGAAAATTTCCTGCTCATCAACAGGGCTTGAAATTTCTTTATAGCCTGTACAACAGATAACAGAAACTGGAATTTTCACTATATAACATATAAAAGAGTATTTTAAACAAGAAGTTACTAGAAATTGGCTTTTTTTTAAGTGTCACAAATTTGGAAGCATGACAAGTAATACATATATTTATTACATCAGAAGTATGCAAAAACTGGATCAGAAAATGCATACATTAAAATATCTCTCATATATTTATAAAATATATGTATTTATGAATATCAGATCAGATATGTTGTGATATGGTATGAAAGTTGTAACTGTAGTCACCAGTGAAGACTTTCAAGCAATTCCCAAGAAATATCTGGTTATCCCAAACAAACATTTACCAAGCTCTTACACTAACCTTCACTACATTTTGCTTCTGTGCACTTTTCGCCAAGAAAGATGTAGATTAAAAAATATAATATATCTGCAGGTAGTTGCCAGAAGATATCAGGATTCATAGCATGATCTCTTAGCATGATCTCTTTTGATATTTGTTTTATGATGAAGTGTTTAATTATATGCTCAATTAATTTTCCTGCTTGAGGTGGATGGTGCTCACTTAATAAACAGCAAATCCATACTTTTATTTTCATGCTTTTGCTTTTTAATTGTAGAGTTTTATATAGATTTACTTGCATCTTCTGATCTTTTCTCCTGTAATCAGCACAATGCGCTTCAAATTTGTTTTTATTATGTAGCAAAATAGGAAGCAGTTTATTTTACTTTGAGAAGCATATGAGTAACCCTTTCTCATGCAGTAAACAACTTAGTAGATGTGGAAGCTTCTGAGTCATATGTGTTTACTCAATTGCATCAAACTGCTTAACGAGCTGCTGTGCATTTTTATTATTTCTTTCACAGTTGTTTAATTCTTTCTTCCTGTCCTATATGCCTAGTTGGACATTCAAGTTTTTACAGAATTGGATACACTGGTAGTTCTCATTGGCCAGTTGTAAAATTGAATTAATGTGGTTAAGTTAATACCATGGTGCAAGTCTGTGACAGAGGCAGGGATAAAATGTATTTTATCACAGATCAAGCGTTTGGGATTTTTTTGGTGACATTTGGCTTCCTCAACCGCAAGATTAGTCTTGCTCATCTTGCAACACTGTCACATCTTCCAAGTTCTACAGTTACTGAAGTACAGGTCATGCAGTACCACTCTCAGTCACAACACTGTCTTTATTCAGCCTGGGAGCATTTCCATCCTTGCACTAATCAGAAATATGTCCTCAGACAAGAATCAGTCCCTGATACTTTTAATTAAATTTTATCACAAATTAAATTTATTACAATGGAGAAGTACAGTTTTTAAGGAAGCAATAATGCTTCAAACTACTGATTGCAAAAGTTGAATGGTTGTGTGATGGAAAGAGTTACTCCGTATCTTGTTCTTTATCTTATATCCTCCCTGTAATGGGTCCCACTTGGGTGGATGCAACACTAATCTAAAGGGTGAGGGAATGGGGTGGAGTGGTAAGACTGTGAAAATGATTAGCTATGATTAGCTATGCAAAAGGCATAAATCTTAGCTCCATGTTTCACTCATTTCACCATAAACCTGTAATCTTTTCATAATTTTTGGACATGAGATTCCAGGCTTACTCAGTCTCTGATCTGACCCACTATGGTTTAGTCTTCTAAATGTATGAGGACAGAAACAGGGAACTGTTGAGGTGCAAGATTATAGGATTGTCACTGAATTACCAATAACTTGGTATTTTTTGTTCATTTTGTCTTTCAGACTGAGCTCAGCCTAAATCCTTGGTCCAGTGTAGGGTACTAAAGGGCTTCAAATAAAATTTCTAGTTGTAGGAATATGTCATTTCTTGTCTCTATGCAAAATGTAATCCTTGTTCATCTCTGTGAGTTGGCCTTTTTGGCTTTGATATGCACTGAACAGCTGCCATAAGTAAAGATGCAGAAGTACTAATTTCTTAATATTAGATTTCCAAGTTAAGTTTCTATTGAGCTGGCAGTGAAATCAAAGTGAAGAAACCTACCAATTTGCTATTCAGTCAAGTAAGAAAAAGTGTAGCCTGGATCTCCAACCAAATGGCCACATAATCACTGTATGCAGGGTGTCTCCACATCTTTGACAGCTGACTGTCAGTCACCTTTCATCAGTCTACAGATAAGCAAGGGAAAAATGGCTTAGCCCTACTTTTTCTGGACCCACATTTTCCTCCTTTTTCTTTATTTATAGACTTTATTTTTTTCCCTCTGTTTCTGGCGTACAAAAAATTCAGTCCAGCTGTTTCTACAGCTCTTCTATAAATTCCACAGATTAGGTTTCCAGCTCTCTCCTAAATAGAAGTTGATAAATTTTTTGTTCATTCTTGTTGGAGTTAACCACTGGCTGGCCCTAATTGCTTATCAACATTATATGTGATCATTCTCTTTTTTCCTGTAGGTTCTTCCAAAATTGGATATAGTTCTTTCATAGGTAACCCTGCGTTGTCTAATTATGAAATTAATCTGAGTATATAAGCTTACACAAAGTACTGTTCATCCTCATTTAGGATGTAGGATAATATGAAAAGCTACTAAAAGTTTTCTACATAGCAGTGAAATTTTATATGATAATTTTTAAACAATGTATAAAATTTAAATGTCTGATTGTTATATGTTAATAATTTTCTCTTTTGTTTTAATTTCAATCATAGGAAGCACTAACTTTAATTGAGCAAGTTGAAGCTGAACAAAGTGCATTGTATCGCAGTCTCAAAGAAGCTATGAGCAGCAAGAAAAAAACCAGGACTCCTCCTCCTCCTCTGTTACTTTCTAGATCACATTGCTCCATGACATTTAAACCAGCTCCGTTTGATTCAGATGTTCAGGTAATGTTTTTCATGATGACTGCACAAGTAATAACTAAACTATACACAAGAGAAAAAGTTGTTTAAACAGTGCTATACCAACACATTTTTTTTCGTTTCTGAGAGGATTATGTTATTCTGACTTAATTAAGTATCCCTTTTTTTTCCTCTGTGAGTCAGTTTTCCTCTGTGACTCACTGTTTTGATCTTCACATTTGCATGAGACTTTCTTAATCTCGTGCATCATGTCCATTGGTGCTTCTGTTGTCTAATACTTACTTATTCCACTTATCAAAAGCTCATTTTCTTGCTTAGGGGTTGACATACTCCTAGTTACCCTCTGAAGAGATGCAAGACCATTGCATCATGTGATGCAAAAAAGTACCATGCTGAAGTCTCTGTTAATGAAGTGTTGAAGTCACATAGTTCAGGTGGAAATAATCCACTTGCTGTTGAACATGTAGAGTCACAGGACTATGTGGATCATGGGGGTATTAGGAGATGTCTCTTGTCCAACCTTCTGCTCGAAGTAGGGTTGGCTGTGAGATTAAACCACTTTGCTCTGAGCTTTACACAGTCAGTTCTGAAAACTTCCAAGAATGGAAACAGCTCCTCTGGAAAGTGTGTTCCAACAGGGTAACATGTTCATAGAAAACTTTTTTCTTATGTACAGTTGGAGTCTCCCTTGCTTCAATTTAGGTCTGTTGTTTTTCCTTCTCCTACCATCCACTACTGTGAAGAGTAAATGGCATCTACTCCTCTCCCTTCCTCTGCTAATCAAGTAATTTTGTCACAGAGGCCAGTCATTGTGGTCAGCCCTGATTTGCCCTTGGTAAATCCCTTCTGACTGTTCTAAATCACCTTATTCTCCTTCCCTTGTCCCGAAAGGATTCAAACAGGCTGAAGTATGAAACATACACTAGCTGCAGTTTTCTTGAGAGAGAAATTTTCATAGTGATTTTGCAAGTTTCTTCAAAATAATCATGTGTATACACCCAGTAGAAACTCAAATCTTATTAAATAGTGGTAAGAATGTTTTGGTGAGCAGTTGTTTCATAACCTGCAGTTTTATTGCCGTTTTGTTAGTAAACTTCAAATAGTTTAATTAGGGAAAAATTTATAATTTTTATCCTTATTGAATCTAAAATAAAATTTAAAAACCCCCAAAGCTTTAAAGTTTGGTAGTTCATTTGTTTTAGTATGTGTTTAAACTTCATTTTGTTTGATACAGGAGAGTGAAGGCAGCATCTTGGGCCGCTAGATGGCGAAGTGTGATTATTATTCTTGTAATTTGAGCCCAGATAGTCTAGAAGAAATTTTTTTCTGAAGTTAAAACATAGCTGTTGAGCAGACAGGAAAGGTATTTTTTTAATGTTGAAGTTATTAACTGAATACTTAAGATTTAGTTAGTTTCTTAGGATAAATGTGTGCCTTGGATTGAATTAGACATATATAGTTCTTGTACTAGGAGTCAAAATACCTGTGAAATTTTCACATCTTAAGGCTCATTTGCTGAAAATAATCTCCTCAATTTCAATAACACCTTGAGAAAAACAGTCAACAGGGAAACACCAACAAATGTCATCATTTAGACTTCTGTAAGGCCTTTGATACAGTCCCACATGAGATGCTGATCTCCAGATTGAAGAGACATGGATTTTATGCATGACTAGCCATTCAGTGAATAAGGAATTGGCTGGATGGACACAGCCAGAGTTATAGTCCATGGCTTTATGTTCAGGTAGTGGATGGTGATGAGTGGGGTCTCTCAGAGCTTACTCTTGGGACTGATGCTCTTCAGTACCTTCTTTGATGACAGACAGTGAGATCAAGTGCAGCCTCAGCAGGTTTGATGACAGGAAGCTGAGCTCTGCAGCTGACACAACAGAAGGATGTCATACATGCATTTCTTTTGCCTGATTTTAAGGATCTATCCTCAAGTAGTTTACTAAATTGGAACTCAATGCCAGCTTTAGAAGAATACCATTGCAGGGATCAAATAATGGATCTAGGTGACTTTAAATCCATGACCTGTAGAATTTGTGCTTTAGAATAGCTTTGAGAAATAGGGTAACTCAAGGTGGGGTTAGGATAATGGAGAAACAGCTGGTTTTATTGCCACTAGTAGTATATCTAGTTTTCCAGCTAAATAAATTAATTTATGTTTTTAGTTCAGTTATACTATACGTTTTTATAACTAAGCTGGGTTTTTTTTTGCTGAGACTGTTTTCACAAAATTTGTACATTCTACATTAGGCAAAAATTGGAAATAATACTGCGCATCAACTAATTTTGTTCTCATTTTCTTCAAAGGTTTCATGGTACTGTATTTTGGGCTCTGTAGCAGGAGGAAGTAATATGAAAGTAAGGTTAAATAGCAATAAACTTCAAAATTCAGGAGAACAGGTAAGACAGAGGCAAAACTTGTTTAGGTAATTCTCTCTTCCTGTAAAAAAACCCAGCTCTCTAAATCTTTCTATCTGACACATTTTTTAAAATTATGTAACTGGCTAAGCCTTTGACAAACTCTTCTATCTTTATACCAAAATATGTCCAGGAATCTATTTTGAATAAGAAAATAAATTACTCAAAAGCTTCAAGTTAAGCAAATCTGAACCTTATTATAACTATGTTTTTTTAAGTGATATCTAAGAAATGCCAAAATAAAGGAAAGTATATGAAGTATTTCTAGAGTGTGCTCCAGACACTATTCTTTCCAGGAATTCAAAAAAAGAGACATTTTAAACAGATAAAAATTCATTATTCTTCTTAATTGTGTAACTTCTATCAGCTATTTCTTCTAAACAAGACATTGCATTACTTAATTCTGTCAGCGTGATAATGTAACTTTTTCAATAACCTTCACATTCAGACACAGTTTATTTCTAGGTTCATGCTCTTTCCCTTTCATTCTGTGAACATGTGGTATGGTGAATCATCCCATACGTCTTTAATTACTTATGACTGATCATGTTGACTGTGTAGGTACTTCTATGTTATTTGTTCATTACAATTTGACCTTTAATTTTTTTGTTGTTGTAGATTTTGTTTTTTGTTGGTTTGGTTTGGTTTTGCATTTTTAGATAGGTGGTTTTTTTCCTTTGGATCACATTCTGGTGTTTCTGCACAGACTGAGAAAGTTCTGGTTTTCATTCAGTCATGCCTGCTATTGCATTGTCCTCCTGTATGACAACAATGAACTATCCAAAAACTGTGCCTTTTGTGATTTAAGAAAGGAGCAAGAAAGCTTCAGCATGTCCTCTTCAGCTTCTGTAGTCTAACACCTCAGTGATCATTTTTATATCTGGAAATCTTTATTAAGAGTTCTGTGCTTTGTGACAGAAGAATGATCTCAACCTCTTTTGCCTGATGTTTCAGGTTTTCCTGGCCTTGTAAGCAAGCTCTATACTATCACTGATAGACTTGTGTTGGGTGATGGAGAGGGAATCTTCCCCTTTGCACCTGTTCCTCTGGCTCCTCTCCTTAAAGGAAAGTGTATGAAAAGAGAAGTTGTGTGTAGGTACTGGCAGTAGAGGCTTTGATGTTATTCCTGATATTCTGATCATCAAATCCACAAAACCAAGCTTCCTGTGATGTTTAGCAAATTAATTTCAATATTCCATCCCGTATCAGGCGAATTAAGTGTTTGACAGGTGACTTTCACCCCACTGCCAGCTGTTTTTTCTTTGAATTTGCTGCAGTCCATCCAAGCCACTGAACATCTTAGCTCTGACAGGCACTGGAGACACACAGACCTGAGGTTAACCATATGCCTCTGCAATGGAACTTCTGTTTGTTTTAGGATATGCTTTTGCAAAATGCTGCTCTGCAGAAAAAGTCTCTATCTGCTGACTCCAAGAAAAAAGTTTAGAATTCTTGGGGATCGAATGATCTATCAACTTATCATAAAGAGATGTTGCAGACTGTTGTACACTTATTTCTGGTCTGCTGGTTCAGGATTCAGCCCCAGCATTGGAAGGGATTTCAGTTGCTCAGCGGTCTCCTTATGAAGGAAAGACTGAATAAGAGCATTGTGTTGATGCTGCGTTATGATGATCTCGATTCTCACGTTATCCTTCCATCACTGGCACTTGTTTCTTGTTTCACGACCCTTGAAGTCTTCAAATCTTCCTTGTGTAAATCAGCTTGGTCACAAAGAGTAACGTGGAAAATCCTCTTAGGAGTAAGCCATGATGTTAAAATGCAGGTATACAATTACTTGAAGCAAAAATGAAGATCTTGAAAATATATTTGCTTCACAGACTCCAAAGTGCTGTTAATGGTGCTGAAAAGAACCAGGGATATCTCTGCCTATATCTGATACAAGAAGGTGGCATGTATGAATGAGAGCAGTATGGTCTTTGTCTGGAAGCACAGCTCAGGCACAGAATGTTTCAGCTCAGTGACTGCAAGCATGGGCAATCACTGTGTGAATGTTCAAATTGACACAAGTGTCTTTGAAAAGCATCAGGTCCTGGTACTTAGCTGTTCTCTTAGGTTATGTGCTCTGTGTACACAGCAGCATTCCAGAGAAAACTAATGCTTTTTTCCACCTTTCATTTCATTGTTTTCTCATCATTTTCAAGAATTTAATACAAGAATCCAGTATATGACATGCTATTAAGCTGGATTGTACTTTGATTGTATCCAAGACCATTAAATAGTTTGTTTAATAATAAAAGTTTATAATTTGAGATTTGTTTTTGGTATGTACAGTGAGTCTAACTAGAAAAATATTTTTATTGGTAGATACCGGCAGATGGGAAAATTCTCTTAGAAGTACAAGGGTTAGATGCCAATGAGAAGTACATATTTGCTGTTGCAGCATATTCTTCAGATGGAAAACTTATTGGGGATGCCATTGGGCAAATGACTAAGCCAATCCTTGCCTATCCACCCCTTTCTGCTACTACTGTTCGAGCATATCTAACTCAGGTAGGACTAGAATATGATAATGGACACCTACTTTTATTTGGTTGTAATTACCTGTTTTCAGTGGTTGTTCTAAAACTGCAGCTGGTAACAGCTTGAGACCTTCCTGCTGAAAGCTTGATAAGCACAAATCACAATTTTAACATAAAAATAGTGTACCTAAGTAAGTTGATTCTTAATTCAAAATTATTAAAAATGTCAGGTTAAGTGGAAAGGGCTCAGACAGTTTTCTTACCCATCTATGTTTTACAGTCTATATTTAACTCCTTTCTTCCTTTTTTAAAAATAATTTTTTAAATAATTTTTTCATTTCTGTGGTTGAGACTAAGTACTAGAAATCATCTTGTTAGTCATTATGAAATAAAAATGTTATTGAACTTAGCAGATATCAAAGCCAACCATTCTCATATTGAAATTAGTTTTGTAGTATTTTGTGAAAGAACACAAAGGTTGTCAGATCATTATAATTTTCTGTGTTCTTACAATAGGATATTTAAAACAGATCGTGACACAGAGAAAAGTGAAATTGTCTAGCCTTATAGATAGATCATGGGGAACAGTTAGAAGCTTTCCTAAAATATTCCAGTGTAAGATGTATCCACATGAATTTATGCCTATTTATTTGGCTTGGTTTACATCCTGTTATTCAGAGCAGAAGGGCATTTGCAGTATTAGCAAAAGAAAAATGAACCTAGATGAATTTATATGCCTTCAAAAACTGCAGCCCAGTGCCTGTGAAGTTTTCCACACTGGGCTGTTAAAGCATTGGTCAGCAGTCAAGGAGCTCCTTTGCTTTCTCTGATGCTAAATCTGAACCACACTAATGTTAGTAGAATCCAATTGTTGCTACATGTATTTTATTCAACTGTGTCAGGATATTCTTAGAGAAATTGTAAATTTAAATGTTGTGGGGAGTTTTGAAAACTTATTTATCCTATAATTTTATCTGGCTTGGTTTTTTCATGAGCATATCAACTCACTGTTTGTTTTTTTTGTTTTATAGGTAGCCTATCAGACGGGCAACTTTAGGTTAGCCAGAGCAGCATTTTCACCTATGTGGGATTACTTTGTTTCAGATTCTTCTCCACTGGCTCCCAATGCAGCTAATATTTCTTCAAGTAGTAATTTGACCATATCTGAAAAAAGGTAATTGATGAAACAAAATTAAAATAACAATTAATTATTTATAATTTTTTATTATAGATGTGCACATTTTATTTAGAAGAATTCAAAGTTGTAGAAATTTGTTCAGGCTTGTGATATGAAAAACATTCTGAATAAAAGGTTTATAATTAGCAGAGGATTTTTGTTATTTATAGAACTGCTAACATTTGCACACCTAATTCTTTGTAATGGCTGTTTTCTTAAAATAATTGTGAAACATTTCACAATTGGATACTTGTTTTGTGTGATGCATTTTCATGTGCAAAATGTATCATATGCACTGGGTTCTTGACTTTCCATTTAAGGGAGCAATAGATCTCAGAAATGTTGAAGTTTGTCAAGAGCACCAACCAAAACAGGTAAAGGCTTGCTAATTTTGTTTTGGGGTGGCTATATAATGTGCCAATAATCTTTGCATATGCTAAAGGGCTTTAGAGATATTTAAAATTAATTCTTTTATAAAAAATTTCAAATGTTCAACCATAGTTACAGAAGTTTTGCATCACCCAGCTAGAAATTTTGTGGTTACATTTACTGAAATTCAATAGCTCCAGGTTTGAAAATACATTAAAACTGCATTGATTCCCAGATAAAAGAAAATTTTATGAAATAATAGACATGAAATATTATAAGAAAGATAGTTTTATATGTAAGTCAGCGATTTTTGGTTTGTTAATTAATTAACATCCAATATAACTGAATACAAATAATCAACTTCACTGTCTGCCCTTCAAGAGCCAGCACGTGGCATACAAATGCACCAAGGGTCTTGATGTCATTACTATTTATTTCATAAGCAATTTTTGTGCTTATCCAGCTCTAGAGATAACATTGTAATCAGTCTATTTTCAGATAAATCAAATTAAGACAGAAAATTTTAAGCAGCTGTGCAAGTAGTTTGGAGGGTTTTGCTTTTCTGACGGTTATGGCCAAGCCTCTTTTTTTTTTTTTTTTTTTTTTTTTTTTCAATTAACGTGGAAGATTCTCACAGCTGCGGTATCAGGCAGTTTCAGTTTTAATGAGCAGTAGGTAAGAAATTGGACTCGCTAAAGGGACAGCAGAGGGAGCCTGAAGGAAAGGAAACCTGTGTTTCCAGCCAGAAGCCCTGGTGGTGGTATCTTGGTAATGTCAAGTGTGTGAATGTGTCTATTTGATATTCCTTCTCGAGTTTCAGTCTCTTTCAAGAAATACAGTCAAAGAGAAGAAGGAATTTATTTCTTGTACTTCACAAGCATAGGATTTTTCCTGTAACAAAAATACTAAAAAATACAGCAAGTACAAATGCCCCTCTGTCCCCAGGGAAGGAAAAAAAAAACCCCAAAAACTATCTTGACAGAAAAGCAGTCAAAAGAAAAGAGATTCTTTTGAGACTTGTAATATGAGACATAAGTGTTGAAAAGGAGTCTGTTAGTAATACTTAGTAATGGACTTCACAACTGCATGTATCATTGTCAGAATACAGAAGAACAATGTGTAAAAGGAGACAGTGAAATAAGCTGTAGCATCTGAAGTTGTCAAAGACAGTTCAAAATTAGTCTCACTGGATTAGATGATGCAGATAAGGAAAAGTTGTCTTAGTAGAAAGTGGATAGCAATTTCAAAAGAAGTAGTATTTTTTATTTATTTAGCTTTTAATTTAGAAATTTTAAGCAATCTTTTCAGTTTTATACATAATTCATTTCTAGAAGAGGTTATAGTAATCTGTTTTGTCCATTTGTTCCAGTAAATTATGATCTGAATCATAATTAACGTGCTTTTACATTCTTTTGCTTTTGTATTTTGTAGGTTACATTTTGAAGCTGTATCTCAGACTTCTCCTATTACCTTGCACCTCTTTTTAAGGAATATATTTGCTGTTTCTGACATTAATGTCATGGAAGGAGCACTCTTCTGTGATTCCATCTGTTCCAATGAGATACTTTATAAGGAGCAAGTATGTGTATTTTAAAATAATATACTGGATTTGATTTTACTCTTTCATCAGCTTTATTTCAGAATGGCAAGATAGATGGGGCAGTCAACTAATCCTATTTACAGAATACTCCATTTTCTGTGGGTCACATGGCCTTTCTTTCTGAAGTATTTCAGAAGCTGTTGGTTATTTACATCCTGCTGGAATGATGGTTTCTGAATCAGTTACTGCCGAATCCAAAGCCCACTGATTCCTACTGGGGAAGGATTTTTCTTGACTTCAGTGGTGGTAGACTATAATATAAGAAAGAAGTATAATAATTGCTATTTTTATCCTGTTAAGATCTATCTTGAATTTTTAATTTTAAACATTTATGCTATGTAATACCTGTATTTTAATTAAGATGTGACTTCTAACAGGGTTTCAAGGTTTTAATATAGTAATATTTTATTTCAGAGTTTTTTTATAATATAATGGCATGTTAATGACAAAAAACACCCATTTTTTATTTGGATAGTCAAGCTTTGCCCTCTGTTTTATTATATTCCTATTCTATTCATTTCTTTGCTGAAGTACTTGTAAAAAATGTGAGCAGTTGATTACTCAGTGACTTTACAAGATCAACTCTCACTTGCAAGGACTGCAACAGATAACTTGAAGGGATAGGAAGGAATTAACCTTTCCTTACCTACTCTGAGAGGCTAGCATGTGAAATCTGCATAGTTTGAGGTTATTAATCAACCTCAATTTGTAAATTATATGGGCATACACAGAGGGCACAATTAGATCAAGAGCAATTGTTTCCTTTAGTATCAGGAATAACGTGTTTTTTAATGTACTTCTAACAGGTGTCACTGTAAATTCCTTTTTAAACTTTCATCTTACTTGCTGCTTATCCTGCTTTTTAAACTGCAGTAACATCTGTCTTCTTCCACTCTCAAACTATTTAAACAACAGAATGCATATTTAAATAAAACTGTGTTTTTCTGTTACAGGTTGCTAGATTAGCAGAATGTGAAAGAATGACTGTGGCAGTTGAACTTAGCAACTGTTTGAACGATCCAAGTTACACCCTGCAGTCTGTTGTACAATGTTATGGCCTCCTCGCCCCACTTATTTATCACAAGATTTTTTTAGTGCCAGTAGTTCAGGTGAGAGCATTTTAAGACAAAGCAGCTGTCAGGTCCTGCAGTTATAGTGATTCAAATTAAACTTATAATACGCAGTACAGTTGGAGAGCTAAATATCTAGGCTTTGACTTCTTCATAGCTGATGAAAGAAAAGCCTTTTAGAGTTTTATATGTCCCCAATGCATATAAGTTTGGTGTAAGCTGCACACATTCTGCTCTCAGATACCGTGAAGTAACTGCAGAGTATCGATTGTTTCTTCAGGGTGATTGTTGGTATTTTAAACTGTAGCAGAATCTACAATGTAATTTCTACTTCAATGTTATTTGCAGATGGCAATTTTGAGGAAAGAAAAGCAGCATTTGCCTGGGTTTCTTTGTTGTTGTTTGGTTTGGTTTTTTTCTTTTTTTTTTGGGTTGGGTTTTTTGTTTTGTTTTGGTTTGGTTTGGTTTTTTTTTTGTTTTGTTTTTTTGGAATGTTTGCTTCATATACAGTTTTGTTTTTTTCTTAAAGAAAGCTATTCAGTGTTTTGATAATGCAGTCTTTAGTTTTCAGGCATGTGCTCCTTTCCAGCAGCATGCACCTTCTCTTCAAAAACAGAGTATCTTTTATGAAGCAGCAGATGTGGTTTTTAGATCCAGCAAGCATACAGTAGAAACATGCAAATCTTTTTCCTGTAATTAGGTAGCCTTTTTAGGTAGCAGCAAAAAGAGCAGATTTGCTCTCTGAGAAAGGATGAGGTGACTGCACTGCAGGTGAGGCACAGACCAGCAGCATCTGAATATGGCAGACAGAGCAGGATGTAGGTAAGAGGATCCCTGCACAGTCCAGAGAACGTGAGGTTGTTGGGCTGGCCCAGGGTCCATCCAGGAGAAAAAGTCAGGAGATGCAGGAATTGAAGCCAGAGGCTGGAGACAAGGCTACAACACAGGTCTGAGGTCCATCCAGGAGAAAGAACTGAAGACCAGCACAGCAGGACCACCAGCTCAAGCAGGGACTGGGGGCTTGTGCCTGAGCTTGGTTGCCACTCTTGGGCTTCTGGGCAGAAGGTGTGAGGGGAGGTCTCAAGTGAGGATGCTCAGAGAAGGACTACTGGGGCACTTAGGGCCCTGGGAAGTTTTCAGAAGTGCTTAGGAAAAAAATCATCTATTTGAATACAGGGATAGCTTCTTGCTTAAGACATTGTTGGCTGTGGTGTCCTGCTAAAGGTACAGCTAGCCACTGGAAATGGCTTCTGTTTCAGATTTTTAATTAAAGTAAAAAATAATTTAGCCACTGTTCTTTTCATTTCTGATGGGCAAAATTGGGGAAAGAAGTATTTTATTTTTACAGCATACTGGAAATATATTTTTTTTTCATTTGAAATTCTTACTATCTCAATATACTTTTAAACAGTCCTCCAGTAGGATTATGTTATCTCACTGAATAAACATGCTTGGATTCCCTGTTAGTTAAATCAGCAAAAATATCCATCATGTATTTATATATTAATGTCTGGGATTTTATGTGAACCTGTCATTTATTACAAAAGACTGTGGTTGAAATCTTGACACTGTTCAATTAAATGGAAATTTTATTATTGGCATTTGTACAGCTAATGTTTTACCATATTCATTAGATTTCAAAGTATTTTTAAAGTTCACCATGAAATACAATGGATTGTACAGAGGTACAAGCTTGTAAATATGCTCCAGACTCCAAATTTTGTTTTAACTCTTGTATTTACAGATCCTCATTAAATGCTTGGCTGTTCTCCAAGAAATTCCAAGTGCTACTTTGCAAAAGAGACAGGAAGGATGTTATGAGAGTATTCAACATATGATAGCTTGTACTTCATATCATACAGCAAAGGTATAGTGTGTATTTTTGTGCTTACAGTTTGATTTGAGATATAACTCTTGTCATTTAGAGAAAAAAAAGAGATTTAATAATCTTGTCTTCAGAATGATATTTTAGAGAACCAGCACTCTTAAATAATAAAAGCATACAAATATTTATTTGTATCTTTGAATCAGTACATTTTTATAACAATATTTTGACTTTTTACTATTTATTCAGAAAATAGCCTGTAACTATTAGTCCATGTCATCAGATCTACATTTTATATCATTGTGTGTAATTTTACATTTAAGATAGTACTATTTTCAAAAAGATGGTCATGTAACATATAAGTTTAAAAGTTCATGTATTGTGAATAAGCTGTATTTGTAGTTTTAATCAGATTAACATATCTGTTTTAGCTGCTAATTAGATACAAAGGGCTTTATACTGTTTAGTCTTGCATTCTGGCAGAAATAAAAACACCTTGAGTTTCAACCATAATATATATCTGTAGATGACATTTATGATTCAGATACTCAATCTATTTAGTGAGATAAGGAGAAACACGGTACTGGATTTTTCCCTCGTGTAGAGACATGCTGCAGCTAATTACTCGCTGTCAGAAATGTGTGATACTGAAAAAGTTAGCTTTCCTCTAGCTTTGGCTACACCTCAACTAAGAAGTCATACTGAAGCTGAGCTGTAGCTAATGATTTGAGGGATTCCCCCGTGCTGGTGAATGCTCAGCTTGGTCTTTATAGGAGCTGAGTCTCCGTGCTCACCTCATAAGACCAGATCAGTATCAAATAACCCTAAAAATGCCCTGCAAGGCCAGCATGGCCAGGAGCCAAGGGCAATGCCAGGGCTGGCAGGGCAGCACCTGGTATTGAGGTTCAGCCAGGCATCCAGATTATCAGGCAAATTTGTGGTGATGGGGCAGGTCAAATTTGAAGCTGGAAAGTCAGTCCACAGGTCAGGATAAGGCCTGGTGAGGTGGCTAGGGTCAGACAGAGCCCAGTAGGCTGGTCCATCGTGATGGGGACAATCTGAGGTCAAGCTCAGAAGTGGTCTGTGGGCCAGGTGCCCAGTCTAGTGGATCCATTGCCACACCTAGGCATGACTTGGACCAAGCTGGAGACCAACATTCCTGCCATATAGGAGCCAGCAGGGACTGTAGGCTTAGACTTGAGCTGAGAGGGAGCTTCTGCCCCCATAGGCATAGGCCCCAGGTGAATGCTATCAGGGCCTATAAAGCCTATTAGAAGCCTTGAAACCCTGATTAAGTGTTTGTTTGTTGTTGGATTCTCAGCTAAATGACTACCACTTATATGGCTGATTTTTTTTCCTTAGAGATAGCATTTCAACAGGATAGCATACAGAATAACAAAGAGAATGAGTGAATTGCAAATGCTTCTCATTAAAGCATGGTACATGTTTTTCTTTTGACTTACAGTCAGGTCATGCTCTGTGTTTATCCTAAGGTAATCTATGCACTTACTTAGGATCACAAAGGCAAAGATCCTAATGTGAAGTTAGCTTTCACACAGTAGGAGCAGTAGGGTAAAGCTCTGTCTAAAGAAGATAAAGCCATCTAAAAATATTTGCTACACTGTTAATTTATAAATTTTGTAATTTAAAAATAAATTTCACTAGTCCTTTCACTAATACAGTTGGGATTTTAAAATGTGTGCTTGATACCAGAGAGGCAAATGAGGATCATTTAGTTACCCTTTATGTTCTTTGATTGCAGTACTGCCTGAGAACAGGGAGAGTGTCAATCACAGCAATAGATACTTCTGGGTGAATTTTTCTATTCTCTAAGGGATAGGCTAAGCAGAAGTAGAATGCATAGATAACATATCTGGAATTCCAATTATTTTACATATCTACAGTCCTGGGTTTTTTTATTAAAAGAAACTTGCGTATTGAGTAACTAATTTATATTTATAATATTCATGCATTTAGACAATTACAAATAGACAGTAATGAAATATTACATATTATGTAAACCAAAAAATGTCTAAGAGATTATTCTTTTACAGGTACTACATTCATGGAAAGAGTATGAACTTTCAGTAATGATCATTAACTATGGGAAAAATTTGTTGATCTCACCAGCAGTTTCACCTGGCCAGTCAGGAGATGTGAAAAGTCAAGAAGCACACACTGGAAAAGAGGTAAAGTAGTTGCTCTGGTTTTTACTTTTTCTTTTCTCTAAATTCTGTATTCTGTTATTTTGAAGACTGGATTTATTTTGTGGTTTTTTTTGTTCTAGAATCATAGAATGGTTTGGGTTGGAAGGGACCTTAAAGATAATCCAGCTCCAACACCCAGCCTTGGGCAGGGACACCTTCCACTAGACCGGGTTGCTCAGTGCCCTACCCAGCCCGGTCTTGAACACCTCCAGAGATGGGGAGTCCCCAAGCTTGACAAAATATGCTGTGCTAAAAAAATCATGAACATAATTTTTATTTCACCAGAAAAGAAAAACAATACAATATTGATTAAATTATAAGATATAGATTTAGAAGACTTGGGAGCTAAGTGAAATTCCACTATTGACAAGCTGGTTTTAGTTAAGTTAAAGCTAAGGTTTCATAACAAAGTTTTCAATATTTCAGGACCATTCCACAAGGGCATCCCATTTAGCTGCTATGGCAAAAGCCACAGAAAATCTAAATACTCTTGAATCAAGTCTCCTCAAACTGACAGAACCAGGTGGGTGTGCTGATGAAACACTTCTTACCTTTGTCTATGGAGTTTTCTATGGTTTGTTTGTAAATAAAATACGTTTACTGAAGAAGTACTTTTATTTCTTGTATCTTCCATGATGAATCAACCAAAGCAATAATAATCTTGGTAATGATCACCTGGTAGTGATGGAGTATTCATGTTTTTTGTAATTTCCACTGGAACACTCATTTCTTCTTTCAAAGGAATATCCCTTTGTCAACAATTCTGCAAATATTTATGTTCTCGCAATCTGTTTAAATTGGATTCCATGTTATTTAGGTTTGCTTTATCTTCTTAAATCAGAAAATGCAGTGCCAAAGACCACTGTCCATTTATAGCTTGTCTTAATACCCTGCCAATACTAGTAGTAATGACCACTGCAGGAAATTTTAGTGGAGAAAACTTTCCTTGAACAAAGTTAACAGAAATTGTCCTTTTTGTGAGGGAATTGCATGCATACTAGTATTTAACTACCTTTTAACTCAGGAATTAATATACTGATTTTAAAATATCTTGGAGTCTGGATCAAGCACAAGAATTTTCTGGTTAATAATCCTGCCAAAGTTGGATGAATTAACAAGTAAGAATTATAATGAAAATTTGGTTAGAACTTAAACTCAGAGAGACCATTGATTTTTTTTTTCCCCATTATATTTACATGGCATCTTGTACTCCTTGGAGCCTGGATAGAGTAGTAGAATAATATAGGTTGGAAGGCATTTCTGGAAGGTATTTATTCCAGCCCCCTTCTCAAAACAGGTACAATTAGATCAGGTTGCTCTGAGACTTGTCCAGTCAAGTTTTGAATCTTTCTGAAGAAAGAGATTTTGCAACCTTTATGGGCAACCTGTTCCAATAGTTAACCACTCTTATGGTTAGAGAGGATTTCTTTATATGTGTTTGGAATTTTCTGATTTCCGGCTGGTTTCACTTGCCTGTAGTGCTATCAGTGAGAACAGTCTGTCTCCACATTCTGTATTCCTCCTATTAGGTTGGTGTAGATTCCTCTTAGCCTTTTCTTCCTAAGACTGAATAAATACGGTTTCCCAAGCCTCTTCTTGCTTTGTCATGCACTATAGCTCCTTATCATCTTGGCTGTCCTTCACTCAACTTACTCCACTGTGTTGGTGTCTTGTCCTACAGTGCCCAAACCCAGGCACAGTAACCTAGAGAGAGTAACCTATCTCACAAGTATAGCCCAGTATGCAACTGGCCTTTGCTGCAAGACCATCCCCCTCATGTTCTAGTTATCATCCATCCCCTCTGTATATGCATTTGTTCAGAAGAGAAAGCATTCTTGTGAAAAATAGGATAATGGGTGATGGAAAAATTCCATTAATCTGTGCAATAATCCTTCATTTTTGCTCACATTGATGCCTACATTCCTGCAAAATAAGTCATATAAGGAAAGAATTCTGCAAGTTAATTGAAAATCATGTTGATTACTTAATAGAAAGTTAAATTAATGGATTGATCAGTTAGATAAAGCCACATTTTCAGTCGCTGGCAAATAATTGATCACTAAAGTCTGCTCTGTTGTTGAAATAGCCTATTTGTCAATAGTTTCAGGATACAAATTGAGAAGAAGCTTTTTGGTGTGGCCATGCAAAGCTTACAGCTGTCTTTACAAATATTTATGAATGGTTTAGGGCAATGTGCACACCTGTAGGGCATGCTGTTAAAAATGTTTTGTAACAAGCCTTGTCATAGGAAATCCTTATAATTGGATCAACTCTTAGCATTCCACTGATAATAGTCTACAAGAAAAATGGAAAAGAGCTGAATCTGCTTCTTTCAAAAGAAGAGAAAACCAAAATATTTCACACGAAGTACTGTTTATATTCTGAAATTTCAAATCCTTTCCCATGAAAAAAAATTTTGGGACATGTTTTTCTTTGTGAAAATGTTTATTTGGAGCAACATATTTTTGAACTTGTCAAGTGGGAGAGAGTACTAAGAAAGGGTGTCCTAAAAAGAAAATTTCTGAAGTCTGCTTTTCCTGCTGGCTGTCCTACTTAACTGAACATTATTCATTACATTCAACAGACCTAAACTGACTGCTCTCACTGGAGGTTGTAGCTATTGAGCCACAATTACAACTGGTTCCAGAGTGCATTTTTAATCTTGCTTTTTTCAGGGATTTGCTGCATTGATGTTTTTCAACCGCAGGACTTGTCTAAGCACAAAATTTGTAGGTTGTGTTTCTTTATTAAGGAAAAATAACAAGTAGTACATGTAACATTGTTTTGGTGCTCATCAGCTGGTAATGTTGTGTTTAACTGCCAGAAGCTTGAATCCAAATTATTGTCCTATAAATTCTGTATACTATTCATAACTGTGTATTCTATATAAAATATATTATTTGTAGAATATAAACAAATTTCTATAGATATATTGTTGTAAATATTTAGCTTAAAAAAAGAAAAAAGAATCCTCTACCTACTTATCCATACGCAGAGCATGAACGTGGACATTAGGCAATAGCAGTATCATGTGATCAGTTCCTGCTGTATAGCCTTAAATACATTTTTGACACATCCTTTCTGCACATTCTTCTCCATATATGTTTTTCATGGCTCTTTGTTAGACCTCTGATGAACTCCAGACATCCTCCCTATTAATCTAGTAGCTGTAAGTTCATCTGTCACATCTGTAAGCTCTTATTTAAGTTGTACAGCTACTTACATTAGAAGAAAAGAGCAAGCATTTGAATTTCTCTCTGTATGACAGTGAGAGGGTTTAAAAGCAAACTCTGTGCTAGAGAAGGATTTTTTAAATTGTCAGTTATAGGTGGAGTTTCTGTTGTATATTCTCACTGCTCTTCATAATGGATTTCATTTGGTTATTGATGCAGGTCCTGCAACACAGCTTACAGGAAAGGAATCTCCTTTGTCCCTCTACCCTGTAATTTCATGTTGGACATCAGAGCGTGCTTATCGAGAAGGTAGGGATAGTTGGTGTTTATGTTTGTAAGGGATTCTTTACTTCAGAAAGTTGCCAGTACAGCAATCTCATTCTTGCTTGGAATAAGCTCTTGGGAATGTTGCCTTCATTTTGTTCTCAAATATACAAAATCAAGTGAAACATAGCATATAAAAAGTTCCCAATATAAACACATTGAGAAGTGAATGCAACCAATTATTTGGGGTATTGATGCTAAGTATATAAAATATTAATATTTTTAATTGAATAATGTTTGTTTTCTAAGAACCTTAGAAACAAATAAATAAAAAAAATTGTGCCAAATTTTCAAAGATTCTCTTTGTAAGGAATGTTATTTTGAGATACTAGGAGTGTATTAAATAGAGTGAGCTTGTGATTCTGGATGCCCAATTACAAGAAGCATTTAGCAACTGCCATTGTGTATCCCCGATTTTAGTGTCACTATGAGTATACAACACGACATAAATAAATGCTCTGAGACATACATAGCTGTAATTATAGCTAAATTCAGAATCCTGTTACAGCAAAAACACCTGTGTTATTTTTTTACTTCATTGCAGTGCTTAAATTCAAAGGGCAAACACGTTTCCTTGAGTTCTTTGTTCAACTTTTGCACAAAGTCCTGAATGAAGAGAAGTTCCAATGTGTTCTGGAGTGGGCAGAGAGTGTGGAAGATCACTTGAAAAGGTAGATCTCTGTTACAGTAGTAGTGAAAAAACTACTACTTGGGCTCATGTGAGTCATAGTTACAAAAGAAACTCCAAGTTTTACCTGTCAGAAGACCCATCAGGAGTAATTTCCATGACTCCTAGTCTGCAGAACTTCCATGAACACAGAGGATTACACAGTTATTATTATGGGGTGGTGGCATAGCTTGGAAAGGTATGATGGGTTAAATCAAAAGCAAACTGATCAGGGCCTACTATTATGTCAAAAAAAATTCTATGGGGAAGAGATAAATGGAGCCAAATTGTAGACACTTACCTGGAAAGATCCCATTTTTAAAAAGGCACATCAGTATTTCTAAAATATGAAAGGAAAATAAACAGTGAAAATGAGATACATATTTTAGAGAACAAGAATTGTGGTTACAAGACACCAAAACAATAGGATGTGAAGAAATTATTTGCATAATTCTGTGGTATAATTTGGGTAATGAAGAAAACTGTTTCATTTTACTAGGCATTAGGAAGGTGATGTAGTTGTTACTCACAAATTCAGATTTCTATAATAAACCTTGAAAATTAACATTTTAAAATTCCTATTTTCTGAAGAGGGTGAAGAAAAGAAATCTTTGAATTTAAAACTGAAACGGAAATAGGAATTGCATTATGTGCTCTGTAGGTTCCCAAAGATAACCTTTTATTATGAAAGGAGTTTAACGTGATGATTATGATGATGATGATTTTAAAAATATTTTTTATCAGGAGGAATGAGAACTTCCTCGGTACTGATGGAATTGCAACACAAGCAAGATCTCTCACTCTGGGAGAAAGCACACGTAATACAGGAGTTCAGAAAGTGAGTTTTATTTTTAAGGAGTTGTGTGTTTTTACTGGGTACCAATACCATAAGAACATAATAAATTTTTTAAAATTGTCTCATAAAAACCTCATCTAGAGACATACGCAGTTGCTAAAATTTGGGATACAAACTCTAGTCCTCAGCTGACCTCTGCACTCCTAAAACCTGGAAGAAAAGTTGGTATGGGATTCATCTGAAAGACCAACCATTGTGAGAATTTGAGATGCGTCGGAATAAGGCATTCCAAAATCAGAAGAAACTTACCTTTCCTTACTCCCTTTAAAGTAACATGGTGGGAATAGGAAATGTCTTGGGTACCACCATGTTCAGAAAAGGAGATCACCTCAGGCCTTTTTGTACAATAAATACTTATATTTTTTGTGAGTAATTGTTCATGGTTAACTCCTTGTGCAGTTATTCTAATTGTACAATAAAGGCTTTTTGTTCAGAATTAATTTAAAATAAATGTTTACTTTTACTGGGAGATACAAATAATCTTAATGGATTTGTATTATTTTGGAGGAAGAGTTTTCTCCCTCATAATCCTTTAGTAATGTTGTAATATTGCTAGCATCTGAAATAGATTAGGAAAAGGGTTTTTCTGTCTCAGTTTTTGCATTGCAAAGTTTTACTGTTTATAATATTAGGAAAAGAACTATCATTATTTCTGTGATGAAATCACTGGTATATGAAAGAAAATGTTTAGGGACCTGGCTGGCTTCCTTGTGTCAGGCATTTGACATATATTTTCCAGAAAAATTGTGAAGTTTTCTGGTATTTTTAAGTACTTCTTTTGCAGCCTTATTTTGACAACCATTTCTAGGATTTTTTTTGTGTTCTGTTTCTACTTAAGCCAAACTGCTCTATACCTAAAGTAATTGATAATGTGGGTATAAATAATAATTTGAAGTATATTTTAGATTTTGATGCAAGATTTATTTTTAAAGGGAAAGGATACCTCACCTTCAAAGAAACCAAAGGCATCACCTTTGAAGAAACCAACAAAAAAAGCTGTTCCTAAGAAAGGACCTCTTAGAGAGTATTTAATGAAAAATCCAGATGCAATGAATTCTCCAGAAACACAAAAGTAAATGAACACGGTTGTCAGGCTCATATACAGAAAAAAATATTTTGACTGAAATTTAGTTTACAATTTAGTGTGTTTTAATTCTTGTTTTATATCAAAGAGACTAATTTCTGCACAGTCTTCTCATTTTTCTGATTGAGTTTAGTATAAAACTGGTTTCCACTCAAGGAAACTAAATTTGTTCCATTATTTTTAAGAAAATAGCTGTTAAAGATTTCAAGTCTTTGTATTAATAATCAAAGATTGTGTTTCAGTTGTGTTAGCTTGAGTATGTTGATTCATCAAGGTGGAAAAGCTCTGATAATCTATGTATTATAATGCTTTTCAAACTGTGTTGGGGAGTTTACCTGTTACAAAGCTAATAAAAATATTTATTGTTTCCTGTTGTTTAGGTAGCTTCAGAATTATTTTTGTGGTCCTTGTACTAGCCTTTTTGGACTATCTGTTCTTTAGCTTCCAGATAACTGTTTTTTGATACAAAAAAAAAAAAGATATTAATTCACCTCTTCTTTTGGCAGATACTTGTTTATAATTGGTTAACTTGCCAATAACATTACCTTCTGACCTAAAATAATGTGTAGTATTCATAACTTGGTCCTTTTGTCACTTATGATTTCAGTAATCAGCAAAGAGGAAACTATAAATATTTGCATATAAGCAATCATGTAACTGATCCTGGAAGTGTTTTAAATAACCTAAAAAAGTTTCCGTATAATCTAAATATTCACCTAAACCATCCAAAAATGTTATTATTCCTCCTTGACAGAAGAAACCCTACCTTACTTAAAATGATTTTCATGGCTTTCAGCAGAAGAGAGACTTAAACTGTTAAACCTATCTTGGGTTTTTATCAGCTACTCTTTTGTGTATTACATAATAGAAATGCTGTATAATGTAATCAAAATTGTATGTGGTATACTATTCTGCCCACATTTTAAAGGTAGAAAACAGGAAAAAAAATTTAGATTAATAAAGGAATCAGTTTACAGTTAATTAAAAAAAAAAGAAAAAATGAGATTCAGTTTGAATATAGCATGGTATGTTTGTGAAGTAATACAGAGTTTTTTCATCCGTCAGGAAAACTTTAAAAAACCTTGGCTGGAAGTTAAAGACAGTCCTCCATATTTGAAATACTATGTTCTCTTTATATTGGAGGTGCCTAACTAGGAAGGCAAACCAATAAAAAAAATTATCCAGATTTATAGTATATTAGAAGATGCTCCAAAATTGACTTTGAAGCACATTGTATTTGCTACAATAATCTGTTTGTACAATTCAGGTACAAATAACTTCAAACTGAGCTAAACTTTTTTAAAGTACTAAAACAAATATCTTATAGAAGTTGGCAAAATATAAAATAGGATGTATTGTGTGTTATGTACACTTAAAGAGGGAAAGCACAGTTGCTTTTCTTGACTAAAGCAAAAGTCTTTTAGTTAGAAATATGTCATATGCTTATGTGTTTATGCATATAAATCTGGGCATATGCAATGGGATACTTCTGTTTATCTTTACCAGGACTTTCTTTTCTAGACCTTCAAGAAAACAGTTTCATTTTTTGCTACTTCATATGTTTGGGTTTAGGAAAGGCAAGGATAAGTTGAAGAAATTAGCTCAGCAGACCTTAGTGATGCTGCTGAGTAAATACGTAACCCGAAGCCGGTTTTGTGAAATGTGTCTTGAAGAGATGCCCTGGAAGTCTCAGATGAATATCTATCTGGCACTTGCACACTACCACTTATGTAAAAAGAACCTGGAAGAGCAATATAATATTGGAATCAGTGGTTCACAGCATCTGGACAGGTACATCATAGTGCACTATCAGTGATTGCTATTAATATAGATTATTGTGTTATTGCTGTTAATGTAGACAGATCTGAATTACAATATATTCATATGAACAGTTCAGCTTTCAACTTGTTACTGTGTAAAAAGTTTTGCTTTCCATCCTATGGACATCAGGCACAGTTTTGGTTGCTAACTTCATTGGTGAGATGAAAGCTTTGAAATATACTATACTAAGTTATTTTTTAACAATGTCTTTTAACATTTGGCTATCATTCATTATTTCTTATTCCTAGAGCTGTTGGAAAGTAATCACTTCTGAGAAACTGAATTTTGTGTATGTATGTCAAAATTCTTTTTGATACTGTATGGGGTTTTTTTGTGTTTTCTTCTCTTTCTCCCATTCTGCAGTTACAATATTTTAGATCCTGAGATATTCTCATTAAACAATTCTGGCACTGTACTGGCAAGAGAAGCTGTAGAGGATAACACAGGAAAAACAACTCCTCCTCTCCTTGAGAAGTCAGAAGTGACTGAAACCCAAACCCGTAAGAATTTTTATTGGTGTACAACTGAAATCAGTTTCAACTTAACTTTTTGTTTCTCTTGATTTCTGTCTGTCTTGACCTCCATCATTAGTTGTCCACATCACCTTTGGAAAAACAGTCAGTCATGCCAAGTTAAGAGAAGACATTTCTAGGCTTCAGTTGTCCTCTATATTTTTTTGGCATACCTAGTATAACAGAAGTCATAGTAAGTGATGTCTTATATCTAATAATTCTGAGCATTGTTTAATCTATTAATAAATATGTTACATTTTATCAATTAGCTATTCTTTATCCTATAATTTATTAACAAGTTTGTAAGTTTAAAAAAAACAAACCTACACATATTAAATTGATAATATTCCAAATTATTCTGAAGGCATTGATAATTTCTTTCAGTTTCTGAGGTTTGTAATTGGTTGGTAGTTTCCTTTACATTTCCTAGCAGGTCAAAATTTTCCTGGGTCATTCTGTAAGTAGTTTTTAAAATTATAGACTGAAGTTTATTATCTTTCAAATATTAAGTAGAATTTAATTTTCCTTCTCTATTGCTTTCTCCTCAGTGTTTCCCTGTGTCAGAAGCTACCACAGGACCAATTTATTTTCTGCAACTTTCATTTAATTTCTCTACCTTGCGCATTTGACATTTATTATTAGTCTAGCTATTTTTAGTCCTATGAGGTTTCAACAGGAGCCAAAAGGCTCCTGTCTGTGTGTAATTGTGAAATGCAGGACTTTGACTTCCTCAGATGTCAGTGGTGGTGTACAAGTCGACACAAAGTCTGCATAGGCACCAGAAGTTCAACAAGTAATCACAGGCCTGGTCTTTTCAGTAGCTCTTCAGGGACACATTGTTGCCACAGCAGTAAAAATCAAAATTCTCCTGTCTTTCTATGTTGGAGTTCCTTAGGTAAAATCAACTGTCCTCTTTTCCTTCTCCAAGGAGTTGTGACAAAAACTAGCACTTGAATTTACTGGTTCTCTTTGCAACAGCCTACTTTTACATAAACACCTTTGTGTTGATGCTTACCAGTCACTGAGAACTACTGAAATTGGCTGAAAACTGATAAAAGTCCTGTTTACTATCTCCTAGCCTCTGCAACAATTCTGATTAAAAGAATTACATAAAATTTGTAGTTTGCCATAGAGTTTAAATACTGTATAGCTTGGAATTAGCTTCTGCCTGAAACCTATAGTTCAGATATTACCGTATCCCACTACCATGAACCTTTGCCTTTCCCCTTGGGTGTTATTTGATAGTGAATAAAATAATGAAGGAGTTCTACACACACCACCATTTGTCAGAAATCCTCCTTTCTTCTTAACATCTCCTTTAAGAGGTTTCTGTTCAAGAAAGATTCTTGCAAGCTTGCCAAGAGATTTCTTGCAATGGTGATTTCTTCCTAGAACTGAAATGAGGATTGTGTTCTGGTTTTGAAGCTGAAAAGTATTTGGTATCCATTATTATTTTGCTCAAACTTGTTTTCATCCCTGCCTCTCTCAATTCCTAAGTAAAAGCATCTTGTATTTTAAATATCATAACCTTACAAACACGATAACCTTAACATTGGCATTTCCTAACATTTAAGTATTTAGCTGCCACAGGAAAATCCTAGCCGACTGGTTTTTTCTTTTTTTTTTGAGAACTTCAACTCAATTTTAACAAGTGAACTTTTTGTTTTCAGTTACAGGTAAATCTCCTAAAACCAGAAATAAACAGAGTCGAACATCTCGAAGTCGAACAACAAAGATCCCTGAAGAACAGAACCAGCTTACATCAAATACCCTTTTGCTGAAGCATTTTACAAGCATCTTCTTGCATTTGAAAAGAGCAGTGGTAAGATGTGGTTGGTTTCTTATTAAACTATATATTACTAAGCATTAGTAATTAATGCTTTAAGCATGTTTTACAATACTTACTGCTTTTTACATGAAAAGACCTCAGAAAATGCAAAAAAATTTTGTTGTTTAAAAGTAAGGTTTTCTCATCTTCTGAAAAATATCCAAGTACAATATATGAAATTTCAGACATATCACCTATCATAATATATATTTCTATCAAACATACAATAATTTATGTAATTGTTCTATTTTTCATTCCACCTTTGTAACTTTCCTTTTCATGTTTGTTAAATTTTTCTGAAAATACTTGCAGACTTACCTTTCTCTTTACAGCCCTTAGTGAATGTCACACTAGAAACAGAACCAGTGATTGAAGGGAAATGCAAACTCACTACTCTTCCCATAAAACCTTTTAAACCCAAGTGAAAACACACATATGGGTCGTGTGAATTAATTTTTATTTCTTATTCTCACACCAAAACCTACAATTACATTCAATTATAAACTAGTGCTTCTATGAAAAGGTAAAAAATAAGGTTCTATAACGCTTACACTGTAATTCTGAAAGATTACTTATGCCTAAATTTTACAATAAAAGAATGAAGCTTTTAATTTCTGCCTTTCCAAGGTATAATTATATTTTGAATGGTATACACAGGTTCTTGCTCACCGTGGTGGCCACTGGACATTGCTTCAAAATGCTTGTCGAGACCTTTGGAACTACACTCAAGAATTTCAGTTGCTTGCTAACCAGTCGCATTCCCATACGGATGCATTTCCCATCACCTGGGATTTCCTTCGGAACACCATCTGGTTGCCATTTTATTTTGCATCAGACATGATCATTGATATGATAATTGACCTACAAGCAAGCAGTTCTCTTAAGGTAAAAAAATTATTTTTAAGACAACTCTTTATTATCAAATTTTCACTAGAGAGAGGGAGTTTTCTCTTTCTTGCATTATATTCTGGTATCTCCAAGTTATTCTCTGTAAGAGGTTTTTCAGATGATTACAGTACTTTCTAATCTCTGTAATTGATTTTTTCCTAAAACACATATGAAAATAACAGGTTAGTAGTAATAATAATAATAATA
>VXAX01002153.1:631990-718389 GCA_013399835.1 Leptocoma aspasia | reverse complement strand
TCCATTTTATGCCTTACTTCTCAAACACTCAATCTAACATACAAACAGCATACTAAACTTAAAAAAAAATAAACAACCTAGAAACCAAAAAACACAGTAAATCCTACATATCTTTCATCTCTAACAAAAAACTCATTAAAAAAAACCTCCTTCAAAAACCCAAAAATAAATTCCCAACAGTATATAAAATTCAACAACAACCACAAAAAAAACCCCAAAAAAACCCAACACACCTGTCATTGCTAATTTATTGAAAGTAGCATAAAATGTGGTCAATATTGGCTTCACTTGGTTTTTTCTGACAAATGTAGCTGGAGTCAGCAGTGTCTTTTGTTAAGTGAATGGGAAAACAACCTTGAAACAGCACATGAAATGTGCAATCTTATTGGAATCAATGAGAACCTGTCTATACTTGATCTGCTGATCGAAATTAAAGGCTGTGGGAACTTTTTTAACTTTAATGTGACCTCAGTACTGGCTTATAAAATAACTGAAAATCTCTTTTCAAAGCAGAAGCTGGTAGTCAAGAGTAGCTATTCTGTTTAGCAAGATATTTCACATTCATATTCAGGAATAATCTGCCCAGGTTTTTTTTGACACTTTTCATGTTAGGGGATTTCTGAAATAGCCTGAGCCTTGAAGACAGCCTACTGTCCTGTTTCTATGATGTGTATAGTACTTTTAAAACTAAAAAATTCATTTGTTTTGTTTAATCATGATCCAAAAGAGCTATTTTTGAGAGTTTTTTTAACCTTAGCTTTGCATGTGCTACTGGTTTTCTTTATCATATCTGAACAGGTGGTTTCTTGCTTTTTGTCAACTCTAGATGACAGCAGGCTTTCATCCCCGGCAGAGAGAGCAGAGGCAGGACAGAGTGATCCACAAGCATTGAGTGGTGGCTGGTCCAGTCCTCAGCATCCCACAAGGGCTCAGTCTCTGAGATCACCAATTCCTTACAAAAAACAACTGACTGGTGAGCTGCAAAGAAGATCTTCTGCAACTCTAGGTAATTTCAGCTCTTTGTTCTATAAGGCAATGTTGTACTAGCCAAGATGCTTCAGGGTGAGGTGGAAGGATGTGAGCAAAGGCTCATTGAGTGTCTAAATTCAGATTCATAGCAGAATTTAGTAGCAGGCTGCATTGCTTCTGTTAGTGAGGTTGCACTCCACCCTTTTTGGTGTTCCAGCAAGACAACTTCTTGTTGGGGCTCTGCTTTTTCAATTGGAAAACAATCTGGAACAGATTGTTCCAGACAGAAGAGGCTGCCAAAACACATCCTGTGTTTTAAAGTCGCCTGAACTTTGATCCTGGACATTTATGCTTTGTCATGAGAGACTACAGTATCTTAACATCCACATGCTAACTCTAACTTTAGTGCTTAGTCTGGATGCATTTGATGTTTGGGTCTTCAAGGGAGTTGTAAATGAAGGTTTTTGCTTGTAATTGTTTTGAGGAGAACTGAATAGGAAGTTGTGCTTAAGATTTTTTTTTCCCGGTCCTTCCTAAACTATTGCCAGATTCTGTACTGAATCTTTTAGCTGGTATATGGATTGATTGTGATTTGAAAGGTGCAAATGTGTAATGGTTTTATGAAGATGTGAAAGAGCTAGGAAGTAGATTACGGGCATCCCTCTTGAGATCTGACTGGTTGCTGTTGGCTGTTGGTGATAGCCTTGAGGAAACTGCTAAACTGCATAACAATATTGTGCAAGACAGTATTTTCAAGAGTGTAGTACCTAGTGCAAACAAATCAGATCCTAAATGTTGTTAATGTGTATGGGATTGTTAGAAAGACAATTTTGTAATTTTGGTAGCCAGGCAAGAGTCTAGTACAGAGAACTAGCATTTTTTGCCTAAGTAATTTCAATGCTGAGTTAAACATGTTCACCCTCTTCCTCCTTGCTCTCTAGTACTATTTTATCTTTTTAGTTGTACTTCTTCCAACAAACCAATTAAGGGGTTTAATTAATTCATTAATGTGGGGTTTTTGTTTTGTTTGCTTGGGCTCTTTCTTAAAGAATTTTCTCAAATGTCTCAAGAACAGCCATATGCTCTTGGCTGATAAGCCAATTTACTTTTTCTTGGTACCTCTTGTAAATTGCTTGGAAATTGCTAGGGGATTAGATGTTAGAAACCTTCAGGTGAAGTATGTTGTTTGATATTCAGAAGGCAGAAATAATCTTGCTGTTTGACTTCCTCTGGGACTGGGCAGCCCGGGAATAAGATTTAGTTTAAGGTGTGTGGGAGGAACTGTTTCTATATTATTCCAGCTCTTTTTCAGGACCTCCGTTCATATCTCTGGGTTTGAATGCAAGTATGCTTAGAAAAATGTGATAATGAATTAGCCTGTAAAGAAGTAAACTTAGGACAAGCAGGAATTGCTGCTCACTTTTTGGAGAGATTTCTATGGTACTGTGTGCTGAGCAGCCTGACTTGCTGTTGAGTATTTTCTCCCAAACAACCTTGGTGCTGTAACAAACATGAGCTCTGTGTAACACATGTAAAAGTGTGCTGGATTAGTGAGAAGGTTTGGGGGACTTTTTTAGGCCATCTCACTTTATTTGGAGAGGGGGAATAATACTTGCATTTTTCTTCTCTAAAAATCAGGCGTTGGGTTCTTTTGAAGCAAACTTTAGAAAATTATTTTTCTTTCCTTTTTTTTTACCTTAAATGGTGCTGAATAATTAGGTCTTTGAGGATTTTCTTTGAGTAGCAGAGAATTTTATTTCTGCTATTGCAGCTGATGCTGATCTGCACGAATAATCTTAGAAATTATTATCATATCTAAATGGTGAAAAGCAGGAAAATAAGTGATGGGATTTACTTAACCATCCAGATTGGTAGGTTGGGTCACCCACTGATTTCAGTGACAAAGAGGTGTCTAATTGAGTTTTCTTTTAGCCCTGTGTCTGCAGGCCTGTAAATGTCTTTCTGGGCTTTACCACTCCTTAGATACTTAATAACATGGGCAAGTGTAGGCAGGAAAATATATAAACACTTCACAAAGGTCTTTCTAGCCTGCTTGATCTTCAATAATGTGTCAAGTTAAGCAACCTGAAAGGAATAAATGAATAAAAGGCTGCTGCTGGTACCTCTAAATAGTGATGAAATGAAACTGCTCCTGAAGATGCTGACCCTCACCCCTCATCTGTCCATCAGCTTGTAGTGTCTGTGCAGCAGATCTCATTACTTGGGGACTGTGCTGTCTGACAACCGCAAGTGCAGAACAGCGTGGAGGGATGGTGGCTTTTGTAGGACACTGTCTGGCAGCAGTTATGTAGGGTTTCAGTTCTGTGCTTCCCTTCAGGACTGCTTACACAAAAACATTCTAATAGTTCCTTACTGGCTTTTGTGACAATAGGAGGAGCTATTGGATGCCTGGCTTATGTCAGAGATGCTCTGAGGGTTGTGTGGCTGAAGAACCAGTGCTGAGACTCTGCAATGGCTCGTGTGGCCTCTCTCTTGGGTAGCATGTTGCATCGTTGTGTGCTGGTTGTGTTGGACTGTGTGTGCTGTGCTGTCAGATGAGGACTTTCAAGGTGCTGGATTGAACCAAAATAGTCCAACAATGAGACTATTGTCACTGAGATAATGTCACAGCTTGCAAATCCTGTCTAAGGAGAACTGGAAATGCTGACTGCTGCAGAGGGAGCATGGGTAGTAAAAGCACTTTTAGCTTGTTGCCCTGTCATGCAGGATAATGCTGTTAATGTTAGACAATTGTAGCAGACTGGCAGTAATAGGGAGTGGCAAAGCAGCTTAGCAGGAGCAGAGGAATGGCCAGTGATCATACAGGGGGAAGAAGGCCTGAGGAAAGCATGTAGTAGTTACTGGAAATCATTGTGGAGCATGAGTTGTTACCGGAGCATCTTTTCTAATCAAAAATATTTTGGAACATAAAAATGCATATTATAAAATGAAGCTAAGGGCAATTTTCCTACTTTTTATGGCAGTGACTTGAGGAAGATGTGATGTTTGAACTGTGGTAGTGAACTTGAATATGAAATTTTATGCTGTGGCAGCAAGTAATTAGAAAGCAATTTGTGTTGTTTTGTATTAGCAAAACAAGTATCTCTGGCAGGTGTATTTTTTTATTGTTGAAATTGTGTGAATCTCTACCTCTTGTGTTAGTGTATGGTCAGTTCTCCTATAAACTGAAACTACAGGTTGCAAAAAAGTAGTTCTTGTGATGTTTTTGCCATTCACTGTAAAATGAATACTAAAATACTATAGAGTCATGAAACTCTGTGAAAACATACTTCTATAATTTAGAGGTTTTTTTCATAGGTTTTACCAAAGATCAGCAACCAAAAATAGATACAGGAAGGATGAAGTTTACTCTTGAGATAAATTAACTTTTTCCTTTTTTTAGCTGTAAGAGTTAATTTTTAACTTATAATAATGCAGTTTGGATCAGGGTTAAGAGTTAACCTAAGATTGATACGTGGGAATTCTTTTTGAAGAATGCTGTTTTAGACAGTGTTTCCTTTACTGCAGGAATGATAACTTCTTACTATCTTGCTATACAGTGTGGTTTTCCTCAGAAAGGGAAAAATCTCATGATTGAGAAGGAAAAGAACCAGCTGAATTTTAGTCGGAGTATCAGTCAGCTTCTCTAGTATAAACAGGTTGGCCATGTGCTGCTACTGCTGATGGCATGCTTTTTCTTATGTAGGTGACATCCTTCTGACATTGTTTTATAGAACAGAGAAAAGGGCATTTAACTAACAAGAACCAGTGTGGAGTTACCTGTGGCATTTCCTCAGTGTTGTGTATGTTTGTTTTTTGGAAGTCACTTGCCTGACAAGATTTATTGGTAGTTAGGCAGTAGGTCTGATAATTCTTTGAATTGGAAGCAGCACTCCTGGAAAGGAGATACTCCTGAATTCAGAGAAAGTACCGGGAAGTAAACGCAGCATAGATCTTGTGATAGAAGTAAGGAGGAGCCAGAGGTTTCTCTGGTATTATTAATGTCTTCTTGAAATATGAAAGTCCTCTTCATGACTCTAAAATACTGAACTTTGTACTGCCCAAAAGTCTGATTTTTAAAAAGAAATAAATTCCAAGTGGCTAGTTACAGAAATGAGTTTCTTTTCTTAGAAAGGACAATGTTGTGCGTTCTTTGTTGTACATAGCAGCAAAGTGTGGGCTGCTTGACTAAAAATACCTCCTAAGAAGCTGAAGAGGAGGCATGGAATCCCATGGTTTTAGTCACACTCCAGGGAGGGTTTTGCTCTGCTGCACAGGAAGCAGTAGCATAGCTGTTACTGCACAGCAACAGTTAACGGGCTTCGGGCAGAGCTGTCAGCATTCCCGCTGACATCAGGGATAGCTCAGGCAGTAAACAGAGAGCAGCCATGTCTGTTCTTCCTGTACTAGGGGCAAGCTAAAGAAAACACTAGTCAGATGGAGAGCAACGAAGCTGGTAAGAAACTTTAAACTCTTCAGAAAGTTATTAATCTAGGAAAGAGACTCAGAAAATGTTTAAATGTTTAGGTAAATAGAGAGCTGTGATTTCAAATCTTCCTGGAGAGAAGGTGCCTATTTGTAACTTGTTCAGCAATGCTTCAAAGCAAAAGAAATTGGCTGCATTACATTTTTATTCAGGAGTGTCTTTGCTATAGTTAATCAAGAATGACTGTACAAGTTCTCAACAACCTGTTGTTTTTCTTAAGAAAAAAATGAACCAAACAAAAAAAAAACCCAAACCCCTCAAAAATGTGAACTTCTGAATGCATTTTATTCTGAATTACTGTTTTTAATAGGAACTGAGGAATGGAGTCCTGATTTTTGCTGTAGTAATTTATAAATAAGTTCAGGTTAAAGCATTGACTTATACTACTACTAGAATCAATATGTATATTGTAGCAATTATTTTGTAAGCATTAGTATCCTAGAGGGTATTTTAAAAATGTGACCTCAGTGCTTTGTAACACACTGCTACAAGCTTCAGCTAGTAGGTTGAAAATCACTTCTTTGAAAGATGTTTTAATTCTCAGCGAACTTAAATGGCGTCTTGTAAACACAGGGTGGTATTTAAAATGTCAGTCACAGCAAACTATCTGGCATCAGAAGCTCCTTTGGGGGGAAAAGGAACGCAAGGGCAAGAAGTGATACGCATTGTAACTTTGTAAAATGTATGTGAATGTTTTTCCCTCTAATGGGGCTTTGTGTTGTGATGTGAATGTTGATGTATCATGGAAGAAATGAATATTGCTCTCTTCTCTTCCAGACAATCGAAGGAAAGTAGAACCACCTCTTGGAGGTCATGATCCTCGAACTGCAGTGCAGTTAAGAAGCCTCAGCACTGTTTTAAAACGCCTCAAAGAAATCATGGAGGGGAAGAGCCAGGTACTTCTTTAGAAGGATTTGTAGGCCAAACCATCTAGAGAATTAACTCTTTACTGGGCTTTTCTGAGCTTTGTTTTTAGATACATCATGGGAATTTTCTTTCTGGATGTTTGAAGGATGAGTGATAAACTCAAAAAGCATCATGTGAATGCAGGAGAAACAATTTCATTTGATGCTGAGTTTTGACTTGCCAAACATCTGTCATATTGGGGGAGTGAATCATTGCATTTGCTTGGCTTCTTGTGCTTGGACCAGATGCTCTCTTTTTAGATTCCTTCCCACTTATGTGTTACCCAGTCTAGTGAAAAAAACCCTAATAGTTTTCTCTCTAGAAGGCTAACCATGGACAGGTGAAACACATTAATGGTCACAAATAGTAATGAGAATTCTTGGAATGCTTTAAATCTGCTACTTGCAATATTTGCTTGAAAGGCGTGCCCCATTAATCAGTTTTGATTTAGATAGACAAGAGTCTGGTGGTTGCTACTGACTTGCTGATTTCACCTCCATCTGCTGAGTTGGACCATACCTTTAAGAAGAGGCTCTAGTTGAGGAAAGAATCCACAACTATTTATAAGTGAGGGTATAAATAGCTATGTCTGTGGGCAAGACATGAACAAGCAAAAGTACATTTAATTAAACTGGTAGAGGAAGGAAATGGCTTTTGGCTTGATGGCTTTTATAGGTAGACTTTGAATAAACTTACTTAGCTTCCAGTGCTATTCTGCTTGTAAGAATAATCTTGCTTTGATAGAAAGGGCAAGATTTTTGAGAGTGAAGCAGAAGCCTTTCATTGCAGTAAGCAGGGCATTGAGTATGCCTCTTACTAATATTTCAATTTGTGGCAGCTTCTGGAGGCCCTAGAGATTTTCAGATGTATTTGAAACTACTGGAGAAGTGCTGAAACAGACAGGATACAGCAGTAAATGAATATGACCAGGTCTTCTGGAAACAGTCTGTTAGTTGTCAGCATACTGACTTCTGTAAAAAAGGTATGCATCACTGCCTTTGACTGCAGCTGTGTTTTGCTTGAGTCACTTCAAGCAATAGTTTGTTCCTGCTGTAGACTTGGCATGTCTCTACAGGAGATCTCTTTACTTTTGTAAGAAAGCTTGTGTCAGATTCTGCAAGGTGCTGTTCTAATGAGCCTCTACTGCTAAGGCAGGCCAGACTTCTGTTCTGAACCCTCCCTCATGCCAAAAACAGCCTGCAAGGAAGGCAGAGAGTTGGGAGGTGTCACCAGCAGTGACTGGGTTTCTGGACACATAGTCACATCCAAGTGGGGCACAGCACTGGTGTTTGGAACAGCCCCTCTCTATGTGGTAGATCCAGAGACCTGGCTTATCATGCAGAGTTGCAACAAAAATTGTTATATGGCATCCCCTGCAGCTTTGCAGCAGTTCCTTGGCAAAGGTCTTCACTCCAACTTTCCCTGCTTGAAGCTGAGTGTTTATCTTAAAAAGTTCTAGATTCTCTAAAACACAAGACTCTCTTGGGCAGTCTGCAACCTCTTTCTGTGCGGGTTTTCTTGGCTGAGAACAGCATGAAAGTGTTGTGTTGTTGATCATAACTGCTTTGGTCTCAAAATTGGTCTAGCAGCTATGTCAAACTTTAGTTTGTGAATATCCAAACATAAATCCCAATTGAAAATAAAACCCAATGGGTTTTTTTGATTATGTGAAAAGGAGTGCATGGGTCACTTTTCTTTTGTGTGATTACTCTCTTCTCTAATTGTTCTGAGATAATACTTGCAGCAGTTTCTCTTCCTAAGAAAAACTTGGAGTATTCAGTCCCTCTGAAAAGGCTTTTTGCCAGAACTGAACTCTAGCAAAGAGTGTTGCACAGGCAGGGCTGTCATGTGACCATTAGCAGTTGTCTCCATCCATGCAAGTTGCAGCTGGTGTGCTCAGAATCACAATTGAGAGTTTGTCTTGCTCTATAGCTTCAACACCAATGGAAGTTTTAACTCTCTGGTATAGGAAAAACAGGAAAAACATCATCTTAAAAACAACGGTATTAATTAACATATGTTGTTGTCTGCTGAATGTGAATTTCAGTTTTCTTTACATAGCAATTAACCTGGAGTTTTGAAACAAGATCAGTCTGGGATGGGCTTTTACAACTATTTACTGAACTGTTGAAGAATTCGATCAAATAATAAAACTGTGGACATGTTTCTATAATCCTTTCAAAACATAGCCCAGTATTAGCTGTTGAAATGATCTTCCTGCAGTGATAATTTCTGATAACTTGATTTACTCCTAGATAACAGCTTCAACTAATATGTGGTGGATTTTTTTTCTTTTCATTTTTAAACTAGTTGAGGACCTCTCATGTGCTGGGGGCAAATGAGAGGGGAGAGCAATCACTACTTCATATATTTGTTTATTTTTGACTTTTTATCTACATCGTATGGTAGTTTTATTCTGCTTTGCTTCCATCTTGGATCAAGGAGGCAAAGTCCTGCTGGACTTAGTCTCTTAGTTCAGAACTCTCAGCCTTCTGCCTCCCTGTAAAACCACATGAAAAATCCTTTGTGTGCTTTTATGCAAGAGTGTGTGTACATGTGCACGGATATGTGAATATATGAAATTTTCTTTTCCATGAGCATAGTCTACAAAGAGCCGTAAAACTAAATGTGCTTTCTTATTTACAAAAGAAAAAGCTTTTATCTGCTGTCTCCTCTTGTAGGACAGTGACTTGAAGCAGTACTGGATGCCTGACAGCCAGTGCAAAGAATGTTATGACTGTAGCGAGAAATTCACCACTTTCCGAAGAAGGCACCACTGTCGACTTTGTGGGCAGATCTTTTGTAGTCGATGCTGCAATCAGGAAATCCCTGGAAAATTCATGGGCTACACAGGTAGGGTTTATTTTCTGAGAAACAGACCAGTCTCTGTGTGCTCAGCTCTGTTTGGGTTACTGCATCTGAGATCCTGGCATCTTCTAGAAAACGCTGTACAGGTCTGTAGTGGGCTTAAAAATAAGAAAAAAGAATCACAGGACCTACTTCTACCAGTTTCTCTATGAAAGATGGTGGATTATGCCATGCCTGCTGATTTTTACTACACTACAAAACAAATATGGCCACTATTGAACAAGGGTGTGCTGTACAAAAAAGCATGCTCAAGGAAAAGCTGCTCTGAATTTTAAAGTATGAGCCACATGTTTTAATTGAGGGTGAGGGGAAAGTCTTTCAAATATCAGTTACCAAATTCTAGACATCAGCTGGTGTGTCATATCTGACTGGCTGTTGTTCTGCCATCATTTCAGTGGGCACGTGTGTCCTCTTTCCCTCTTCCTCTCCTTGCGTCTCTTCTCTCTCCTCTTTCACTGCTCTTATGTTAGGCATCATTTGCCGTGGAAAAAGTCCCTGAGTGTGTAATTATCCAGGGTTTTGCCCTTTAAGAGAGTATGAGAATTAGACTTGCAAAGAGGTTTTGAAACAGAAAATCCTTCTGTTTCCACCACTCTGCACCTCTGACCCTGTAGGAACAGAGTACTGTTTGTTCCTGTTGGCTTACACTCTCTGGTTCCCTTTTCCATAGGGGATCTTCGAGCCTGCACTTACTGCCGTAAAATAGCCTTAAGCTATGCACACTCCACAGACAGTAACTCCATTGGAGAAGACTTAAATGCCCTGTCAGATTCTGCCTGTTCTGTGTCCGTGCTGGATCCTGGCGAGCCACGCACACCGGTTGGGAGCCGCAAAGCCAGCCGCAACATCTTCCTGGAGGAGGATCTGACCTGGCAAAGGTAAAGTCAGTGGCTTCATGCTGAGCTCCAGAATCTCAACTGTTTTCAGGCTGATAGCTGCCTAGACAAAAGCTGGTGGTTTCTGCCTAGTAAACTTAGGTTCCAACTCCTGTAAAAAGAATCTAATTCTGTGCTTGCTTGTATTATTCTTCTCTTCAAGTTGAAATGTGGAAACACTTCTAGTAGAGTTTTATTTGCAGTTCTTCCTTTAATTCAGTGATTCTGTACCAGTGACAGAGCAGGCTTTTGTCTTCAGAGTTTAAAAAGACAGAACCAAAATTACACCATCTAACCACCATTATAGAGAGGCAAGTCAATGTAACATTGGTGCTTTACCTGTCAGGTTTCGAATTGTGCAAGAGAACGTAAGAAATGCTCTCTGTGTAGGTAAAAGAGAAGTGATGGAAGTAACCACCTGTTTCAGATTAAGTGGGATGGAAAGAACAGCTGTAAAGGTCCTCTAATACATTTTCGAAGTATATTTATTCCTATTGCTTTCAAATGAGGGGATCTTTATTTTTGGATCATGAGTAAAAGAACACTGTACTTCTCAAGTGCTATGCAAGTTATTTTTGGAATACCTTGATTGAATTTAGTGTTGTGGGAAAGAGGAAATAATCAGGTGTGGTATTTGTGCTCACTTCCCTAAAACAGAAAAACAGGCAGATGTGAAACTACTGAGGAGGTCTTGAGTCAGAACCTTTGTTTATCTGAGTGGTAGTGCTAGTGACATGTGCCCCATAGCAGCTCTTCTGATAGTATTTAAAAAACAAGTCAAATCATTTTCTGTCTTCAGAAAATGCCCTGACTCTTGCTTTGCATGTTGCTTTTCAGAATATGAAGCTTCTATCTGGAAGCATTTAAATGATCAGCTTTAGGCCTAAATAAAGGAAAATATTTCTGGTTTAATGTTATGGTCATTTAAAGTGGTAATGTTACAATGCATGGGATAAATACTACCAAACTTTGAATTGGAGAATAAGTAGGTGTTCTCAGAATCTTCTCTTTAAATGTACAAAATACTGAAGGTATTGTTAGTTTTGTCTTCAAATGTGTTGTTAGTGCCTTTATGATGACAGTTCAGGAGCCTGTAGACATGAATGTGTAAAGAAAGAATTTGTATCTTTATTTAGTGCAGCTTGTAGCACTCAAAATAATTCCTATTGTTGAAAGGCTCATAATGGAACACAGACTTTTTGGGAGATACTGAGTAAATGTGGACCTCTTTTATGCATGAGAGGAAGAGAGATTTGGGATTATGTGGTTTATCGTTGCTTTAGCAGGATTAACAGTTTCGTCAATGGTTGTTGCACTTCGCAGCAGTTATAGTGCTTTTCTTAAATACTGTTTGGTAAGTTCCTGACTGACCTGAAGAGATTTAAACTCAAGATACTGAATTTAAATGGTGCCACAGTGGGAACTGGCAAATCACAGCTTCATAATGGAGCAGAGGTTTTGTTCTAATAGTGGCTTCTGTGTGAGAAGCAGTTTGTTTCAAAAGAAAACTTGGGAGTTGTCTCTTTCCAGAATAACGTATCCGAGATAAGATGCTGCAAAGCAGTGAGAAAAGCATTTAGGGAGACTGATGCTGCATGTACTTGTCAGATGTCACTCTGCTCTTTGAACAGTTGGAACACAGAGTTCCTGCTTTAACTAATTTGAAGGGCCATGTCTTTTAAAAGTGAAGGAGTGGTGTACTCTGGATAAGTACAGCTACTGAGGCAAAGCTGCCTTGCTTACAGCTTCTCATGAAGAGCATTTGTCATGCTAGGAGCATTTATTGTGCTAGAGCACAGCAGGGTGGCTGTATCAGTTGGCCTGTAGTGGCTTAGATCTGATACAGTTTTGCCAACAGGAATCTCTGTTGATGGTCTTCGAACATCTGCTGTCCTTCCTCCTGGGGTGGAAACAAAAGGAGGGCAAAGGTGATTTGGATCAGGTTAAAAAATTACAGAAGGTTGTCAGGCTATCTTGGCAAAAGCTGTCTAGCAGTAGCTATGGATAGTGTTGCTTGGATTGCAAAGCTGGTATGCTGGATAGATGGGGGCAATGTATCTACAGCCAAAGCATCTACTAGCAGCCTGTAGGAGAGGAAGATGTGTAAGAAAGGGCAGTAGGGGAAGCAGGTGGGAAAGCAGGATAATACAGGAAGTAGGAATAGTCTGTATTGTTCAAGAGTTGAGTTTTGAAGAAGACAGGAGCACTGTCTTCCAGATACCTTTGGCCTACAGATGGGGAAAGCTCTCCCTGTTCCCTCCTTGATTTAACAATCAAGGGTGTGAGTGAGAGGTAGCGTGACAATTAACTGTACTTTAATTACAGCTGTTCTGACACTCTGGATGTCACAAATATCTCAAACATCTCTATCATGCTCCTTTCCCTGCAGTTTGATTCACCCAGACTCTTCAACTACCACGTTGTCTGCACGCCTTGGGTCTGTCCAGGAGGATGCAGGGAAGTCACCAGCTAGAAACAGGTAAACTAATAATTTCTGGGTATCTTCTGTTCTGGATGGACTCCTAGGACACTTGTTGCTGTAAAGCCTGTGCTTCCAGGCTCGTTTTTACTGAAAGTGCTATTTCATGTCTAAAATGGGATATCTCACTGCCCATAGGAGTGGTAAGGAAGAACCATTTGTGTACGTATTTGTGTTAACAAATGTACTACTTTTGAGGGCCTGTAGTTTGCTGCTGACACTTAGTCAAGCAGAATTGGTGGTGAAGAGGGCAGGAGAGAAAAGTAGCTAAGAAAATGCTACAGTTCTGAGGAAGCTGAAGAAAAGGGAGTAACACATACTTGGTCATGGGAGACAAAAAGACTCAGGTCAAGGAGGAGCAGAGGTGTAGTTTTTGTTTATTTGTTTGTGTGCATCCCCATTTGCTTCCTTTGGTCTTCCATTAAGAATAATCTTGTTTAAATTACCAGGCTTCCTCAGGCTCAAATCCCTTCATAGATCTTTATGCAAGAGTGCTGGGATGAACTTGAAAGTGTTTGTGAGAGCTTTTGTGTAATTTGTGAGTACTTGAGCTTAATCCCACTAAATAGGCTGGTATTAGAAGTACAAGTAGCTCCCACTTCACAGTGCTTCTGCTGTGGTGCTGGTTGCATGCTTCCCTTATGGTTAAATTAAGGAAATGAAGGTAAGGGAGGGAGGTGAGGAACAGAGCAAAGATAATCCAGATTTCAAAACTGGAGTTGGGACATTCAGAGATTTCTTTGCATTGATGTTAGAAGAATACAGAATTTTTAGCAGTTTGGAGGGATCTGGCAGGACCAGATCAGGTTAAAAAATTACAGAAGGTTGTCAGGCTATCTTGGCAAAAGCTGTCTAGCAGTAGCTATGGATAGCGTTGCTATCCATAGAGAAGAGAAGGGAACTCAGTTGAGAAGGATGCTGGGTGTGCCTTTTGGAGAATGGACTGCTTGGAGCCTTTATCTTCTGGGTGATGGGGATGGTTAGGAGGAGATGCACACTGACTGTACATCTGAGACCCAAAGATCTCACCTGGAGGAGTAAAATACTGGTGAATAAGCAAGTACCAAAAATCAATTCTGGGCAAACATGGCAAGGACTTCAGAATTAAAAGTCCAATGCTAAATAACTGCTGTGACATCAAGAAATGTCTGAAACCTTGAGGATGGTCTCCTGGTTCCTGTTTGAATATACCTCTATTTTAAAAGGCTTTTGCTGTTTGCTCAAACATGCAGTAGTAGGATGGTTCTAATCTTGATCTGGCAGGCCCAGATTGCTTATTCAAGTTAAATTTTAGCTGTCTGGCTGTTCATGGCCTCACCAAAAGTACTTTGGACACATGTAACGATGAGGTATAATATAGATCTGTTAAAAATTCTGAACCTTTGGAAAGCAAGCTGTTGGCTTTGGGTTAAGTGACGTTAGCCTTTAGATCTTCTCAAAACAGCTGTAGCCATTTCTTTGAGAGAAACTTGACTATTCCCCTTTCTAGAGGAGATGAAGCAGAAAAGATGCAGGTTGAGTGCATTTAGAGGCAGGTATCAGAAGTTACATTTGCTATTTGTTTTCCCTGTGGATGGGAAATGTGTTATTTGTTCTCAGTCTTGGTTTTTATGAGGGGGCAGAACCCCAGCAGACCAGTCAAATATTGCAAGCAGGGTTCAAACAGCTCCCTTGCGGGTCCTTCTAAAGGATAAGCATTTTCATTGCAAAATCTCCCTCTCTGTTTTTTAAAAAAGATATTATAATAATGGCCCAGATGTAATTGTTGATAAAAACACAGATGTGAAATCTCACTGTTCTAACTTGCTTACACCCAAATAAAAAATCCCTGCTGCTTACAGGTATGTGGCACAGTTAAAGCAGCTGTTGCAAAACAACTGGGAGGAGTGCTTAGTTATGGACTTCCATGTCAGCCTCATCTTGTGCATTAGGATACCTTCTGTTAAGCTGCATAACTCTGCAGTATTAAAACTGAAATAGGGTGGCATTGCTTTTTTCATGCCTGGGCTGAGCCACATCATCCATGAAGAACTTTTGGAAATAATTATAGTATGTCTGTTAGGCAGTTAGCAAGCTCTCTGAAGTTATCAAAGTTTCATTCCAAAGGCTAGAGGCTGGCAACTGTTTTCATGAGATTGGTGCAAGCCTCTTCAGTCAGTTCAGCACTGGCATTTTGAGTTTCCCTGTTGATATATGCAGAAATGTTTTCCATCCTCACTCCTTAGAGGTCTGTTGGCAGGGATAGGTTACACTGCAATTGCTGCTATGTGATGAGAAGTTGCACTCTAGTTATTCAGTGTCTCAGGTCGAGTTGTGGGTTAATGGAGCAGAAGGTATCTGGAACTTGTTTGCATTTGTAACCTCGCAATGATAATTGCAAAATGGTGTGTTTGTGCTGGAGTGCATAGCCAAGATTTCCTAACAGCTGGGCCGAGATAAGGGGGATGCTCCATATTGCAGTACTAGGAGGATTGCCAGCTGCAGTGACCTCCAGCTTCAGAAAATAGTTTAGCCACTCTGGGAAACAGGTGCTCAAACATCAGACTCTGCAAGCTTTCACCCATGTAATTGAGAGCTGAGGACAAGGAATTTTAAATGGGACAAGGAGAGGAGGAAATCTCGGTGCTCTGTTACAGGGATCTGGGTGTTGGCCACCCTTGCTGACATTTGTCTTGTCTCCAAACTGCTGGAGCTTCTAATTACACAGCATCCCATCCCTTCCCCAGTCTATTTAAATACAGACAAGAATGAATTGTTGTGCCTAAACTTAGTTCCAGCTGCTTCATACAAGATCTTTACAGAAGTTTATGCTTACCTCAGCAGTTCCAAAGCAATACACTTGCTTCCTAGGGAGCCTTTCTTCTGCCTTGACGAGGGAGGAAGCATTAAGCAGTCTGTACTGACAAGAGTAAACAGTGTCCCAGGCTTGAGATGGTTTTTAGTATGCTATAAGATAAAGGCCTGCTCTGATGGAGCACCACACAATGAATACTTAGACTTCAATTGTTCTCTGTTCCCCTGCAGGTCAGCCAGCATCACTAACCTGTCTCTGGATCGCTCAGGCTCACCCATGGTGCCTGCCTACGAGACATCGGTCAGCCCCCAGGCCACTCGCACTCATATGAAGGCAGAGACCAGCGAGGATGAGCGCAAAATCCTTCTGGTACCTTTCACTTTGCCTTGCTCTGTGAAGACAGTGAAATTTGCCTTCCTTGTGTCATGCAGCAGGAGTATCTTGCTGCCTTTTAAGGCTCTTCTCTAAGCACTCTTACCTGGACCTCTCCTCCAGGGGGAGCAGAGATGGAGAATATTGATGCTGCTTTGGACATTACTGTCTTCCTGAAATAAGTCATAGTTTCATGGGTTTTTTGCATGCAAATGTTTACAGTTTTAATCTTGCTAAGTGTGGAGTTGGTGTATGGTGGCTCTTTGAGTTAAACCTGTTGTGGTTGCAGCTGTAATGCAGTGACCTGTTTTTGTGTTTCTTCAAGTTGAGATTTTCTTTCATAGGCCATGTAATCAGGAGCTTTAAACGGCTGCTTTGAAATAGTTGCACTATGATGAATAAATTAAAGTGCTTATAGCTTATTGGGCCAATAAGCTATAAGTGCTTTAAAACTTGGCCCCTCTTTGTTTGCAGAATAAGTGAAAGATTTTGTAGAAAGTTGTAATGATGTACTTTTTAAAAGGAAAGTCAATGTGCAACAGTGTTCTGTGTAATCCTATTATCCCTTCTCCCAGAGGCAATGTTGTAGGTTGCAGCTACTGTATACATTTCTAAACAGTAAAAAACTGTTTCTTTTCTTTGAGGGAAGGAAAGGGAAGTGTTTCCAACAAATAAGGCAGTGTTTCCAACAAGGAAGTTGCACAGAAGGGGAGGCAGTGTTTTTCACACATTAAAAGATTCAAGATTGCGCCCCATTGCCACTTTAAAATCAGGCTCATTCTGTGTTACCAAGTTCTGCCTGCTGCCAGCAGTATGCATTCAAGTGTGCCTGAGGGTGTAGAAACACTAACTCTGGTTTAGTTGCAAAACTCCTTTCCGAGTTGCTCTATAAATGGATAACCACTTGAGGGAGAAACATGTTTAAAGCACATCTTTATACCACCCTGCTTCATGCTTGTATGTTAATGCAGGAAAAAGGAAATTTAAACCTCTGTGAATGCAACTTGAAGCAAGATGTTCAAGTCTTGGTGCTCTTCGGCTTCACATTGTTTAATTTTTTGTCCATCTTCTTTCTTGAGGAAGCAGTTGCTATTTTGTTCGTGTAAGAGCAGAAGACAGTGTCAATTAATGAAGGATTTTCTATGCATTCCTACTGTTTGTTTAATACCCTTACTGCATGGAGTTGACCCTATGTCAGGAGTTAATTTAAAGCCTAACCTAGTCCATTCAGAAAACTAATGGACTTCGTTCATGAAATAAAGGTAGTGAAGGTTGTACATACACTGGGATAAGCACATACTTCAGTGAACTAGAGGTCAAAATCCTTGAGTTGAAAGGATTTGCTTTGTTCTGCAAATTTCTTCCGTTTACTGTATTCACCAGTTCAGCTGAACTGTGGAGACTCCAGTTGCATCAAATTGTGTGATCCTATCGTGTTCTGGTACTGATCCATTTGACTCCATCCCTGGTATGGAAGGGGAGCTGCTGGCATTGGTTTTAGGGTAATATCCAGAGCAGCCACTGCTGGAACTGAAAGCAGAAAGCCAGTCCAGTAATAAAAGTGGAGCATGAATCCTGGGCCTCAGGGCACCCTTTGGAAAGTGCAATAATGTGGGTCTGACAGTTAACTGGAAAGCTGAAACCAGTTAAAATTTAATTAAAGTTCTGCTACACAAAAATAGAACAAATGAGGCATTTGAGAAAGTGAGCTGCAGCATCTCTTTTCCGCACCTTGGGGTGATGTGCTGCTTGGTCAAAATAATCCCAGATCCCAGTTTCCACCCACAATAATGGCTTGTGCTGTGCTAGTCAAGGGCACACATGGGAGCAAAAGCAGCTAGGTGCAGAGAGACAGCTCAGTTTGGATCGAGCACAGCCTGCAGAAGAGTTGGCACACATGTTTAGCAGGCTCCAAAATAAGTTCTAGGTATAGACTGAAGTGTTCCAAGTGGTGAGGAGTGGAGATTCACAGATTCAAAAATGGTTAATTGAATTGGGAGGAATAAGTTTTTTTCTTAGTGGCCAAAGCTAACAGTGCCTAAAAAAGCTTCATAATGGACAATACAAAAACAGATCCCCAAGAAGAGATATCCTAGCAGTGAACATTGCTGTGTTAACTACTTGCTTAATATCTCCTCTTGATATTGGACTAATATGTTCACAATGCCTGGGTTGAGCACAGATAATATAGAGAAAACCTTCTTTGCCAAGGATGATGTCCGCTATGTTTCCTTACACCTCCTGAGTTTAAGAATAGGGTGCAAAAGGGCAGTAGTGAGGACATAAGTATTTTGAAGACAGTAAAAACTGTTGCCTCATCAAAACCTTCTTATCTCTAAGAGTACCCACTTTGTTTTTTTTATTGTTCTCAGCTAGATATAAACGGAAGGAAATAAGTAGCTGATTTTATATCTGTTTGCTATTTCTGTTTGCACCTTTTTGTTGGTTATGCTGAATTGCTTAGATTCTGTGCCTATCTATGGAGGGCTTTTGGTCTAGAAGCTGATCTGGAGGCCTGGATTGATGCCCTTGGAACCAGTGCTGAGATTAGACTGGTAATTAACTTGCACATCTCCCTGCCAGGACTCAGTCCAGCTGAAAGATCTGTGGAAGAAAATCTGCCATCATAACAGTGGTATGGAATTTCAGGACCATCGCTACTGGCTGCGGACACATCCCAACTGCATTGTGGGAAAAGAGCTGGTCAACTGGCTCATGAGAAATGGGCACATAACCACGAGGTAACCCTGATCCTTTAGGACAATAGGTGTCCTCTGTCTGTATGAGAGGAGGTTGTGAGTTTGAGCTGATATAGGATACCTTAGACTGCAGAGATAGGCTCCTTTGCAGGGAGATGAGGGAGAAAATTCAAATCTCCCCTTTACTGCCTACCCCGGAGCAGGTTGCATTCTGACTCCATGTGCCCCAAAACAACAGGGCATAGGAAGCTGTCTGGTTTGGAAACCAGTATGGGAGGTACCTTATGGGACAAGTATCACTTACTTGGAGAAGAGTGCATGTATTACAAAAATTGTCCAAAAGTGTTCACTGGTACTGCAAAGGGCAAGTCTGCCTCTGGGATCAGAGATCACTAATAGTGTTTGATAGCTAAGTTTTCAGTGGAGCTGGCAGACTCTTAACCATGTATGTGAATATAAACAATCTTGTGTATTTAATTATGTGATAATGGGATAAAACTGGTATGGTTCTTAAGTGTAGAGCAACAGTCCTCCCTCAGAGGTGATCAGTATACATAACGCAAATTAACAATATTGGAGGAGCACAAAAAACATGTCTTAATCATATGTTGGACACCTCAGCTGAGTTCAGAGTACTGACAGTCTCTTTATTTAGTTCCATGCATGAATTAGTACACTGTGCTGCCTCACCACAATATTGTAAATAGTGTCTGTGTAAACATGGGAATGGAATACTGACAGGTCAAATAATGCATAGCAAGTGACTCTTCCCTTTTGTAGTGTGCTTGTATCATAAACCATATGTATTTAGAGGAAAACATAGAAAACCATCTCTACTATACTTCCAGGGTCCAGGCCATTGCAATAGGACAGGCACTGGTTGATGGACGTTGGCTGGAATGTGTCAGTCATCATGATCAGCTTTTCAGAGATGAATATGCTCTCTACAGACCATTGCAGGTAAAAGGAGTGGGAAAGCTGATACATACAGTTCTTCTTGGATTTGGTTGTTGACTAGAATATTTTCTAATCCTGTTCTCAACAGCTGTAGTATGTTTTCTAAATCAGGTCTCCTGTACAGAAAATAGGGGGCCAGGCCTTTTTCCTTAGTGGGTTGAAGCCTGAGGAAGTTTCATTTGCCCAGAAAGCTTTGGGGCTGTCCTCTGTCAGGAATGAGTTGTTACACGTAGTGCTGCCTCTAGTGAAGGAAAGGGTCTTCAGAGCCAGGCCTCTTATGGTGGACATCTTCCACAGAGGCCTCAAGGTGGCACAGTCTGTGCTTGTGGCAGCTATGTTGTCATGTGCAGAATTTAGAATCTGTGTGTACTTACTGATGATGGAGACACAATGGTGATTTTCTGTTTCAAAGTTCCTTTAAAAAAATTCCAAATGGATATGAGTTTGGGATGGGGTCTTTTTCATGCCTCCCAAACAAGACTAGTTACCTGAGGGGAGGCAGGAACTACTGACCTGAGATTCTGTCCTACCATACTTCACTGGAATCAGCCTTGCTGCGGGGTAAGAGCAGTCACTGGCCTGAGAGACTGTATTGGGTTTTTTAGCTTGGACAAGATAGGTCTGTAGCCTCTCTTAACTGAAAACATTCAGTTAAGAACCTTTCATGTTCTCCACCTTCTTACAATGAAGAATGGCTTAGCTGTCCCATGGGCTTCAGACAGAAAGCTTGCAGCTGATAGCATTTGTCTTCCTCATGCATTTCAGTCATATGGTCACAATCCTATGGCTTCCTTTGAGATTGCTCTGGGGTTCATCTGATATGTCAGCTGTCTCAGTATCCTGGTAAAAGCTTGCCCTTAACTAGCAAGTCCTCATGCATCCCTATTTGTAAGGTGCTTATGTTATATTTTAAAGCAAATTCTTGTTCTCATCAGCTGGAAGCACTGTCTGATCTCAGTTCTTCTGGACAAGAGTCTGGAGAATTGGTGTTGTTGACTCAGTTGCTTGCTGCACTCCCTGCAGCCAAAGGCATGATGATAACTTTGTTTTAAGGTGCCTGGAGGCATGAGGAAGGCTGATGGAAATTACTTAAGTAGTCTCTAGGTTCTCTGGCAATCTGGCCAGTCTTTGCTTTGACACAGTAGCCCCAGCTAGAGCCCATCTTGGATTGAAACTCTTGGGGCTACATTGGTCAGTTAAAGAATTGCTCCAGTAACTTAGAATTAGGCTCCACCAAAAGCTGTGTGTGTTGGTTTCTGGGCGAAGGATAAGGCTGTCCCCCACCTTGGCTGGAGACAGCAAGCTTTCAAAGCTTCCTAACTGGATGTGATGACAGAAAATGTGCAGAATAATAAACTTGTCCTTTAGTGCCACGTAGTCACAATTTGTTTAGAAGCAGAGTGTAGGCAGAGACTAAACATCTGGGAATTGTAAAGAAGTACTTGTTTCTTGTCCCAAAGGATTCCTACTTCATACCAAAGGGGGGGCAGCTCTATGACTAACTTGGCTCAGCCCACTGAGAGTATCCTCTGATTTTAAAATGCCTGATCTGCATTTGTGGTAGGCTGCTTAATAATTCAGCAGAGCTGCACTTTAATAACTTTTTTTCCCTTCCTTGTCTTCTAGAGCACAGAGTTCTCAGAAACCCCATCTCCAGACAGTGACTCTGTGAACTCTGTAGAGGGCCACTCCGAGCCATCCTGGTTCAAAGACATCAAGTTTGATGACAGTGACACAGAGCAGATTGCTGATGAAGGGGAAGACAACTCAGCCAGTAAGTTTCACCTGAGTCTTGATCTCACTCTGCCTTCTCCCCTGTTGTCCCCAGTCCTTCAGGACTTAGTAGTTTAACCATGTCTTGCTTTATCTGTGTGTGTTTCTGTGTGTGTGCTTGGGGCCCTAAGGATCTAAGAAAGCTATAGCCTATTTAGTCTTCTACTTTCTCACAATGGATACAGTATTTTGAATTTAGTGGAACTGGTAAAGCTTCATACTTCTAATGAAGGAGAAGCATGTAAATTGCTGCCTTCTGTTTCTCAGGCAGACTTCAGCTTGATTTGGGCCCTATAGTAGTGCACTGAAGAATGTCCAGTATGTCAGCATGCCCACATGAAGACAAGATTAGAACTATGAAAATACTGTATTCCTGTATTATTGCACACTGGTCTTTATGTATTAAAGACAATTTTTCTCCTCTCTGGTACCCTCATAATACCCATTTGAACCCTTCTCCTCCCTGTATCTTCCCGCTCACCCAACACTAAAAGACTCCGCCAGCCCTAGCAAGCGCACTTCAGTCAGCAGCTTCCAGTCCACAATGGACAGTGATTCGGCCGCCTCCATCAGCCTGAACGTGGAGCTGGACAACGTGAACTTCCATATCAAGAAGCACTCCAAGTACCCACATGTGCCCCCTCACCCTGCCGACCAAAAAGGTACGAGGTAGTCACCAGCTGGAGTTGCACATGATGGAGAGCTGGCCCTAATATTTCTGACTTATTTGGACACTGCTTATATAGCTGTCTTACAGAGGGGAAAATATGATATTTAACAGGCACTTGCTTGCAGTTTTGATGTGCTCACCTCTGAGGAGGCTCGTAGAGCTGTTGAAATGCCTTCTCTGCAGAGTGTGTAACTTCCCCTGTGACTTTCTCTTTGCCATTGAAGCAAAGTCTCTTGCCCATGCATAGTAGACAGATCCACATATGTGTTCTGGCTAACTGGGGTGGAAAAATAATCCACACCTAAACCAGTTTGATATGTGACTCTACAGTTGGAGATGGAACTTAAAAAAGCAAGCAAGAAATAAACCCCCAGAGAACAAAAGAACAAGATTAACTTGGAAGAGTTCTGTGCTGACTTAAAATTGCACCTTAATAAGCTTACATTTTACAGAAGAATATTACTGATAAACAATAAGGCCTAACTTAATCCATATACATAGAATTTCTCCAAAAGAGATCATCCACTTAAGTAGGAAGAAATCAAATACTTGGTGTTGATGGCTGATTTTGAAAGGATTTTCCCCTAAAGAAGTAGTAAATTGAAAGACACTATGAGCAACATCCTTATGGAAGAAATAATATGCCTGCCTGTTGACAACTGGATTCTCTAAGTGATTCAAGGGCTGTCTGAAACTGGGGCTTGCCACTGGCTTGGGTCTAGTATATTTTAGTTGCTTTACATGTTGGGTAGTAGTGGATGTCTTTGCTCTGCTTCCTTACATAAGGTTACATCAGCTTTGTAGACTTGTTCCTTTGGCGGCTTCTAAGTAGTTTCTTAATTATTGTTTCACCCCACCCTTTCAGTATTTCTGACTTTAAAAGATGATCCAGTGTTAAATAATTTGTACTCCTAATGAATTAATTCTTCTATAAAGTCTAGCAGATCTCTTGTGTTGGTATGAATCAGAATGGAACAGCAGCCTTAAGCTTGCATACAGATTGCGTATTCTGAAACTGAAATGGTCTCTGAAGACAGTGAGTGAGGAGAAGTGGTCATAGCTGATTTTCCAAGTGTGCTAGACACGTGGGGCAGAATGAGACAAATTAGAGGGGACATTTATTGATGCCTACTCTAGTCAGCTTTTGTTATTTGCTAAAAATACGCCTAGAAGGAAGGAAATCTAATTGCTTATTTTCCCCCAAAGAAAGAAGCAGAACAATTTCAAAAGTTTGAGTTGATGTCAGATGATCCAGAATTGGGAATGGGTTGTCAGCACTACTGACACCAGCTCATTATTGTTTCTTTTCAATTTGTTTCCAGCTGATGCCCTAATCAAATGAAAAGCTAATGCATCTATAGGGAAGGGAAGCCGAGGAGAGAGAGATACACCAATTAATTCCTTTTAGGAAGAAGGGGTGCTGGATGAAGTGAGCTTGAAACAGGCCCAGGTGTGCTGCAGTATCTGATGAATTTACAGCTGTAGCAGGTTTATCTTTACCAGTGTGTGATGGCAATAAAGCAGGCAGTAGTCAGTTTGGCTCTGCTGAGTGTTAAAGGACTTGTAGAGTTTGTCTGGTTTCAGACACATTTTACTCTTTATCTCCTTATACAAGGAACAGTACATTATGAAGGGGAAATGTAAGAGAGCCTCTCTCTCTTGGAAACTGTTGACCAAGTCAAGGCTGCTCAGAGCCAGAATTCTTGTGAGAAAGCTCTTGTGAGAAAGTTTTTAATGGTGGAGAGCTCAGAGAAGATCAGCGGAAAAGGCAAGTGGTGAGAGGACTGAAAAGAGAAAGGCTTTTGCCTTTGAATTGTGTGTGCTGGCAGCATGCTGATATCTTTGGTGAATCTCTCCTGGTGCTTGGTATATGTTCCTTAAACCTGTGGTCTCTTAACCAGGTTATTCTGTAGGAGTGTAATTGGCAGTAGAAAACTGGTAAAAATTTCTTCCAAGAGAATGGATTTCCGCTGAGGGGATAGTACCAGTAACAGGCCCAGAACTGGGATAGGGTGGAATTGTGTCATGGAAGTACACTGTGGATAGGTAGGTATCCTGCAGCTTTTTTGAAAAATCTGTATCTGCAAATACAGGGAAATTAGTGAACCTTTTTTATTTTGTTTGTGTTTACAATTCCTTGTGTGAGACTCTCTAGAGAAAAGACCTAACCAGGGAGCAACAAGTTAAAATGAGCGACCATATCTTTAATAGCAAGAAACACTTCTTGGCGATAGACAGACTGAAACTTTGTGGGTAATGAGGAGGGACAAAACCCTACAGTGAATGCTGCAGTGCCTAGGGTGGTGAAACACATGACTTCTAAAACTTCATTCTGTAAATATTAAAGTCAGAGGCTTTATACACTAAAGTTAATACTAAGATTTACACCTTGTTTTTCTGATTATCCTGGCTATAGTCAAGAAAAGATCCTATCTAAAATGCTAGAATATGACAGTGATTAGACAGCCAAAACTGGATAGTTAAGCATTTGTGTAAAATGGGTGGTTATTTTAAGAACAGAGTTCTGTAGTTAATCAGTGACATGAGGTGTTTGCCACTGTCAGCATCAGTAGCTTCCCTATGACTGTTATGGACACATTTATTTAGCTTGATTGTGTTGGAGTTGTCTCTTGTCCTTGGACTGGGTGACAGTGACTTGACTTGCTTTGAAATAATGAAGTGAAACTGAAGATCCCACCTTCCTTCTGAAGCTGTTTAGTTTCTTTAGGACTGTGTAAGTTCCAGTAATTTCATTGTGGGGAGGACAGACAATAGAAAACATCAAGTGCTAGAAGTTCAGGTCAGCTTTGATCTAAGCAGTTTGTGGGTTTCTCAAATGATTAAGGGATATGCAATTTCCCAGAATCACAGAGGTCAGCTGCTTTGAAGCAAGGGCCAGTGATGTATCCACCAGCTGTGTCTTAGCACAGAGTGGTTTGTATATACTCTAATGGCAGAACTTCTTGTGGTGTTATAGGCTGACTAACGTCTGGTGTGTTTCCATGAAATTTGGGTGACTCTGAGTTAGCTGAGAATAGTGACTCATTTATAGTATCATCTGCCTAAAGACATAGTATGTATCAGAAGGGGAAACAAAGTCAGATTGTTTTCTGCTTTTACTTTGGGGGAAGGGATTACATGATAGATTTTATATATGGGGTTTAGTTGCTGTTTTTAAAGAGATACAGTTAATAATATGTGAAATTCTGTTTTATAAACATCTTTCCAGGCAGATAGCCTTGGTCATGGTACTATGTATTTTGGGTATTTTTGATGCCTGCAAGTACTTAGGAGGGGGAAAGAGAAGATGATTTGAGTAACCATGAGCAGTTGCTTTTTAGTATTGCTTGCCAAGGCTCAGTGTGCTGTTGCCCAGAGCCCTTTTGGTTCTTCTTTGGAGAAGGTGCTTGAGTTTTCAGGTTTCCCTTCCTCATTTTGTGGAGCATGATGCATGTAAGGATTATGTGGTCTTAGCCACTCTAAACCATCTCAGACTCACACTTATGAGTGTGTTGTCTGTTTGGGCTAAGAAGGGGTGTGGTGTCTTACCTTGTCAGGAACTTGCCCTGGAAACCAATCAGAAGTGAAGTTATGGGAGCTGAAGTTGTATTGAAAAGAATAATCGAGTGGTTTGGGTTGTAAGGGACCTTAAAGATCATGGTGATGAAAGAACCTAGACCATTATAAATCTAGAAGTGGCTTGGAGGTGCTACCTATGTCTTTGTCCAGAGCCTAACTAAGGTTAGGTTTCAGCTGGGGATAACTTGTGCTTTGGCTGTGCCAGTCAGGGGTCTGTGCAAGACCTAATGTAAGTGTGTTTACAGTAAGAGCTGCTGCCCTGAGGCTGTTGCAAGGTGGAGAGGGATGGAGGTGCTAGTATACATGTTCTTGTGTAGGCAGAGCATGACATGACTTTCTCTAGATAGTCAGTGAGTGAATTAATGCTGAGGGTGGGCCAGCTTTTATCAAGCAGTAGTTTATTGTAATGCTGAACTCTTAAACTAAGCAAGAGGTGAAAGCAATCTCAAATAACCGAAATCTACAAAGGAGGCTTGTAACTTCTCTTTGGTACACTTATCCTCTATTGAGTAACTATTTGCAAACAAGCTCAGATATTTAAAATGGTGGCATGAAAGGGGTCTCCTGAGTGCTGCTGCTCAGAGCCTTGTGATTGTTTGTCCTGTCAGCTTTCTGTTGCTTTCTGTTGGTGTCTGAAAGCAGCCTGGCTTTGCGTTCTGTTTGTGGTGGGTCTGGAGCATTGTCAGGAAAGATGATAAAGGGTTGGCTTTGGGCTTCAGGTAGTTATGCTGTGTAAGTAGTTGGGCTGCTGCTCTTGTTTCCTCATTGTAGAATCCCTTTTTATGTAAGTGAGGAGCCAACTAAAGGCACAACAAGCTAATGGCTTCTGGAGAAAAAAAGCTTTTTGTACCCAGTCAGCCTGAAAGATCAAGCTCTAGCAAGCTAAATGAGGGTAATAGGTGGAGCTTCATGCTATTTCACAGATATCACAGAATGTTCTGAGTTGGAAGGGACCCATCAAATCCAACTCTTTAAGTGAATGGCCCATGCAGGGATGGAATCCACAACCTTGGTGTTATTAGCACCAGGCTCTAACTATATTTCCCACATGTAAAGTGATCTGTCTCTTGCTCTGCTTTGTTTCTGGGAGTCCATCTCTGTCAGCATGGATTCCTCAAAACACTTTGAGCTGTTCTAGACATGAGACTTTCAGCTCTTGAAAGGCAGTCTGTCTTCTTTTTTTTGCACTGTGTACAATAAACCTTATGGCTGGTCTCTCCCTCAGTCTGAGATAGTTCAATGGAGTGGGTGACCAAAATGGTTTCTGAAACTGCATTTTTAGACCTGAGTGAGGAGGCCTTTCCCATGGTGTCTGATCACATCTTAACACATTTGTATTCAGGTCTAGAAAAGGATGGTCTGTGTCAGTTGGAAAAGTGCACTCTGAGTTCAGTCTTCGCTCATGTCTATTTTGTTTGTTTTGTTTCTTCACATTAATAAGCACCGTTTTCTTGTCACCATAGAATTTTTTGATAGAACAAGAATGAGAGGATATTCTTGTCTTAACCACTCACCAAGCTGTTGCTAAATTGGTGACTAAACACTTGGATGAGTAATGCTGCTTCTTTTGGTGTGGGCGTGTACATTGTAATTATATGGGCACACCAGTGTAACCTGTCTTTTTTTTTTTTTGTCTCCACCTATATCCCTCTTTCTTCTTTCAGAGTACTTGAATCCTGAAAACGGAGGGCAGCAGATGTTCTCTATAAGTGACGCTTTTATTAAAGGTAAGGAAAAACTTCAAATGATGCTGTTGTGTGTTTTTTAATATAATGGTTTTATTTAATATATATTAAATAAATATATATTTATTTATTTAATATATATTAATGGTTTTATTTAATATAATGGTATTAATACTCCTTTGATAAAGCACTGACCCTTTCAAAGTATTTACTTGACAGTAAATCTGAAGTTACTTGTGGCAAAACTGATGTCTGAACTATACTTTGACTTTTTTGAATGCGCTTTCAAGCTTAGATTTCTTTCACTTCTCAGATTCCAGNAAGAGAAGATGATTTGAGTAACCATGAGCAGTTGCTTTTTAGTATTGCTTGCCAAGGCTCAGTGTGCTGTTGCCCAGAGCCCTTTTGGTTCTTCTTTGGAGAAGGTGCTTGAGTTTTCAGGTTTCCCTTCCTCATTTTGTGGAGCATGATGCATGTAAGGATTATGTGGTCTTAGCCACTCTAAACCATCTCAGACTCACACTTATGAGTGTGTTGTCTGTTTGGGCTAAGAAGGGGTGTGGTGTCTTACCTTGTCAGGAACTTGCCCTGGAAACCAATCAGAAGTGAAGTTATGGGAGCTGAAGTTGTATTGAAAAGAATAATCGAGTGGTTTGGGTTGTAAGGGACCTTAAAGATCATGGTGATGAAAGAACCTAGACCATTATAAATCTAGAAGTGGCTTGGAGGTGCTACCTATGTCTTTGTCCAGAGCCTAACTAAGGTTAGGTTTCAGCTGGGGATAACTTGTGCTTTGGCTGTGCCAGTCAGGGGTCTGTGCAAGACCTAATGTAAGTGTGTTTACAGTAAGAGCTGCTGCCCTGAGGCTGTTGCAAGGTGGAGAGGGATGGAGGTGCTAGTATACATGTTCTTGTGTAGGCAGAGCATGACATGACTTTCTCTAGATAGTCAGTGAGTGAATTAATGCTGAGGGTGGGCCAGCTTTTATCAAGCAGTAGTTTATTGTAATGCTGAACTCTTAAACTAAGCAAGAGGTGAAAGCAATCTCAAATAACCGAAATCTACAAAGGAGGCTTGTAACTTCTCTTTGGTACACTTATCCTCTATTGAGTAACTATTTGCAAACAAGCTCAGATATTTAAAATGGTGGCATGAAAGGGGTCTCCTGAGTGCTGCTGCTCAGAGCCTTGTGATTGTTTGTCCTGTCAGCTTTCTGTTGCTTTCTGTTGGTGTCTGAAAGCAGCCTGGCTTTGCGTTCTGTTTGTGGTGGGTCTGGAGCATTGTCAGGAAAGATGATAAAGGGTTGGCTTTGGGCTTCAGGTAGTTATGCTGTGTAAGTAGTTGGGCTGCTGCTCTTGTTTCCTCATTGTAGAATCCCTTTTTATGTAAGTGAGGAGCCAACTAAAGGCACAACAAGCTAATGGCTTCTGGAGAAAAAAAGCTTTTTGTACCCAGTCAGCCTGAAAGATCAAGCTCTAGCAAGCTAAATGAGGGTAATAGGTGGAGCTTCATCCTATTTCACAGATATCACAGAATGTTCTGAGTTGGAAGGGACCCATCAAATCCAACTCTTTAAGTGAATGGCCCATGCAGGGATGGAATCCACAACCTTGGTGTTATTAGCACCAGGCTCTAACTATATTTCCCACATGTAAAGTGATCTGTCTCTTGCTCTGCTTTGTTTCTGGGAGTCCATCTCTGTCAGCATGGATTCCTCAAAACACTTTGAGCTGTTCTAGACATGAGACTTTCAGCTCTTGAAAGGCAGTCTGTCTTCTTTTTTTTGCACTGTGTACAATAAACCTTATGGCTGGTCTCTCCCTCAGTCTGAGATAGTTCAATGGAGTGGGTGACCAAAATGGTTTCTGAAACTGCATTTTTAGACCTGAGTGAGGAGGCCTTTCCCATGGTGTCTGATCACATCTTAACACATTTGTATTCAGGTCTAGAAAAGGATGGTCTGTGTCAGTTGGAAAAGTGCACTCTGAGTTCAGTCTTCGCTCACGTCTATTTTGTTTGTTTTGTTTCTTCACATTAATAAGCACCGTTTTCTTGTCACCATAGAATTTTTTGATAGAACAAGAATGAGAGGATATTCTTGTCTTAACCACTCACCAAGCTGTTGCTAAATTGGTGACTAAACACTTGGATGAGTAATGCTGCTTCTTTTGGTGTGGGCGTGTACATTGTAATTATATGGGCACACCAGTGTAACCTGTCTTTTTTTTTTTTTGTCTCCACCTATATCCCTCTTTCTTCTTTCAGAGTACTTGAATCCTGAAAACGGAGGGCAGCAGATGTTCTCTATAAGTGACGCTTTTATTAAAGGTAAGGAAAAACTTCAAATGATGCTGTTGTGTGTTTTTTAATATAATGGTTTTATTTAATATATATTAAATAAATATATATTTATTTATTTAATATATATTAATGGTTTTATTTAATATAATGGTATTAATACTCCTTTGATAAAGCACTGACCCTTTCAAAGTATTTACTTGACAGTAAATCTGAAGTTACTTGTGGCAAAACTGATGTCTGAACTATACTTTGACTTTTTTGAATGCGCTTTCAAGCTTAGATTTCTTTCACTTCTCAGATTCCAGCATTCAGAAAGACTCAAAGAAAAGCTTCTACATTTTTTAAAATACTAGTGTAAGTGGCAAGTCAGTTCACAGTTTCTCCACCAACAAATTTACGTGACTGATTTTTAACTTCCTGTGCAAGCAAATGAAGATGTGATACAATTAATTGCACTGCTTCTACAGAGTAGCTTAAAGCTTCGTCTCTTAAATCTTTCTGGGTTTCTTGTCATCACCACCATTATCACTACTTCTGAAATGAAAGGCTATTACATGCACTTATGGGTTTTTAAACCCACATGCTTTCCAGTATCATGGCCAGATGCACTTGTGGGCTTTTTTTTTCTTCCCAGTTAATGCTGTTGATTTTGGTGTGCTCATAAGAGGAGGAAATACGGGAGAAACCCCAGTGTCTGTCTAGCCTGAAAAATAAAGTCTTGGGTTAAACTGGTGTTTAGTTTTAAACTGAGCTTTTGCAGAAGGGAATCAATGTAGCTTCTATTAATCTTCTACACAGGTAATTTTGTGCATGGAGTATCTGGAGGAAGTTAATTGTTGTTTTTTGGAGCCTTTTTCTTCAGTAGTCCTCCTTGGATTACTATTGTCTAAAGATTTTGCTTAACACTGAGGAGTTTTAAGCTTGAACTCTGAAGGCTTACATACTTGCTTGATGAACATTTATACACTACTAGTATAAATGACTTATAATCTAGTCAGCCATTATGTCAATGTGGAAGTTTATAATTTGCCTCTGTAATATCATAATAACTGTGCAGGAAATAACCTAGTAACTCTTTCAAAGCACGGACTGTCCTGAAATAGCCTCTCATTTTGGTGCTGCAAAACAGAGGACAGTTCTAAGGAGTTACTACACAATATAGTTAGTGATTGAAAGTGTCAGTCCCTCTCAAACATGAGGCCATGACATCTACCTTAAACTCAGTATTTCAGGAAGTCTAGACTTATGTCTTAGTAAGTTCTTTCCTTTTCAAAGCAGCCTTTCAGAAAGACACAAGCATTCAACTGTGACCTTACATTAACAAGGTTTGTTTGTCTCTTGCAGAGTCGTTATTCAACAGGAGGGTGGAGGAGAAGTCCAAAGAACTCTTATTCACACCCCTAGGCTGGCACCACAGCAATCTGGATCTGCTGAGAGAAGAGAATGGGGAGAAACAAGCCATGGAAAGGCTGCTGTAAGAAACATGTGGGAAAAGGAATTTGCATATTTTGAGTAACAATTTCTGAAGCCCCTCTATTCCACCAGCTTTCAGTGGGACTTGAGCTACAGTAGGCAATAAAAGGAACTAATTTGCATTAAGAGTGCAGCATTTTTACAGTATATTTTGGTTGGTTTTTATCTTGTGATGTTTATATATTGAGTACAGGACCAAAGCTGACTGTAGAACATTCTAGGCAACTGTTCCTTTAGAGGACTTCTGGATTTTAAATGTTAAGAAATTTACTTCTGAAATGCGGCTTCAGCTAATCACTGCACTGTATTTTTATATATTTTTAATGAGAAATCTATTTTTTTTGCCTGTTTTATAGGTCTGCTAATCACAACCACATGATGGCACTGCTTCAGCAGCTTCTGTACAACGAGTCCCTGTCACTGTCCTGGAGGGATATTATTGTACCCGTGGTCTGCCAGGTAGTTCAGACGGTACGGCCAGACGTCAAGAAGAGAGATGATGACATGGATATCCGCCAGTTTGTCCACATCAAAAAAGTAAGTTTCAAGCAGTGGATGTAGGGAAACAAAAGAGTGCGGCTGTTGGCAGTACCCCTTGTTTGAAGAGAGTAGTCCCCTTTCCACTGCCCCCAGCATATTCAGTACTGTAATTGGCTCACTTGGCCTTTGGATAAGGTGAGGTTTCTAGAAGAAGTTGCACAGAGGGAACTTGACATGCTGTGAAAAGTGTTTTAATGTGCTGGGGCTGACCTCTTCTTTCAGGCTGTAGGCTGCAGAAGGTAGCAAAGAGTAACACCTCTGTAATGACTTGGTTCATTTTTTGGTTTCTGCTTGTTTTGCTCTTGAATTGGAGATATACCAAATGCTGGATAAGTAGTTTGCAGGAAATGGTGCAGCAGTCTGTTGCCCTGTACCTATCCATTATGGAGGATTCAACTCCTCCCATGCCGAGCACGACGACTTTCTTCAAGAGGAAAACTTAACTGTTATGGAATGCTGTATCCAGTTCTGCCAGGTGGCCCAGTGTTGACACTGTTGAACTGTAAGTCTGGAGTTCTGGCATGCAAACTTCCTTCTGAGAGTCTGATGTGAAAATAACATTCAAGGAGTTAGTGTGACTGAGGACTGAAGATTTGGACTTAGCTTTCTTTGGTCAAATTCACCTCAGGAGTACTTTTGTTTGAAAGCCATATGAGATTTGAGGAGAACCTTATGATTCTGGTGGTAGTTCTGTGGCATCTCTTCAGGCAGCACCACTTGTTCCTGCTTCTCCTGAAACTCCAGTTCGAAGAGCAGTTGTTCAGAGGTGAAAGCTCTTCATCGCTGTCTGCTATTTTCACATGCTGGTAATATCAATGTTCTCTGAAACATGTTATTCAGAAACCTGTTTTCATGCTGTTTATTTTGCCTGGGATTGCCTGTGACTGCAGGCACACCAGTCAACTGCTTGATGTGTTCAGCTGGTAGGTAGAGGGGTTTTTGGCTTGCTTTCTTTATTTTTTCCTTCCCTTTTCTTACAGTTTCTTTGCCATTAATAGAAATGGCATGTGCAAAGGTATATACTCCTCATGGCCTGTCAAAATTAGGTTCCCTTGTCATGTGCTGGAGTATACTGGTTTAACAAATCAGCATCTCTTGGGAGGGGTGTAGAAATCCTAGAACTAAGTATTTGTTTTCCTGTTGTCTGTCCTAAGTTTGTCAGGCTTTAAAGGGAAAGACTTATGTGTCCAGCATGACTGTATCTGATCTTTCATATGGTAATTGAGGGTGTAGCTGAAGTTTGTACATCACCTACAATAGGTATTCTATGTATTAGCTTTACTACACTACAAGATGTGGGAGTGTATGACAGTTCTAAAAGTGTTCTTTGCTTTGTTAGATCCCTGGTGGAAAGAAATTTGACTCCATGGTGGTGAATGGATTTGTTTGCACTAAGAATGTTGCACACAAAAAGGTAATGCAGCTTGATTAATCTTACTGTAATGCATGCTGTGAAACAAGGGTGCTCTGACTTGCTTTTTGTGTCAGGAAACTTCTCTCACCACCTTGGAGGTTTGTAAGCTTTCTCTGCTTTGAGCCCCCAAACAAGAATGGCTTTTAAACCATTTATTTTCCAAGCTGTTTTGTTTTCTAGCCCAGAGATTTTGAGGGAGAAACTCTCCTCATACATATGAAAAACATCCTTTCCACCCCTACTACAACATGAGGCATCTAGTAATTACTCCAACTTTTAGGCAGAAAAAGGCATTTGTGGGTCTGACTTAGAATAGTACAGTAAAATGGGTCTTTAAGGGAGGAGGGCAAGATAGAAGTGAACTGCATGAATCAAGTGTATCAAGACTTTGGGGCTCTTAGCCGTGACTGGAAATCCTCTCTAGCATGGCCTGCTTATGGACAGTACCTGTGAAATTCCAACAACTGGTTATAACAACTTCGGAAGAAGGAGGAATGTGTAGTTGGTTCTGCAGGGGAGGATAGCTGAGACACCTTAAAGGGAGATGGGGGTAGCAGGGACCAATCATGGGAAGTCTATCTCTTTTTCTTGTGTACCTCTTCCTCTCCAGGTATTTGTATTTTTGTTTTAACTCTTTTTGTGTCTTCTTTAGATGAACTCTTGCCTAAAAAATCCCAGAATTCTTCTGCTAAAATGCTCAATTGAGTACCTCTATCGAGAAGAAACAAAGTTTACCTGCATAGAGCCTATAGTACTTCAGGTGAGAGTATGCTTTTGTTCTTGGTTAGAATAACCCCAACAAAATCATGATCAGTGCAAATTTTTTCCGTATGTACGGTGGAGTTGAATGAGTGAGATTGCACAGAAAAGAGACAACTTTCCTCTTCTAGTCAGCTAGCTAAGAGAACTGCTGCAGTAAATACAGTACAAACTTGTAGCCTTGCTCTGAGGGTTTTTGTCCTCAAGTTACATGTCCTGAGAACACGTGAGCTTTTGTTTCTCACAATGCAGCATTTTAGAAAACTTCTGTTTTTATTGAGACCTTCTGAACTGTATGTTCCTTACACAGTACTAGAGCTAGATGACGTTTAGGTGTGTGAAGAAGTATTTGAAAAGTTAGTGTAGGTGAGGGTTAGGTCACGCCCATGTTAGATTTTGTCAGGCTTGAATAAATGGGAGCAACCACCAACCTAGTGGAGTGATGAACTAGAAAATGTCACTTTGGAACAGGTGCCCTGCCCCTGTGAGCAGGGATGTGGCTTAAATATGAAAACACTGAAGTACATAGACCTTTTCTTTATTAAATGCTTATAAAATATTACTGATAAACTAGTGTTGTGCTGTGGGGGTGGGAAAATGTTCACAATGGACTACCAATGGTGTTTTCTGGATAGTTGTTTTCCTTGATCTATAGGAAAGGAGAGTATGTAAAGGAAGTGAAAAGTAATATTAAGCATTAAAGTGGGTTTATTTTCCAGATGGGTTTGCAGTAGTTCACTGCTATACTTTGTTCCTGTCTGCAGGAAAGGGAGTTCTTGAAGAACTATGTACAGCGGATAGTTGATGTCCAGCCCAACTTGGTCCTTGTTGAGAAGACTGTGTCCAGAATTGCTCAGGACATGCTCTTAGAGCATGGTATCACTCTGGTCATCAATGTCAAGCCGGTGAGCATTAGATTTCTAATGACTCCTTGTAGCAAACTTCCTGGAGAAAGCCAAGAGTTGTCGTATTTTGTTCTCTAACCAAATGTTCTCTTCCAAGAAGGTAAGACAGGTGAACCTGGAGAGTTACTTTTTCCTCAGCTCTTCACAGCTACGGTGCTGTGTCCTTGTTTGATGGGTCCTTGTACCCTGGTTTGGTTCTAGTTAACTTTGATATCCATTTGTAGCAAATCATGTGTGGGTCCTCAGCTATTGCCAGAGAGCCTCTGTCCCTGTGAGGCAAGGTACAGACAGCCAAACAGAGTAGCTGTGGGAGTTGGCTGAGCTCCTGGCAGAGCCAGCATTATGCTGACTGCACTGCACCTCCTGGAGGTATCTGGATCTAGTCAAGTGAGAAGCTCTAGGCAGGGTACAATCTCTCCAGAAATGTTTACCCAACTGTGTTTCTAAGATTCTTGTATATTGTGGGTGTGGGTTTGTGGGACTGGGTTTAACTGAGAGTTTGCATCTCAGTGAGAGGTTTTATAGATTACACTGGTGTTTTTTGATTTGTTAAGAGCAAGATAAGGATGCCAGTGTCCTTGTCTTTGTGGATTCTTACTGTTCTTTCCGATTTTACAGCAAGTGTTGGACCGGGTAAGTCGAATGACCCAGGGGGACTTAGTGATGTCAATGGATCAACTGTTGACCAAACCTCAGTTGGGGACCTGTCATAAATTTTATATGCAAGTTTTTCAGTTGCCCAATGGTGAGTAAAGCTTGATATGCCTTAGCCTATGTGTGTGAAAGGATGAATTTCTTCTTTTTAAGGAGCTTTGCTCCTTTTTAAACAGATCTGAACTGTTAGCTTCTTTGTGTGATCATGTATCATCCTACTAATTTTATTTCTGTTACTTCTTGGAACTACAGTGAGCTGCCTGTGTAGAGAAAAGCATGATCTTACTGAGAAAAGACACTCTGTAGATTTTAATTAGACTGATTTCTTTCTTCCAAACTGTATTTTCTCTTCCCACATGCTGTAGTTTGTCTAGTCCAACTTCCTGTTCAAAACAGGAAGGATTAATTTCAATGCAGCATCAGATGTCTTAGGGTTTACTCAGCCAACTCTTGAAAATACTGCAGAAAAGAGATTTCGTAGCCTGTCTGGGCACCATCCTCAGTGTAAAGAATTCTTCTGCATTGGAATAAAAGAATCATAGAACACATTCCTGTGTTGGAAGGGACTTCAAAAGATTATCTGGTCCTACCTTAACATATCCAGTCAAAATTTGCCTTGTTGCAAGTTGTGCACACTTCCGCGTGTCCAGTCACTGTGCACCTTTAAGAAAGGTTCCTTTTTCTCTGGAACTCCCTTAGGCAGTGGGAGTCTACAAAGGAAGGAGGAAATGATGCTTGACAGGTTACCAGTAGTGCTGGCACACATAAATGCTGTGGATGCAGATCTTTGTGGAGATGCAGTTTTTGCATCTCTTCATAGAATCATAGAAAAGGATTGGGTTGGAAGGGGCCTTAAAAATAATTTAGTTCTAACTTCTCTGCCATGGCAGGAACTAGACCTTCCACTAGACCAAGTTGCTCCAAGTTCAATCAACTCTGTCCTTGAACACTTCCCTTTCCACTTCCTCATTGCCCCTTCCAGCCTTTAAATTGCCCTCAGAATGTCATAGGCTTTTGACTTGTAAGGATGAGCAAATGTGCCTGGAAAGGAAGTAATTCTTTTGCCCACTGGTGCGGAGTCTACAGTGTGAATATTATGTTTAGAATATTGTGTTTAGGTCAGGGTGTTCTTCCATATGGCTTTCACTTTGACTTTATGATGGCTTGTTTAATAAAACAGGAGAAAGTTTATAGCCAATGCTTTTTTTTTCTTGCTAAAATAAGTTATTTCAGTACAGTAATGTGAATTCCTGCAGCTACCAATGTTACTTGCTCTTAGTCTCCTTTACAGTCTCTTGCGTGTGTGAGGTATATAAAAGCAGATTAACTGTAATTGTCATCCTAACTCCCATGTTTTACTTCTAGATCAGACAAAACCTCTGATGTTCTTTGAAGGGTGTCCCCAGCACCTGGGCTGCACTATCAAGTTGTGTGGTGCTGCAGAGTACGAGCTGGCTCGTGTGAAGGAGATCCTGATCTTCATGGTCTGTGTGGCTTATCATTCCCAGCTGGAAATCTCATTTCTTATGGATGAGTTTGCCATGCCCCCTACTCTCACCAAAAACACTTCCTTTCACTCCCTTATTGAGGAGCCAGGAGATGAAAATGAACAGCAGAACCTTTTCAATGGTGAGGACTTCAGCACAGCAGTCAAAGACATTGAACTATCCTCTGAAAAGCTGCCTGTAATCTCTGAATCAGTGTCCTCTGATGAGGTCAGTTTGCCTGAACCAAGAGGTGTATTTGACAGAGGTGACCAAGAGAACAGTCAGCTGGAAACGGTGTCCTCCAAGCAGCAAGAGCACCACAAAGTGGAGTCACCATTTGCAGTGTTCAGCTCTGTACCTCATGCAATACCTGAAACATCCCCACTGCCCCTCCATGGCATGGACCAGCACTTGGCCACTCTGGATAACCAGCCACTAGAGCCTCTTCAACCAGCAGATGATTTACAGGAATCCAAGAGTCAGATGAGAGTCTTCAGAGACCCTCTCCAGGATGATACTGGTTTATATGTCACAGAAGAGGTAACTTCGTCTGAGGATCGTCTCAAAACTTACTCTGCAGCATTTAAGCAGGAGTTGAAAGATGTCATTCTCTGCATTTCTCCAGTACTGATGTTCCGTGAACCATTTCTTTTGACTGAAAAGGGCATGAGATGTCCTGCCCGCGAATACTTTCCTGAGCAAGTTTATTGGTCTCCTCTCCTCAATAAGGAATACAAGGAGTTGGAGAGCAGAAGGAAGAAGCAGTTGTTGAGGGATCTCTCTGGACTACAAGGAAGGAATGGGAGTATCCAAGCCAAGGCTATCCAGATCTTACCTTCTCATGAGTTGGTTAATACTAGAATAGCAGAACATCTACGTGATAGCCAGAGCTTAGCCAGAATGCTGGCTGACTATCGGGCCAGAGGAGGGAGGATACTACAGAAAAGCACAGATCCTTTTGCCCAAAATAAGGATGTGTCTAGTGTCCCTACTGGAAAAACTGGGAGCAGAACTGAAGAGGAGGAGAAGGGACTGGCTCAGAGTGAATCCTCATGGTCTCATAAGGTAAGATTGAGTTGTACTGCTCAAAACTCAAGTTAGGTCAGTTTCTCATGGTATACAGAAGGTGCAGGGTCTTGTATTAAACCAGAGGAGATGTTTTTTTTTTTTCTGTTTCTTTCTGTTAGATTATGGTTTTTTTGGTTTTGTTTTGGTTTTTTTTGACTGGGTCATAACTCCATTTTAGATTGTGGTGCTCTGCAATCATTCAGAACAAGAAACTGCAGAATTTCTCTGAGAAATGCACAAAGTCAGCCCAGAATCAGTTTTGCCTGTTTGACTGGGCTGTACCTACTGATTTTTGAAAATGAGTCTGTGAAGAGGGAGCAAACCTTAAGAAGTTTCTTAAAATGAGCTTTCTTGCTCCTTGTGTTTGGTTATTTGTAGAAATGTACTTTCATTTTCAGAGGGCTTAATGTCATGGAAATAGCAGTACACTGTAATTACATTAAAGTACTTGATTGATTGTGAAAGTTTGGGTTGTCTGAAGAAAAGTGAGAATCACGTAACAGAGGAGAAGGAATCTTTGAAATTTCAAAGCAAAGGTGTATGTGTTTGTAATGAAAATATTTAAAGTTTTGGTAAACTGCCATGAAAGCAACCAACTTGTATCTGAGGAAAAGGATCTTGGGACTTCCTTGAATTGTGAGCTGTTCAGGAAAAACATCTATGAACAGGAGTAGCAAAACTGATCTGTTGAAGCACTCAAACATTTTGGTCCCTGAGCCACTCAGCTCTTGTGTTCATGATCAGAAGTCACTTTTTAACTGGCAGTTAAATACAGATCTCTGTAGCTTCACAGACCATAATCTTAAAAACTGTGAGAGCAGCCCTTACTCTGGATCAGACTGGTTGATGCTGTTTAAAATTTACTCAGTGATCAAAGAAAAGTATTTCGTAACATCATAGTTTTGTAGGGTGTGGGAGGGAAAACAGCTCCAAGAGCAGCATTGTACGTCTCTTCCCAGAGAACAGAAAGATAGAAATCTTTCTATAGGCTGATTGAGTAACTGAAGTATAATATATTGGCAGAGTTTTGAATCCAAGATGTCCTAATCATACGGTAATTTAGAGACTCTGGATGTTTGTCATGGAGCTTTTGTTGTTTTCTGTTCTTCTTGGCTTCATTTCCACAGGAACACATGCATGTTCATTGGTTGAGTTATGAGTTATGTTGTTCTAAAAATGGCAGTTAGCAATTATGCATAGTACAAATTTACCTGGGGCTGAGAGATAATGCCAAGTTAATCTGTACAAAAGAAGAAAGCAGAGATTTGTCATTGAATAAAATTACTAGAACAGAATTTTGTCAGCAGAAGTTGTGTGTGAATGGAGGTGTCTGTACCGAGTGAACGAGTTGTTTTCTCTCTACTAGGTGGATTGCCTGAGTCCAGTGAACCATCAGAGACTCTGTGTTCTCTTCAGCAGCTCTTCTGCTCAGTCCAGCAATGCTCCAAGTGCCTGTGTTAGCCCCTGGTACAAAAACTACTCCTCTACAGCTTGGATAGTTGCTATTCTTTCCTTCCCAGAGTCAGAGTCAGTGCCTGCCTCATAGCACTATTTTTTTTGAGGATTCCTTGGTAGGTTGTGCCCATTCTGTAACAGGAACTTGAGCCAAAAGACTACAGCAGTATTGCACAACCTCTGTAATACCCAAGGCATGAATGAGAAAGCCCAGCCTGAAACCAAATGCTTTAGTTGGTGTTTCACTACAGAGTAATGTCTCTGTGTGGGGAGCACTGCATGCAGTCTTGTGAAGAAGAGTTAGTGTAAATGAACACAGGACAATGTCCAAGCCCAGAAGTGAGCCTTGTGAGAATCTTGGAATACTTGTAGATTGTATTGTCCAACAGTGGCATTGGAATATATTGCTATCTTTCTCATACTATAGTCGTCAGTATTAAGAGCTTTATTTCCAGCTTAGGGGGCTGTAATTTGCTAATTCTGTGCAACTTATGACACACTTTTATCTCTACTAAACAGGACAGGTCTTGGTGTTTAATCATTAGCTTAGATGATTTTAATAATTTAACTTAGGTGAAAGTAAAGAGATGACCCTCCTACAGGGAAGGTCTAAAGCTTCTGTAAAACATTAGAAATGAATCAAGGAAGATGGTGATATGCTCACTAAGCAGCAGCAATGAGAGGATGTAAATTAATGATGTTAGGGATGTCTGAATCATGACCCTTAAACTGATACACAATTTAAATGGCTTGGTCACCTCAGGCCCTGGGGAAACTGAAGTTGCTATTAAATATTCTAGAAGAATAAGGATTTCTTGAGGCTTTTTTCATGTTCTGGATGTACCCTTTTTGTAGCTGTTTAAACATTAGTGCTTGAAGCTTAAAGCTGTTTAGACTTCTGTGCGTAGATGTTTTTGAAAATAATCTTCAGAAGTGCAGTTGAATTGTATTGGACTTCTAAATGTCAAGTTTAAAGTTGTTCTAGTAGGACTTTGATCTCATTATTAGCAAACATGACAAAAAAAAACCAGCAGGGATCTAGGAAGGGTAGTCAAGTGGAAAAAAAATCTTTGAAGTTATACAGGGCTGTAAACAAGCCAGCAGTGGGTGTAGATCTGTGCACCTAAAGGCCGTTGCATAGCTAATGGTGATGGCATCCAGTCTCTAAAGCTTTTCTTTCTCTGCTTTAGGATTGTGACCATGGAGTTCTATGGGAAAAATGACCTAACTCTAGGGATTTTTCTGGAGCGCTACTGTTTCAGGTAAGGAGGAATTGGTTCTAATTCACCCATGCTCACTTGTTACAAGCAAATACATCCATTGCTTTCCTGTTTTGGCCCTGTCCTTCTTACTTCCCTTCATGAGGAAGTGAAACAGATTATGAAACAAGGTTTATAAGTTCATAAAGACAAATGTGTTCACTTAGCCCTTTCTGTAGCAATTAGGGTTTAAGGGCCAAGTTAAAAGTCAGAACATGTATTCCAACTGTCTGTTTTTCAAGACAAGCAACTGTTCTGGTCACAGTTTTCTGAGGTTCCCCTTTGAAAGTTCATGCAAGTGTTGGGTAACACTACTCATTTAATGTCTCAGAGTAAGGCTTTGTCATATGTGCAAGGTGGCCAATGTAAACGGTTCAGAGCACTTTTAGCCCTGGCAAAGTACTGTGTCATTTATTTCATCTCCTAGAGGTGTAAGTTGTTATGTTTCTGTAATAACTGGTGCTGTCACAACCCCATGCAGAGTCTCAGCAGGCTGTGAAGCTGGATAGATAGCCTGCTCAAAAGACAAACTTACTCTGTTCTCTCCATTGGCCACTTGCAGTAGCAGAAGGCTCTCAATGTTCAGCCTTCTGGAGGAACAAGTATTTCTCATTGTGGTTATCAGTGAGAAGGAGCTTAGCTGCCCACTTTTAAATTCCTGCTTCTCTCTGCTTGTTAGGTAGTGTGTGCTAATGTGAATGCTTCTCAATCTCCATAGTGTCAGTAATTAAAATTCTTTATCTTTTCACATGAACAAGAAGAATCTGATCTTTTTCAGGCTCTTTCTGGTTTTGAAAAATATCTTACCTGACTTTGGTACCTAAACAATTCAGCTTTTATTTTTCTGCTATTTGTCTTTCTTCTGTGGCTTAAAAAAATCCATCCAAAGAAAGGTTTTACTGTTGGGGTTTACTGTTGAAAGATGTTCTATGGCAGTGTTGCTTTTCTGTTCCTTCAGGAGCTGAAACATTGCCATTTTATAAGGCTCACATCTTCATCCTCGGTACTATTTCCTGGGGTACACTGCCAAAGCAGTCCTTTAATTTGGTGCCAAGAACTTCCACAGGTGCTTTGATCCTTATACAGAATATGTTGGTAGAAAGTGATTCATTGTAAAAAAGGTGACAGCAACCAGTATCCAGTGACTGCTTTTGGGACCTATACAGCCATTGCTGTCAATGGCACTTCACTATGTGCTACTTCTAAATTGCTCTGCAGATACAGCCTTCACTACAGGCTTAGCAAACTCTTTTACAGTGAAGATAAATAGTACCATGATATTAAAAGGCATATTAGATCTGTTGAATCAGTTCTTCAGCAATGCCTGGTATGTGATCATTCACAGATGTTTCTATTTCTCTGTGTAAGGCCTTCCTACCAATGCCCCAGCATGTTCTGTGAAACACCAATGGTGCACCACATTCGTCGCTTTGTTCATGGGCAAGGCTGTGTGCAGATTGTGTTAAAAGAGCTGGACTCCCCTGTCCCTGGGTACCAGCACACCATCCTTACTTACTCCTGGTGCAGACTGTGCAAACAGGTAAGGATGTGGACTTCAGAATCATTGCTATTGCAGTTTAGTGTTCTTGTTGTGACTGGCTTTGTATGGAAAGGCAGCATTTTTGAGAAAGTGCTCATGCCTGGATCTATGGCTAAACTGGCAGAAAACCTGTTACTGATAAAAATATTCTCATGTTACCTACAAATTCCTCTTTTAGAACTGGGGCTGTTGAGGGTGAAAAATCTTGTGTGAGGTAGTCTTGTTAGAAAGTGTTAAAACTGACTCTGAGAGGATAGATCTAAGCAGAAAAAATGGAGTTGCCCACTTAGAGGTGAAGAGTATGGTCCCTTTCTTGCAGTGAATCTTTATGAGCATATGGGAAAGGGCAGACACCAAGACCTACTGGCATAGTAATTGGCTAAAGCCACTTGCTGTTCTTTGATCTGCTGCAGACTGAACAGCCTGCATTGCGTCAATGTGATGTCTGGAGTTCCTTTAGTAGTCATTAGACAGTAACATCTTCATTAGGGAAACATTAAATTGCTTTAAAAAGCCCACAGGATAGTAAGATTGTGTATTATCTGAAACTTGTTCTGTAATTTAGCTAAGAAAACATTGCTAACTGGATACTCATGTCTGGCTAAACATAAAGAGCCTTCAAAGAGATGAGAATAAAACATAATGAAAAAAGATTCACGCAGTACCTGAAATGCAAAATGTCTGAATTACCCATATGGATGACTCAGGTCACCTACTTATGCTGCCTTAAACGTGGGTGTTGGATTTACAGATACCTAGAGGAGGTTGACGCAGTTGCTGACAGCAAGCCCTGTGTTGCTGTGTATACAGCTGCTCTGTAGCCTTTTATTTTTGTGTGCTCATGTAAACACGTGTTTGAGGTTGTTAAGTGTAAAGTGGTGTATGATCTAAGCTTGCAAGCACTTCTGAAGTTGAAATACGCTGCAAAGCAGTGCCAACATATTTGTAGCTGGAGAATCACCAGGGAAAAAGTATATGATATGGCCACTGCTGCTGGCTGGGTTGCTGGAAATTGACTCTATACAGAGAAGTAGCATCCCAGAAATAAGCTTCCGTCAAGGGTATGTTTGGACTCCCCTGGCTTAGCACCTTTCATCATCAGCTAGCAGTTGTTGTTTAACAGATTTATTTTAACTGTGTGTTGGCCTTAGCTATGCATAAATGCTGTCTTTGTTGTTAAGTATGTTTCAGGGTCATGGGTGCTTCTGGTACTAGAAATACTAGATTGCTGCCTAGATTATCCTCTCCTTAATCTTGTTTGAAGGATGAAATTTAGACCCATGCCTTTCAATTTTTCAGGTGACACCAGTTGTTCCCCTTTCCAATGACTCTTGGTCTATGTCTTTTGCAAAATACCTTGAGCTGAGGTTCTATGGGTACCAGTACACTCGAAGGGCCAACGCAGAGCCTTGTGGGCATTCCATTCACCATGACTATCACCAGTATTTTTCCTATAATCAGATGGTGGCATCTTTCAGGTGAGTTCTACTGCTAAAAACTTGCTTCTCTCTCTGGTACTGTATGAAGCATATGGCTCTAGTCAAGGTTCATCAGTTCTGTCCTTCACTGTGAGTACAGCATGGGATAGCGTAACTGTACCATAACCGCAAGTGCAGGATAGTGTGCTGGCTTGCAGAGGGCTTTGGTAGGTGGCATCACTGTCCTAGCTGTTGTGGGCGGTCTTCCAAGAGTGGATGGTTACTGTTCATGATACAGAAGGGAAATGCTTTTCCCTATCTGATTCCAAATGCTTTCAAAATTTTGGTTTTGCAATATGACTTCTGGTTTTACTTCTTGCCTGGGAGATATATGAACAGTGTTATTGCTGCTAAAAGTAACTAAAGCCCTGGACACACTGACAGTGCTCTTTTTCATATAAGGGCCTCAAACCCTTCAGTATGTTGTAGACCTAGTGCTGTGTGGTGTGGGTCTTGTTACAAGCTGTTGTATTGCCTTCTCAGCTACTCTCCAATCCGGCTGCTGGAAGTGTGTGTCCCACTCCCCAAGATCTACATCAAACGACAGGCTCCATTAAAAGTTACTATTTTGCAGGATCTCAAGGATTTCTCACAAAAGTAAGCTTTGTTTTTAATGTCTTTTTAATCTTATTTGTATTTTGTACTTTTATTAGCAGAACACATAACTATTTTTGCTAGTATGATGAGATTTGGCTAAATATTCATTATATGAAAGAAAAGTAATAGTTTAAAACATGTATGCATATATACCTCCAAAGGACAGTGGTATTGAAATCTTTGTTACCTTTGATTGCTCTGACTGTACTGATGTTTCAACTCTTTGTCTGGTGGCAAGTCAGGTTAAACATTGCCAGTAGAAACTAAGATTCTTTTCATCTCTATCCCTGAATGTTGCACTGACGTCTGAGTCACATAGCATGTTTCTGAATAATGCTGCCAAGTTGCTGAAAGGTTGACCATAAGCAGGTGTCTGAAATGTTACCTTATGAAATACCCAGTTAAAGTATTTTTGATTGTTCACTCTAATGCTAAAAATGAAATGGAAAAGATGATCCTAGAAGGCCGACCCGGAAAACTGCAGGTTATACTTCGTGCTCTTACCCTAATGTTCCTTTATAGAACATCTGACTGGGTTTCAATTCTTCAGCCCCAAAAAACTGCAAAGACCTTGTTCAAATCTCTTGTCTGAACAGAACTGTTGTCATTATATTGGTCATGTTGCAATGGAACTCTCTGGTGTATAAAGGTCTTTGCCTTTGTTAGCTATTGAATATGGTAACAGCAGGCAGGCTGTACCTCCTTGTAGTCTAAGGTGAACTACCATGAGCCCAGACACTTTCTAAATGTAGGAACAAAAAGGTGGAAGACAGACCTGATGAAAACTCTGTAAAATCTGGCCAGACTGCTGTTCTGCCTGGTCACAGCATTCCTGTATTGCTGTATGTCTCTGTGACCATCTGACTTCAAAACCTGTGGAGCTTTGTTTAGGGCTGAAATAGAGGTACTCATTTTTTCTGAGCCCTGCTGGTGGAGGTGTAGCTTGCAGACCCAGATTTTTCCTAATCACAGATGACACAACAGTTCTCCTGTGTTAATGTGTTTGAGACATTTGTATTGCTCTCTGACAACTTCCACTGCTAAGAATAAATTGTGGAGACAAATGTCAGTGTATGTAACTTCTAGATTTTTCCTATTACTAACAAAGTTTTCCCAGCTTCCTCTGTGAATAGAGTTGGATAGCTTACTGTGCAGGAAGGCTGTCATATATTGTCTTTTGCATTCTTAAATGCTAACCTTAAACACATTCAGACTATTTTAAAGAATGTTGAAGAAGCTCTAAGTAGTCACAGGTTAACTCTTTGAGTTGCTGTTGACAGGGTGTCACAAGTGTATCTTGCTGTGGATGATCGCCTTGCTTCTCTGAAAACCGATACCTTCAGCAAAACGAGGGAAGAGAAGATGGAAGACCTCTTTGCCCAGAAGGAGGTAATAGACTATTTTTACATCAGTGGTCCACAGGCTAAGTGTGTGGAGGAGCTACTATGATCTTGTGTCACCTTGGTGAGATAACACTGACAATTTTCCTTTTGGCAGATGGAAGAAGGAGAGTTTCGAAACTGGACTGAGAAAATCCAAGCAAGGCTGCTTTCATCATCACTGGACACACCTCAACAGCTGCAATCTGTTTTTGAGTCTCTGATAGCTAAAAAGCAAGGACTCTGTGAGATGCTACAAGCCTGGAATAATAGGTAAGATGACACATTCTGGAGTCATGAGCAGCACTGATACTGTGTTGGTTCTGGGAGGGAAGAGGTTCAGCTGTAGTTTCTTTCACTATAGAGCAGTTGCTCTACAGAGCTTGTGCTGAATGTGTTCTACTGGTTAAGAACACACAGCTGATCAATTGGAACAGAAAATCATTTGAGGCCATATGATAAAGCATTGTGTTGTACAGCACACCTTGCATCTGGAGGAGAAATTTTCATTTGAATAAAGGTGGAAGAGATGGGAAGAGGGGAGCATGGGACCTGTTGACTGGGTGAAATAGTCTCAGAGCTGAAGAAAATGTGCTGTCTTAGGTCATTTGATACATCTTTGGCACGTGTTAGCAGCAATCTAAGTTTGGTATGGAGAAACTTCGTAACTTGTGTCATTCAGAGAGAACACCAGTAACTTACCTTTTGATTATTTTTTCTTTGGTGGTGGTGGTTTTGTGTGGGTTGTTTTTGTTTGTTTTATTATTATTTTTTGTTTAAGGTTGCAGGATCTCTTCCAACAAGAGAAAGGGAGAAAACGTCCATCAGTACCACCTAGCCCTGGGAGACTGAGGCAAGGTGAAGAAAGCAAGGTATGGCTAACAGGCTATAAACCTCTTAAACTTTTTTCTTTTCTGGGGCAGCACAATAGTCTTAAGTTGGCCAGCTGCTTCTAAGCTGCTTCTTAAGACTGGCTTGAGTTCTCTTTAATAAGCTGCAGTCATTGTCAAGTGTGTGCCCAGATAGGAACTGGGCCACCTCCTTCAACCCTAGATTGTTGCCCACCAGGTGCATCCCTTGTGAAAAGGAAAAGACAAATAATATCAAGAGGTAGAGCAAATGACACAGGAAGGACTGATAATGGCTTTTCAGGATGTGATGTTTTGTGATGTAGCCTGTGGGAACTGACTGAAGGGATGGATAAAGGATTTTGGACTGCTGCCTCAAGAGCTCTGTCCAAGGATACACGTGCCAGCATGCTGAACTTCAACCCTTTGGGGAGCTGGAACTCTGAGGAAATGTCTGGGCTGCAAGGCAGTACAATATAAGCATCATACTGAGAGACTGAACTCCCAATAGTTCTACAGTGCACTAAGGTGCACTAAAAACTCCTAGAGACCCTGGATTTGCTCTGCTGCATGCACACATGCCCCTTCCACTTAACACATATTTGTTAGGTGCTAAAGCAAACCTTATCTTGATCTAGCAGGAAGTAGGTTCTTAGAGAGGGAGTGTAGTGTTTAAAGCACATACACAGATAATTGACTTTATTCAAGTCATCAGCATCTTGAACTTGAGTTGCTGTTGCCTTGTCTTTTTCCTATGGTAACAGATACAGTGACATGCAGAGGCTGAGATGTGGATGGGAGTGCTCTGTTGTAATACATCTGCTTTTGTAAGTGTTCCACACAGGAGGGAATACAGCTGTAAAGAGCTTGGCATCAACATTGGTGTTTTGTTATTCTGCCTAGATCAGTAGCATGGATGCTTCCCCACGCAATGCTTCTCCAGCACTGCAAAATGGAGAGAAAGGTCTGTTACTTATTTTTCATAAGATGCCAATACAAGCATGTTGTAGCCCTTTTCCTGACATAATATGGGAGCTTTTGCCAAATTTGATAAATCAGAGAAATACCAAATCACGTCACATATGTTTTTTCTAATGGTAAGATAGAAGTAGGCCAGCTGCTTCTAATATGAAGCTGAATTACTAGTGATTAGTAAATAGACCAACAAGAATTTTCCATTGAGCTTTAGTTTAAAACTTTCAGAAGCTTTCTAAATAACTGAATAACTCCATGAAATTTGGGAAATGTCTTTTGCCTTTTCTGTGATGTGGTTATAGGTGCTGAGATCTCTTACCTGTGAGACATACTGAAAGTTTGTGGGAGCTGAAGGTAGTAGCTGTAAGAGTATGCATTTTCTGGAGGTTGCGTGCTACATGAGCTTGCCCAGTCCTTTGGTCTGGGTGGCCTTACCTGCTTTCTAAGTAAAAACTTTCTGAAAGTAGATGCTGGTTATAGCTTGGGCTGGGAGCAAACAGTATCACTTCTGACAGCCATGTAAAATTATTTCTTCTGTCCTTAACTCTCCTTGTACTCTCAGAGGATCGTTTCCTGACAACTTTATCAAGTCAGAGCTCCACAGGCTCCACCCATCTACAGCTGCCCACCTCTCCAGAGGTTGCATCAGACCATATGACTGGTGCCAGCACACTCTCTGAACAGGACACAACAAGCAGCTCAGAAGGTATAGTTCAGTTGTGATCTTGTATTCTTTCTCTTGCTTTTCTGTGTCAAGTCCATAAGATCCTTTTAGGAAATGACAAATAACTGGTAACTCTGTGGTCTGTAGTCATCCTTCTGAATTTATAGCTTAAACTTTGATACTGTGATGCAAACCTGACATGTGTCTGTTCCAGATGTGTTTGATGGACACTCACTGGGATCTACAGATAGCCAAGTGAGGGAGAAGTCTACTATGAAAGCTATTTTGGCTAACTTTTTGCCTGGAAACAACTATAACCCCATTCCTTTTCCCTTGTAAGTACTGCATAATATATAAAAAATGTACAAAATCAGCAACCTTGTCAGATTGCAGGCAGAGCCATGCATGCTTCCTTTGCTCAGTGTATAATTTAAGTCATTACTTGAGTTTGCCTGAGTAAGACAGAGAACTTTGTCAAGGTGGGAAGTTTTCTGTGTCCATTCTAGGTAATTGTAGGTTACTCACTTTTCTTATGAATGATCTGCCCTTGTATAAAGCAAGTATTAGTTTCTCCTCCTAGCAGGCCTGCCTCCTCAGAGCTCTTGTGGGAAATGAAGGGGTGGAGGAAGAGGGGAGAAAGGTGCTTTCTAACTTCAATGCTGCAGGGAGGGAGTGGGAATGCCCTTCCTTAGCAAAGACTTAACTAAAGCTACATGCCTGCATCTTGTTTTTGCTTCCAGACCTTTTCCAAGGGTTGGACTCAAATTGGCATTGTCTGGGTGTAGGTCAGGTTCAATGGCTATTGCATGTGCCCTCAAGTCTCCCTCTCATGTGAAGATGGGCAGGCTGGAAAGTCTTTCAGCTACTTGGTCTGCGTGCTTTGTAGTGTTTCTTGTTTGACATGAGCCTGACGTTTGGCAGCCCGGGCTTAACTTGTGAATCCCACCCCCAGTGTAGGAGCGGAGGCCTTGGGCTGATGAGGTAAAAGCTAAATGACTGAACCCTACAGATAAGTGAAAGAAAATCATACAAGAATCAAGGAGGCTTTGGGGAATTTTCTGTGATAAACTGCCTGTTTAGAAAAGAGTCCAGGTTTGTCCCCTAAGTTCACTCTACAGGCTATGCTGCTGGATAGTCAAATAAAACTCAGGCAGGTTTTGGTGCCATTAGAAACAGTGGCTGCTAAACAGATATAGACTCTTATTCTAACCTAAAGCTGGTCTTCTGATCCAAGCAGCTTGCTTGAAATGCTAATTGCCCTAACACTCTACCATTTAGAATTAACCACATAGTTATGAATGTGTCTGTTGGGAGAAGCTGATCTGGGGAGCTTTGGTTCCATGCTGAGATTTGCAGCTTGTGCCTGGGAGTGCAGTGATGAGATCTGGGTTTTGACCAAAACTTCTTTTTTCTTTACACAAATTTTTATGATCTACTAACAGTCTGTTGTTTTCATTTAGTGACCCAGATAAGCACTACTTAATGTATGAGCATGAACGTGTACCTATTGCAGTCTGTGAGAAAGAACCAAGCTCCATCATAGCCTTTGCTCTCAGGTACTGGGGTGATTTGGCTTTTCATCTGATATACTTTGTACTTTTTCACCTTTTGTGTTTGAGGAATATTTAAATTTTGATGATAGGGAACAAGCATGACTGAATTTCTACATTAAGCTGTGTTAGAGTTTCTGCCAGAGATGGGGTTCTTTCCTTTTACTGCTGAGATAATGAAAGCACAACTGGATTTTGGACTTTTTTAGTGGAATTCCAGTATGCAAAAATGACTTAGTTGTGTGGTGTTTCTTTTAATGAGATATCACTGGAGAAAGAAGTGCGACTAAGGTTTGCTCAGCCTTTCCAGCTAGAGGAAGTGCAACTGAGTTGGGGAACAGCTCTTAGTATTGATATTGCAGTTTGTTTCTTGCCTGCCTTTGGTCATAGCAGCTCTTGTTACTGCTCAGGTGTTCTCACCAGCTACTCCAGCAAACCTTTGGGTTTGCATGTCACAAGGCAACAGATTTTTGAAGAAGTGCATTCTTAAGTTGTGGGAGGGGGAAAAATAAGAGGATATTTTTCCTGCAGTATTGTCTAGAGCAGCTTCTGTTCTAATAAAACAAAGTTCTAATAATAAGAAAAAATAAAGCAGAGGTTTTTCTACTGTGGTGTTTTGTTCCCTGTGGTTGTCTCTGTACTTTGGGCTGATATTGCAGAGTTTCCAAGAGAACACTTAATTATTTTGGGTCTTTCCCTTTCTCTTCTTTTCTTCTTTCCCCATCAGTTGCAAGGAGTACAGAAATGCCCTGGATGAGTTGTCTAAAGCATCTCTGAAGAGCAGTTCTGAGGAAGGACTACAACCAAACAGGTTACATGCAGGAATTAGAGTACATAGGGTGAAGATGTAGTGATGGTAGTGAATAAGCCAAAACTAGGATGGGGAGAAACTCTCAAAATATGCCCCTGTTAGGATCTCTTCTTTCTGATGGAATCTGACTCATTCCATGTAACCAACGTATACTTCAGTATGTGAGTTTGTATTTCATGTTATGGACCATGCTGGCTCCATCACCTAATCTCTTGGCTGCGTGCATGGTAGGAATACTGGGCCTGCTTACCTTTGCTGTGGTCAGGGATGGAACTGTTGCTATGGACCATGGGAGATATTTTTTAGGAAGATGGAGAAGGACAACTTTGGAGAGTCCCGCACTGTTAGACCTTTAAATGGTGTCTTTTTCCTTTAGTGTTTAGGCAGGGGGAGAAATAAATGTCCAGGCACAAAGCAGTAGTGTCTTGGGTGGCAGTATTTGTTGGTTCATGACTTCTTTGTTCTTTCTCCTTTCAGCATGTCAGACAGCAAGCCCAAGAGCAGCAGCCCTGTCCGCCTGCCTGAGGCGAACATGTGTCCACTTCGCAATGCAGAGCCAGAACAGCGTAAGGCCATCTTGCCAAAATCATCCGTGGTGCTAATCTCAGCTCAGATTTGAGTCCACTTAACCTGGATTCTAGTTTATGTGGGAAAGAAAAAAGCAGCATTCTGAATTGAAATTGTGACTAGTCTTAGTGTCGACTTAATGTAACACCTGAGAGGGATGGGAGTGTGTGGGTTTTTTGTTTTTTGAAGTCTGTGGCTTTCTCTGATTTTTATGAGCTCGAATTGTCATTCCCTGATTTAATGTTATTATGTAGTGAACCTAGGGTTGTTCTTGTGATGCCTTCACAAGGCATCAGTTGAATCCAGCTTGTTCAGTGGGATACGATGACCTTTTGGCATTGCCTTCTTCAAAGACATGCAGTTAAAATATATTGAAATGGAAGCATGAAGTTCTTACTGTATTAAAGACACTTATTCTTGGTCTGTGTTTTCAAACATCTCTGCACTCTAGGATGCTGCTTAGAACACCAGATCATCCACCCTCATGGACCTTAGTTGCCTGAAGAATAGCAAATGAGTTATAATTGTATGGCATCATTGCTCCAGATAGAGTAATGAATGGGGAATGTTCATAGGAGTCATGCTGTTGTTAAACTGCCTGTGGAAATGCCAACACCATCTTTTCTATTACTTTTCACTGTAGCAAAGAAACCATCTAGTGTTTTGTCTTTCTTCCGTGGCACGGGAGGGAAGAGCCCAGACTTGTCTTCCCAGAAGAAAGAGACCTTACGTGGTGCTGACAGTGCTTACTACCAGGTTGGACAGATGGGCAAAGAGGGAGCAGAAAGCCAAGGAGCAGAGGCTCAAGGTATGGAATTTGTTCCATACAAAGTACAGTACAAGACTGCAGAGTTCATCTTCTCTCTTGGGTTGTTACTTCTCCCAAACCTCATTCATCCATGCAAGGCCCCAAATGCACTCCTGCTTGTACTTTTCCAACAGTCCAAGGCTACTCAGCACTCATTGAAAATGAATCATTTGAACATCAAATATGTTTTTTTCCTAAATACCTTGCTTTTCTTTGTGATAAGGGAAACAGGATCTTTCAAACCAAACTGTAGGGATGTGGAGTAGTCTGGTCTTGAATGCCTTTGGATTGAGTTGACTCTAGTTAAGCAGCCCTGTCTTGCTTTCTCACTTGCTGTTCAGTTCTCATTGTTTTAGCTCATGGAAAATGAATGAAGAGTAAGACTGGACTTGTATCCATAAACAGCAGTGCCCTTCTAGCATATGTATTATATTATACAATTATAGCTGTATTTCTAATTCCTTGTGTATAGTTCCCTCTGTATTCTTGGGGAAAAAAAAAGGAAATATTTTTCTTGTAAAGTGAGTTCAGAGTTCACAAGTAGTATCTAATGTGCCTTTCTCAGTAATGATAGTGAGCAGCCCTGACTGACTGCCCTTTATGCCTTCAGATGATGGAGATGGAGGAGATGGACAGAAGAAACAGGTGGTGAATCCGCATGTGGAACTCCGTGAGTAGTTGTAAATAACAACTTAATCTTAGCTGACAAACTGATTTCTTCATGCACATGTAGTGGAAGTCTTGAAGTTTAATAGTTGTTTTTTCATGGTATTTTTCTTGGTATTCTTGATATCATGAAGGAAAAGCAAATCAAGAAAAGAGCGGTGCAATCTTTACTTACTGCAATCAATCTCTTTTGCAAAAATAGTCTGTAAACTTTTAAAATTGTTCTTTTGTCCAAACACTTTCCCATGACATATACTATGAGCTAATCTAGAGGGAGTTGACTTTCCTGTCAATTTTCCATTTAAATCTCATTGGTTGAAACTTCTGAATTATAATAAGCATGAGAGAGATGCTTAGCACAATAATACTCCTCTAGATATCAGTAGAATCTCAGTGTTGTCTCAGGTAGTCAGTGCATGTTGCATGCTGTTATTGAGGAAAACCATTTTTTGCAGAGTTCTCAGATGCGAATGCCAAGTTCTACTGCCGGATTTATTATGCTGGAGAGTTTCACAGGATGCGGGAAGTGATCCTGGGGAGCAGTGAAGAGGATTTCATCCGATCCCTCTCTCACTCGATGCCGTGGCAGGCACGAGGTGGCAAATCTGGAGCTGCATTCTATGTGACTGAGGGTAAATGCAGCTTCTTCCCCCCTCGTAATTAGAGGTATTGTTTCTGTTTGGTGGTGGTTAGTGTGTCATTTAATCCCTGATAACCCCTGTCCAGAGGGTTCCTGATCATGAAGTGGCCACTCAGAAGGGAAAATTAAGTGGATTGTTCTGGCGTCTTCAATATCAAATTATTTGTCTCTTTGTATGTGGAGGAGAACAAAATGTAGTTCTATTTTTCAGCAGTAGCAGCTAAGAAGGCCACTTGGACAGAAGGGTTGTACTCTCAGACAGGCTACAGAAAACAAAAACTTGAGTATAATTCAAGGAAAACTTGTTATTAACAACATGTGCTATTGTTAATCTAATTTTTTTTAAAACTGGGTCTGTTTCCAGGCTTCTGCGTAAAGCAAGTATTGAACAAGTATGGTTTGTAGGCTGTTTCTGTTGTCTATATAGGAAGCCCATATAGCTGAGGTGGATTTAGCATAGGCAGTCTCTTGTCCATGATTTACTAGAAGGTAGAAATCCAGGGAGGCTGAAATTCAGAATATGTGAAGTAAAAATAATCTAGAAATGAGCTTCTGAAGGCAAGGATTTAAGAGAATTGTAGTGCTTTAATTTTTCAAACCATTTCAGCTGTGTGACAGTCCTAAAAAAATTGCAAATATACATACATGACTTATTGTATGTAACCCTGTTGCCTCTGTCTCATGTTAAAACAGATGATAGATTCATCTTGAAGCAAATGCCTCGTCTGGAAGTCCAGTCATTTCTTGACTTTGCTCCACACTACTTCACTTACATCACTAATGCAGTTCAGCAGAAGGTATTAAAAAAAAGTGCCTTTTATTTTAGGCAGTGTTCTGTATTTTAAAGACTAGTAGAAGTTTCTATTAATCTTTTTCATTTAAATAAAAGAAAATGTTTGGAGGGTGTGAGTTACAGTAATAAGGTGTTTTTAAGATGTAAAGTGGAAATTATACTTGGGCTTCTAAGCTGTAATACACAGTCATACAGAACAGTGGTGCTTCTGGTATGGGATTGCTGATTGTCTCTACACAGATCTTAACCCATGTCTTGTCTTCATTAGAAGCCCACAGCACTGGCTAAAATTCTTGGGGTATATCGAATTGGTTACAAGAACTCTCAAAACAACACTGAAAAGAAGCTGGATCTGCTTGTCATGGAAAACCTTTTCTATGGCAGGAAAATGGCTCAGGTGAGAACAAAGTGTTCTGTTCCCTTGCAGTGCAGTTGTGCCTGGGAGAAAGAGCACGGTCACTGGTAGCCATCTAGGTGCCTTTTAACTTTCCGTGTGCTGTGGACATCTTGGGCTGCTCAAAGGGGACAGTTTGTGCCTCTTCCTTGTTACGTGATCCTCAGGAACTTGGTGCCTATATTGGCTAGTTCAGATAGCTGTTGTGCAGGGTTCAGTCTTTAGAAGTCTTGTTTGTCCCTGTATCTCTGGTGTCTGAGAGAAAGCATTACCAACCTGGTTATGAAAATGTAAAATCTTTTTACAAAACTTTCAGGGGAAGCGACTGGAATTACAGACTAATTTGTTTAGAATGAGAGCCTCACTCAGAGAGAGTTAGTCTGGAGTAGGGGGAGGAGGTAATTATTTTTTCAATGGCTCTTCCTTGGAACAATTTGGGTGTGGGACAAGATTTTGAGTTCAGTCTTGCTCTTAGTCAAGGAAAAGCAATCTTTATCAAGCAGTAGAATGAAGATCTTAAAATGACTAGGGGAAAATTCTCTTTAAATAGAGATTTGAAGCTGAAAAGGAAGTTCAAACAAGCATCGCTTCTAAACTTGGATAGCATCAGTTCTTTCCACTTTACCTCTCAGTGCCTGACCTCAAAGAGGGGATGTTTGTGGGAGGAAGTGAATGGAGGGAATTCTAGATGGATGTAAAGGATGTTGTGGGTTTTCTTTTTGTTTGTCTGTTGTTTAAATCATGAGGAGGGCTCAGGCACTACAAAACAGAAACACAGAACAGACTGTGCACTCTATTCCAAGGAAGTTAGTGAAATCCTGACTGGACAGAACTTGAGCGATGTTCTCTAACAGGGAGAAGCAGGAGAAGTCCTTGAAGCAGGACTTTGGACTGGAGAACTCCAGAGATGATTTCCAGCCTCATGATGGGTCTGTCTTTTGCCTTGCCAGTGTTAACTGGTGCTTCATGCACCACCCACCTCCCTCTTCAGTGGCTTTGCTTTTGTCAGCAATCAACTCTGTAGAAACTGTCTGGAAAACTGAGTTTACCTAAACAATATAGAAAGTAGAGACACCCTTTTCCTCTTAATTCAGTCAAAATATTAATGAAATAACTTGCCTAAAACTTGTGAATTGAGGTGGCAGAGCTTTCACCCAGGCTTACATGCTATTCTCAACAAAATATCTTTTGTTAATTGTCTTCCTCCTAAAGAGAAGGAAAGAGTTGCCCAGCTGTGCTGCCTTCTCAAATGTTAGGTACTGAAGTCTTTAACCCAGAAAAATGAAACAAAGTAGTGCTGTTCTCCATTTGCAGGTGTTTGACCTGAAGGGCTCCCTCCGGAATAGAAATGTTAAAACAGACACAGGCAAGGAAACTTGTGATGTAGTCCTGCTGGATGAAAACCTTCTGAAGATGGTTCGGGACAATCCTTTGTACATCCGTTCCCATTGCAAAGCTGTGCTGAAAGCCTCCATACATAGTGATTCCCAGTTCCTCTCCAGCCATCTCATCATTGACTATTCCCTGCTCGTGGGTCGTGATGATACCAACAATGAGCTGGTTGTTGGCATCATTGGTAGGTTGTCTTTTGTATTTTCTTGCTCTCAGATGATGAAATGGTTTTCTTCTGGTTTAGGTGTTCATAGTACTCTTAAAACTGTGCCACCACCAGAGAGATGTGTGTCAGGAAATCTTGTGTTCTCCCTGCTGGAATACCAGCCTCACCTCTTACAGGTGTTCAAAGTGGAGGCAGGAAGTCTTCTTTCCAGGTCTTGTATAGCTCAGATTAGCATTTGCATTGCTATGAGTATATGCAGGAGGCCTCAAAGGTAGTTTAACCTACACTTTGACTCCAGTTGAAGCAGGGCAAGTTATTTATATGCTTTTATGTGTTTAATCCGTAAACTTTAGTCGTGTTTACGTAGTCTTTTAAATCTTGTCTGGAGGGGCTCTAAGGAAAAACAGTATTGGTAGGATTGGAAGAAAAGTTAAACATCATGGGATCTCATATAATCATGTAGTCTGACCTGGATAATAGGGTGGCAATGCAGTAATTACCTTGTTGCATTCTCTGACTTGTGACTGGAAAGTAGAGACAGACAAACAGACAGTTTAGACAGATGTGCTTGGGCAGCCTGTTTTTGTGGAGACAGGAAGACTTGATTGTGATCTTGCTGGGCTTTTGAGATACTGTATTCACCCTACCCAAACATAATCAATACTACAGAAAATTAGGCAACTGGTAGGGAAAACACTGAAGCTCTGACTATAAAGCACTGCTGTTTTCCTGCCCTCTTTGGGGGCAAATAGATACATTTTAAAACAGTGTTACTTGGATTAAAACAAATAAAATATATTTGTGTGTGGATTTTTTTTATTGTAACAGACTATATTCGTACTTTTACCTGGGACAAAAAGCTTGAAATGGTGGTAAAGTCAACTGGCATCTTGGGAGGACAAGGTAAGTCCAGACTGAAAGCAAAGATTTTGATCATGTTTCCTTGTTACGTGGAAGCTTTCTATAACACTGCTGATTAAGGCACAGCTTCCCCACCATGCAAATTTGTGACAGATTAAATTGTCAAGAACAGAGGAAGGAATAGTAGAATAGCAGATTGCAAGGGACCTCAGGGATTATCTGATCCAACCTTTCTTGGCAAAAGCACAGTCTAGACAAGATGGCTCAGCACCCTGTGCAGCTGAATCTTAAATCCCCTCTGTTGGGGAATCCATCACTTCACTGGTGAGCCTATTCCAATGGCTGGTTGTTCTCATTGTGAAAAATGTTACTCTTGTGTCTAACTGGAATCTGCCCAGGAATAACATATATCCATAACCCCTCATCTTTTCCATGTGGTTCCTTGTAAAATGAGTCTCCATCTTCTTTTTTAGCCACCCTATAAATACTGGAACATGGTTATATGATCTTCTCTAAGCAGCCTTTTTTCCAAGGCTGAACAAACCCAGTTCTCTCAGCATTTCCTCATATGGCAGGCTTTCCAGTCCTTGGGTCATCTCTGTGACCCTTCTCTGGACCCTCTTCAGCCCATTCACATGGTTTTTTTTTTCCCCTGTTGGTTTTTTTTTTTTTTTTTAACATATAGCAAGGACCAAAACTGAGTCCCGTATTCTAGGTATGACCTGGAAGTAGCACCTTCCAGCTGAAAGATTATGCTGGGATACTGGTGGGATAATGACTTCTGTCCTTCTGTCTCTTTGCTGGTGATGTCCTTGTTGATGGAGCCCAGTGTCCTTTCTGCTGGCTTTCTTTGCCACAGCAGCAGCAGCACTGTTCACTCCCACTGAGCTGCTTGTCCACCAGGATCCTCAGGTCCCTTTCACAGAGCTGCTCCCCAGGGAGACCCCAGCCTGTGCTGTGCTCCTGCATTATGTTTTCCCAGGTGCTAAACCTTATGCTTGTTTGTTGTTGAACTTTATAAGGTTCTATCTTGTTGCCTTCAAGTTTATGCTGTCTGCTGGTGTAATCTCATGTGATGTCTGTATGTACTGCAGTATCTTCAGCCCATTTCTAACTGCTCTTGACTCTTACACATTAGGTAAGATGCCCACTGTGGTTTCTCCAGAACTGTACCGGACCAGGTTTTGTGAAGCTATGGACAAGTATTTCCTGATGGTGCCAGACCATTGGACAGGACTGGGCCTGAATTGCTGAGCTGAAGCCCAAATTGGGAAAGCACAAGAGGACAATGACGTTGTAGACCACTCTCTTCCAGCGGTCTGTCCAGCGGCAAGGAAGAGGATTGCAGTTCCATGTCTGCACTGACCATGTGCATCATGTTGCAGAGTGTGAAATCTGCTTGCACTTTAATCCCCTCTTGGAGGATAATAAGCAAACCTCAGTAAGGATCTAAACTGTAAGGTACCACTGAACAGCATTGTTAAGTGACATCCCTGCTGTCAGTAGGGAAGGTGATGCTATCTCCTTGTAAGTACTGGACTGAGATTCTATCCAGAGGCTGATGGTGTGGAAGTACATGATCTCTGGAAGTCTTGCACTGCCGAAATGGTGTTGAATATGTGCAGCTCATGTTCCTGTGGTGAATACTTGGTACTGAAAATGTGAAATAAACCCCCCAAATGTGGATGGGGGAGAGAAGAATGAAGTTAATTCATGGGTTCTGCTACTGTACCAGAGGTCTGTAATTGACCTACTTAGGATCCGTTAATAACTTGTGCTGTTTATGCTCCATAGTTTTAATTCTTACTGGGTTCTGTAAACAGTATTTTTTTAAAGACAGCTCCACATCTACAATGCCCTATGACTCCATCTTTTAAGTTAGGTTACTGCAGTACAGCTCTGGTTTATCTGTCATAATTGCATTTTAGCCGAACCCCATAAAAATGGGTTGTCAGTCATCAGTATACTGCAAAACTCAAAACATATCCCTTCACTCCTAAACAGTACTTTAATCTGAATGTTGCTCAAATTCCTGGAAACAGGTAACTAACATACCCTTTAATTTAATAAGACTTGATTAATTATAGTTATGAAGCAGATTAACTCTTTCCTTAGTAAAGGCAGTAAGTTGCTAGACAAAGTGAAGCATACTGCTTAAGTGACAACTTTCTCCTCAATGCAACTATCATTCCTGGCAGATCACTTCAAATCCATTTCAGTTCCCCTTTACTTTCAAGCAGTGCAATTACCTCATGGTGAAATTTTGCCAGGAGAATGTTTCTCTCTCATTCATGACATGATTTTTTTTGTCACGGAGATGAATGTAGTTGTTGTTTTCTGTAAAAAGGAAAACCTGAACTAACAGGTATCTTGTATGATGGATAAGATGTGCAGAGATCTGTGAGTCTCTATGTTATTACAATAAGCACTTCTTTCCATTTTTTAAAATTTTTACTCATTTTTGTAGGTGATGAGTTTACTTTTTAGTTTCATTATAATACAGGCCAGTAAATAAGAGTTTTAATGAGTTTGAAAGGCAAGAATACTGTCCTTTGACTTCCAGTCTCTGATGGAAGAACATCAAATGAACATGGAATCTGGGACAGGATAGCTCTTAGGGATCACTTGCTCATTCTAACCAGTTGCCTGATAATGCCCTCATCACTGTAACTATGGATTGAAATGTGCATTTTGTTCACTTCTCCTGTGTTCAGTATGTTTTTCTGCAGCAGATGGTGGGGGCTGTTTAGGAGTGGGCAGCACTGAGAAAGGAAAAGGCCAGCAGTGAGAATTGAGCTGTTTGCTCCAAAACCAACCAGTCCAGCTCTTGTCTGAGCTGCCAGAAGGCAACAGTCTTTTGTGTTGGAAGGAGTCCTCCCCAGCCTATTGCAACACTGTACTAGACGATGAGCAAAAATGTTGGCCTTGAAGCAGCAGAAAAGGAAGTGTACTGATTTCCTCGGTACAATGTGATAATTGTTTCTGGGGGTGGTGCAGTGTTGAAGGCTGCAGTGATGTGTGCTGTGGAAAGATGACACAGTACTCCTTGCTTCCTCTACCCAGAATCCCTTCAGTCCAACACAGCGCATCAGGTGCAGCTGATCACCTCTGGGATGCATCTTGCCTCTTGTTGAAATGTTCTCCCAAGATGCCTGGCTCTGTGTGTGGCCTTGTCTAATGAGATCAACCAGTCCATCAGCTCAGTGCTACTCCCACTTCTGTGGCCTCTACCTACTTGGTTAATCGATGTGAAAGAACCTGCTGTGCAGCTTGTGTTCCAGTCTCAGCTGAAGTTTACATGTGTTCTCCTCTTTCCCTTCCCTTCTTAAAGTTTACAGGGAAAAACTTGACTGTCCTGGCCAGCTAAGGCAACCCAACAGCAGCTAATGATGTTGTGTTCCACCCTAGTCAGTATGTGGGTTGGTGGATGGAGCACAAGTGTGGGCATGTGTGTCATGACACCTGCACTAGGCTAATGTGGCGTGCTGGCCTGGTCTGTCACCAGTAACCCTTATCCTGGGATGTGTGGCTGTTCTGTGCTGCTTGTCTGCCAGAGTCCTGAGCAGGTGGCTGTAAGCAGCTTGATCCATCCTACAGTTGCTAATACTCCTCTGAACGTGACAGCACAAGGCTCTCAGCACTTTAGAAGAGAGAGAATCTTCCACTGTTTTGCAGCCTATGAGCAGAGCCAGAGATATGTGAACTGTGACCTTCTTGGGCTGAAGTTACAGTAGTTGGAAAGATTTGCAGGAATGATCTTGAGCTGGCATCAACAGTTAATTTTTGGCCAGGATGTGGCTGATAGACTAGTCCTGATTAGACTGGAGTATAGAGTAAACTATTGGTCATGAGTATCACAGTACCTGCAGTATCAGCTGGAGTTGGGTCATCTTGGGTGTTTTGTGATATAAAGCTGTAAGCATTTCTAGTCCAAATCCCAGCAGCTGAATGGGTCTCCTCAAATGTTCCATTTTCAGTATAATAGTTGTCCTGACATTTCAATTACTACCAAGCTTAATTTTCTCAGAAGGAGAGCAGTACTTCATGTGGAACAAATCTTTGAGAGCTGCTTGGGAGGCTGTGTTCAGTCTGTGTCCCTGTAGAATTCCTAAGGATGAACCCTTTGGTCGGAGCTTATTTCTTTCTTTATAATACAGGTTTAGCATATGTGTAAGTAAATCCCAGTTGCAAACACGAAGACTGAATTTCTTCAGAGCTACATTGGCTCTTCTGTTGTTTTGATCTGAGGCCTTGAGACAAATGTCTAAATCTTGTCCAAGTCAGAAGCAATGACTTTGAGTCATCATGTGGACAGCAGAATGCCTTCTAGTGGCCCAGGGATGCATTCTGTCCCCAAAAAGCACATGAGGGACTCTTACTAGTAGAGCAGTTCTGGTGGGCTCAGGGGAGTTACCTGTGGAGTCTCCTCTGTGAGAATGACCAAAACCAAATGAATTGCTCACTAGCTGGTGGCCAGACTAGTCATTTTTCAAAGCACTTAATGTACTATAATGTATGCATTTCTATTCTAACTAGGTTCAGCTGTATTTTATAAAATTGATGTACTAAACTATTTGAGAATAATCGCCTTGACTACTTGGAGAATCAAAATGTAATGTATATAGATACAAATAAAGTGACTAAAATATCCTTGAGTCTGTTCCATGTGTGGAGCAGTTAGGTCTCATTGCACCCCATTTTCTTGATCAGAGGCAAGGGATGCTCACTGTGCAGGGATTGCTGTGCTGGAGAGTGCCAGCTTTGTGTGCAGTGTAAGATGCCTGTTCTGTCTCTGTACCTTGCAGCTCGTCTCCTCTGATGGAGCAGCACCTCTGGGCAGCTCCCCAGGGCAGTGGCAGTAGAATGTGCAAATAACCTTTTACACAGCTCTATCTTCTCTGCAGCTGTTTTTCACCACAGTGCTGTGTGAGACAGGGATCCAGTTTTGTCCAGCAGGTGGCGGTGTGCTTTTGCCCAGTTCTACCACGATGTAGAACACATTCCAGGTATTTCCATAATCTTCTTTCAGGTGGACTAGATAAAGAAAAAATCCAAGGAGGTCTGAAAATAAATGTCTTCTCTTGATTGTTTCATGTTAACCTGATATATATTAACCTCTTTGCTAAGGCTTAAAATAATTTGTGATTAGTTCTGGGCGCAGGGGGCTTGTTCATTCCTAGAATATAGAACCCTGTATTCTAAAACTTGAGGATTTTACCTGCATTATGTGCCATCACCATTTTTTGCCAGGTGAGTTTTAGTGCTTTCATCTGCTGTGTATGAAACTGCATCAGAACCTGTCCCCCCATGGAGGTATGAGCAAGGAAAAGATGGGATACTCAATTCAGGGGCAGTGCTGCCTTCTGCTGGTGTAAAGATAAGTGGGGGGACTTGAGGGGCTTCTGGCATGAAGTTGAGAAGCACAAATGCAGCATTAGTTCAAGAAATAATGATCCAGTGACCAAAGGTAGGATAATAAAGTAAGTGAACACAATTACCAAAAAGAGAATTGAATTCAATACAGTTCAAGAGACAGGATGGGAATATAGTCACATTTCTCCATTGTTTACATAGGATATTTTTCTAATATAGCTTCAGCAAACATGAAAAACCCTGGGTATGAAAAAATGAAGTATCTCAAGCATGGGCTTCTGTTACTGGACTAGCTGAGATCTTGTGTCATAACTAAAATAAACTACCTGCCTGGTGAAAGAGTTACATATCTAGGACAGCACAACTGGGATTGCTTAGTGTATACGCATGCACATAACAGGAGAGAGAAAATATTTTCTAATAGGATTATAAATATTATTTAAAATACTATAGGGGAAAAACTATTTTCTGGCAACAGGTCAGGTCAGCTAAATGAATTACTAGTTGATCTGTAATTCTGACTGAAGTGTATTCTTGTTAATGTGTCTGTTAAGGTAGAAAAAGAATAAGGTAACTTTATGTGACTTCATAGCAGCCTATAACATGCAGAATTTATATCTTCTTCATGTTCATTTGAACTGCTTTATGAAAAAACAATATTCTGCTTTTTATTCATTAGCCCCTAAAAAGCAGAACATCTTTAGGCTGTATTTTCCATGCCAACTCAGTTTTACAGTAAGAATTCATCAGAACTAACATGTTTTTACAACAACTCAGCCACTCCTTAATCCAGCTCTTGAATGTTTTGTTGAAACTGACATTTAATAATAGTCGTTTTCTTACAGGAAGTGTTGGCTTCTGCAGAATACACACCAAATTTTAACCAATATGGCTCTTATGGTCTTAGTCAAGAAATAGTCTGCAGAATACAGTGATCATATACATTAATTTGGGAAACATTCTTCTTTTTTGCTCAACTAACTGTAATTAGTATCTGTTGGCAGCTAGAGAAGTCTGTTAGATCGTAGAAACTTGGCAGAACGAGGAGTCTGTTCAGTGTTAGGAATAAGTACTTAATATCATGTTGATGATTTACCTTTAGCTGTTTATTATCAAAATTGTGGTGGCTTTACATATATGGGGATATAAAATCAGTATTGAATTCTAGCACAGAGAGAAGACGAAGGTTCAAAGTATTCAGGATTGGAACATCACTGTTTTCAGATGCCAAGTTTCAGTAAATGGAGTAAGTTCTTGTGCATTCCTGTTGAAAACTTTAAATAATAGAACATTTTAGGTCTTTTTATGAACTGATAAAATATATTGAATATCCACAACTAATTAAATGTGTCTTTTTCCATGAATGGAAAAAGATCAAACCTGCCAGGTTTGGTCAAAACATTTTTCCAATTGCAGATCATATAAACCCAGGATGTTGCTTGCAACTTTTGCTATATTCTCTCTATTCTATTTCTTTGCCTTTTAGCAGCAGTAGAAGCTAAATGAACCAAATCTTTTGAGAAATGTGTTGTTTTAGGATAAGGCACGATAGCTTATCAATTCAATAACACTAAACAGCCACAGAAGTCCTTGTTTTAATTAAGACAAGATAGGATTCCAGAGATAAATTTAAAAGCCTTGTGAATTCCAGTGACAAACAGAACATAAGGCTGGTCTTGACCTTTTTCTTCTTGTGTAACTACACATGCATAAAAGAAGGACAACACATAATAAAACAAAATACATGTATGCTGTACTATATGTGTAGTAGATGTGGAATTTTAATGGCAATGCTGACACCTCCGTGATCCTACAGGAGAAAATTGAGGGACTTGGTTATTTCAAGATGTTTTTGTTCTAGAATAGTGCTGCTCCACTGGTCTTGAATAACCAGTTTAAACCCTTTGTTAGTGAAAATTAGATCATGTAACTGTGAATTTGTAACTCCTTAAAGAAGGCTGGAGAGAGAGCTATTTATAAAAGGTTGTATTTATTTATTTGTATGGCTAGAAATTAAGGCAAGATTTTACTACCCACTCCATTTTCCCCCCAGCCTCAGGGAGGGTAGCTTGCAAAAAATCCATGAAGACTTGGAAAGTTGTAGAAACCTCCATCATTTAGTTTGGAAGATTATTTTCCCCCACCCACACACAGCCATTTGGTCTCTCAGAAATTTAAAAATCTGGATACAAAGAGAATATCTTGATACAAAATTATATCTTCAAAATGAACTTTATTGATATTTAAACTAAATCCTCTTCCCCACAGCCTAAATATGTTTCAAAACTTTTCCTAGACCTCATTCTCCAAGAAGAGCGTAGAACGTGGGAACTGCAGTTACAGTGATATGCAAAAACTCACCAAAATAATTTGTTTTAAAATTTTAATTTTTGACTGTGATAGAGTTTGAAGTTGAATTTGGATGTAGGAATGTCTACTTTATTAAAAAATAGATGCAATAGTCTCTTTGTTCTTAGAATAATATGCTGCAAAAATGAAAAATCAATAGAAGAAACCCTGAGAATAGGGGAAAAACAGTTGAATGTCTCAGTTACTTGTATCTCTTCACTTCTTGCTGCCTTCTTTATGAAATAAGTTACTTGTCAATAACAATGTATTTACAAATTTGTAATACTCATAATACACTGACCAGTCATGCTAGGTCTAAATACATAGAGAGGAGGGAGGAAATTCCATCTATCAAGTGCTAGGGAGCATTTTATTGACATCATGAAACAGTTTGCAGATGTTTTGTCATCCTCTGTAATTCTTGTCTATGGAGAAGCTCTGAAAAGTATTACTCTTTAGAGTAGGAATTCTAGTAAGAAGTATAAGGAGACATTGCGATGTACAGTGTTCATTATTAAATTAAAGAAGGCACTTGCTCTCCTGCTTGCCTGAAGATTATATAAAAACAAACAAACAAAAAAACCACCTAAAAACATGTCTGCAGGGGAAGGGAAAGTGGTAATGCCAAAAGAGGTTAAATATGTCCACAGAATACATTCATATTTAAAAAAAAAATGATAAGAGTGATGATCTAATGACTTAACCAGATGCTTCTATTGCATAATTTAGACTTTGAAAGTCAACACCACATTTGCATTACTTTATTTTTTCTTTCTTACTTAAAAAAAAGAATAAACACAATCCCAAAACCAAACCAAGCAACTAAAGAAGCTCTTCAAAGTTCTGTTCATCCAGGCAGCATCACCACTGCCACAACAGAGTAATCCACTCGAGAGCAAGAGCAATTTAATTCAATAAACATATCCTCCTACCAGTTCTTGATTTTATTTCTTAACCATTGACTAGACAACAATGCAACCCCAAAGCAGAATAATCATCAGGTACAACTGTTTGTCTTTCAAATAGACAATCCGTCATTATGTTCTGCATTGCAGAGTGGTTTGAGTGCATATTCAGCCACAGGCTGAGTGCCACATTCAAAAAGCATTTGAGAAGAGACAGAAAAAAATATAAGGAACTTGTAAATGAGTAGGCAAAAGTGATAGAGTCCACATTTCTGGTCAACTCCAGTGTTTGGCCAGGAAGAAGGTAGCTGGTATATCAGAAGAGGGACATGCAGAAACATTGCCTCCACCGAAACCAAAATGTTTTCATCTCCCCACAGTTTAACAGAACTCATACAGCCGTGTATGCCCGTGAACTCAAACTCGTTTTCATGTGTCTTGTCCTGTCATCAATGTAACTATCCTTATATTTTCCTTGTGGTGTCTTCTATCTTCACAGCTTTAGAATATTTTGAATTGTATCTACCTTCAGCACCAGTTAGAGTTCATCCTAGTGACAAGAAAATAAACAATGGAGTTTCTCTGAAACTACAAACAAAAATATTTTTTCATATGATTTTAAAGTTTTCAGCAGCACTGATTTTTCAATTGGACATGTTTCTTAAGTAGCTGTGTGTCAGTATCTTCTTAAGTTTACCCAATCTTGCCTCTGTAAGTTGCATTAATACTATGGATAAAGAACAAATACTAACATCATTTTAAACAGTTGTTATTTACAGCAAGTCTTTTGCAAAGGCTCCACAGTAAGTGCTCTTACCTTATTTCTAGATTTTTTTCTTTTTCCTTTGTTTTCCATTGCTTCTAATTTTTCATTCAAAAGGTCAGCTATACCTTTTGCATCTCTGCTGTCTATATATTCCCCAAGAACACTTTTCTTAAAAGAAAATAAAAATAGAGCATGGGTAATATGTTACACAATTTTCACACAAAATTCAAGAGGAAAGCAGGGCAGAATACAATGGCCTTGGTAGCTTGATTTATGATTCATGGATATATTTGTCTCTCTTTAAACAATGCTAATTTGCATTGTACTAAGAACCACTCTTAGCTGCTAGTTTTCAGAACTACACTAATTTTGTCCTGATCATTAAAGAAACCTGAAATAGTTACAATTTGCTCACAATCATTGAGATAAAGTATTTAAGCTAAAGAGCTATTACAAAGTCTGCCACTTTGTAATCTATGTGAAATCTGTCACTGTGGGTGGCTACGTTAAAGACCTAGAAAGTCTTCACTCTTTACCACAGAAAATCTCATTGAATTTGGTGTGATTGTGTGATGTAAGATTTCTAGAACTTCCCTTTAAAAATTCAGTTTAAAAAAAAGGCAAGTAAGTTAAGCCAATTCTCTATCAGAAACCACTGAATAATTTCTCTTCAGCATTAATACATTTAAAGAGCTCACTATAATATTTCTGAAATTTATTAGTGTTACAAGAATAAAGGCAATTCCCTATAACTATCTGAATACTCTTTGTATTTTTAATTTATACTATTACTCTATTAGTAGGAAATGTTTATCTGAAAGAGTCCACTGATAATTGAAGTAGTTTGATAAGGTTTGTTTTTGAGACAACACAACCATATCTTTTTCATTAATTATCTATCTTACAATACATTATATAAGTCAAAATTGGTCCTTCAATTGGTCCAACAACATTTAATTATATTTCTCATTAGCCAAAATGAAGCTGTCCATATTTCATTTAGAGAGAGACCATCTACTTTTGGGTAGTTGGTGATGGAATTGGTAAAGGTTGAAAAACATTTTGTCACCCAAGACCTTTCAAAGTAAACCCTAGTTCTGATTAAGCCTGCATTTTAATTACTGTTAGAATTTTGTTTCTATTTAGTTACTACTTAGTTCTATTAATTTGCAAGTTATTATTATTGTATCACTGTCTACTACTTTAAGTATTACTGAAACTGATTATTTGGAGACACAATAATATATAAACAATTCACTTTAATATGTTATAGAAGTATTGTCTTTAGTTTTAAGGTGAAATGAAATACATTTACTAACAGTATCTGATCACCAGTAACACTTTACCTTTGTTCCTTGGTAGGGGTAAAACTTAACAGTAGGATAGGCTCTGATATCAGCAGTCTGACAGGTCTGACCATATGCCTGACAGTCTACTTTCCCAGCTTTTACTTTTCCTTTAACGGCCTGAAAAGAAATGTTTATTAGAAACTAACTACAAGTTTCCATGGGTGAGTATAAGCAAGTAAGTGGAATAAGCCAGCAGTGCAGCTAAAAATAAAAAAAGTGTTGCTCAAGTCTTTGAAATATTTCAGAGTAGTTGCTTGCTTGCTTCCCAGACTGTCAGCCTTGTGTCAGGTGTCTCTCTATGTATTCAGAGAGCACTTGTACTTGAATTCAGGGCAAAGCACAAAAGCACACCACAGCTCCAACGGCCACTTCATCAAAAGTCGAAATCTGTCTCAGAAGAGGGTCTCTGTGTGTCTGTCTGTGGAAGAGACAACACCCACTGTCTAGTGGGACCTACAAGTGTGCATCATTCCATGAGTAGGAGGCTCATGGAAGTATTGTGGTTTTTGGATGACTGCTAAGAAATAAAGTGCTGATGAGTAAGATTTAACCATTACTATTATTACAAGCTGCCAGTACATTTAAAAACATACCCTTGCAAGCATCTCAAATTCAGGAGCAAAGTTTTGGCAAGGTCCACACCAAGGAGCATAGAAATCAATGACCCAATGATCTTTCCCATTCAGAACTTTTTCTGTGAAACTCTGAGGGGTGAGATCTACAGACACCTGTGGTAAATATCTGTGTAAAGGAAGAGTAACAGTCGTAATACATTCAAAACTTCAAACAATATCCAAATTCTATTTAAGAAAAGCTTCTGAAATTAAGAATATGAGTAGTCTGGAAATCCCTATTTCACACTTTGTACTATAGGAGAGTAACTTCTTAAATGTGGTAAACAAAATAATATGGTCTTCAGGAGATGGGTGGACAGCAAGGAGTATGCTATTTCTCCAGATTTTAAAAGTGGTAAGTTAAAAGATGTAGAAACTTGAACATCTTAAATTAAGCAATACATATATCCAAGTGTTTCTAGTTCTTAATTTACACAGTATTTAAATATTTATCCTAGCAAGCAACTACATAAGCAGCTTGTGAACAAAGTTCAGTGCAGTAACTTACCCCAATGCCCAGCCTCTGAGTGAATAGGCATCTCTGTGCCATCCATTGTAGCTACTATAAAAACATTAAAGAGAAAACAAAAAGCCAGTTGCACAGTAGTTTGAATTATTTTGGAAAACACCTTACAAACAACCCACTCTGAAGAGCGGTGATAATCAAATAAAGAATGTAAATGCATATGTTTTAGAATATATTTCTACCCTGCTTTCAAATCTGAATAAATGAAAAGTCTCACAAACAGAATTAAAACCTACAAAATTAAGGACTAGAAGACCAAGACAAGAAAGAGAAGAAATAAAAATTAAGATTCCTGTGTTGTTTCGAATTACTGAAATGAAATGGCAAAATAAAATCACTAGTTTGAAGTAACAAAGCCAGTGGTATCCAGTACAGTAGTATCCTAACAGCCTATTTTAATAGCTGTGATAAGCCTCTTCTACACAACAGAAGAGGTATGTTTGTCTTGTTTCACATCATGGAATGTTTCCCAAATTGAAGCAATGTACTTACTAATATTGATAAGCCGTGTTTGATTTTTGAGGAAAGAGTCTGATTTCAGGATAGCCCCGAACACTTTCTTGGTGACAGAAAGAATAGTATTTTTGACAATCCACACTGCCTACACTGATTAATCCATTTAACATCTGAAAAAGAAAGAAGAAAACCTACCATCAAATATGTTAACCAATGTTACTACAATTTCAGTAACGCTTCAGAATCTAAGTCTTAATAACTTAGTTGGGGAAAAAATATCAACAAAACAGACCAAGATTATCACAAGGCTTTCCTCTTCCCTGTAAACAGATCACTGGTATCAGAGCCAGCCACACAGGTGCATTCCCATCATGCACACATTTAGTACAAGCTCCATGCACATGGCTCACAAGGCACTTGCCTCACATCAAAGGCACCCATGAGTGGCATTATTTAGTGTAAAGAATGCTCTGTTCCTGTGTGCCCCATCAGAGCTCAGTAACTGTGCCAGATCCTGGTGCAGATGTGCCAGCTGTGTCACAGTGGGCCTGTGTCCTGAACACACTCTTTGTTGCAAAGGCCCAAACTACTCAGCATGGGCAGGGAAGCTGATGATTACTGAATGTGTCCTACAGGGCTACTAACATCTCACAGACATTCCAGCAGAATAGTGAATCCTGGCTACAATTCCTAGTCGAGTTCTAAATGTCTCAAAGTCACGGGCTTGTTTCCAAAGCCCTTTTTTCCCCCCCAAATTTTCTAGTTCAAATTCCTGGAAACACCTTTGGGAATAGCTGTCAGTAATATTACAGCATATTACTTTTTCAATTGAGAGAACTGTAATGACCTTACACATGTAACCAACATGAAAAACTGGACTACAGTATCAGTGTATTGAAGCTTTTAAAAAGCCAAAGAAAAACTCTGTATTTGAAACAATACAAAACTGTCAGGTAGGAATTGCCTGTTTTGGTGGCAGTATTAGACTCTAAATTTTCTCAGCTGACAATTCTCCTAAGAAAGCAGTTGTGCTATCTCAGCAATTTTCCAGAAGAGGAACAAAAGCAGAAAAGTGTTTGAATGTCATTTACCCTGGCCATTTTCTTCCATTCTGGCATTAAAGCCTGACAAGGTCCGCACCATGGAGCGTAGAAGTCCACCATCCAAATCTCCTCTCGTTTTCTTCTCTGAACTAATTCAGCAAATGTCTCTGGGGTCAGGGAGACCACCGATGGATTCCTCAGATCCTAAATAAAAACAGCTCATGGGCATAACTTATTGCTGCACAGTGTATCCCCTATCTAGGGCCATCATGTACAAACAGAGTGGGCCAAATTCTGAGAACATTCTGTGAAATTTGCTTGCTGCTCTGGTAGGGAAGACTCCACACCACTGAAAGGCATGGAAGCATCGAAAGACATTCCTTCAACCCAAAAATCATATGCCTAATTTGTTGAGAAAAATTATCAAAAAAGTACACCCAGGCTCCAAAAGGGAGGTTTTCTGCCTTTTCTCAATAAAAGAAGGTTAAAAAAAAAAGAAATCCAGCTTACCTGGCAGAAACAGGTATATGAAACTCAGCCATGCTATTTAAGCTGGAATGCAGAAGAATACATATAGAGCACTATGGGCCTCTGAATGCCAACTAAAAGACTAATCTCCACCTGTTTCTGCATGTGTGTTCCTCAAGCTGCTTTTTCTGAGCTACCTGGAGAGAAACGTCTTTTCAAAAAGTGAAAAATAACCTGAGGATAGAGCAGTGAACCTGACTGCTGGAGCCAAGTTGGGTGCCAGAACTCTAGCATCAACAGTGATCAATACCAGTAATTTGCAGTTCTGTGAGTTAAGAAAGTTCAAGGACAGCTGAAAAATGTGGACAGCAGCAATCTAATTGAGAAAAATGTGAATCCCCACCTATATCAAGGTGTGTATGTGAAGCATTTCCACCTTAAAAGTAGGAAGTTATGTAATGCCATTATCCTCTTCATAAGACAGAAATAATTACTATTATTTTGCAGATTGGAAGGGATCTTGCTTTATTTGCTAAAGATGTCAAAGAAATTATGTGACAGAGTAGGGAAATTAATCCATTAGTTGTCAAATCTCTGACTGACAGTTGCTTTTCTTGCCCAAAGTTTTTTCACCTTTTATTTTTCCTTGTCTAATTAAGAAAAAAAAATTAAAATCTTAGAATCTTCCAACTAAAGAAAGTATTTGTGTATGAACTGCATAGAACAAGACTGTAACCAACATTATCATTTACATACCTCTATAAACTCCAAGATCTGCTCAGCAGAGTGATGTCCTTCATACTCATGAACATCAGACTGATTGAACACAACTGTTGTTGGGTAAGCTCGAATGTTATGCTGATAAAACAGACAATAACAAATTGCATGGAATGATTAAGGCTCTTGGACTTGCCTCTAACTGTCATTGGTATAGGTGGCTCAAGCTGCTCATCTGTTCAGTTTGTACAGTACAAGTGCTCAGGCTTACATGCAGGTGAGAATCTGACACCGTGTACAGAGAAGATGCCAATTGTATTCACAGATGGCATAGTGTCTTCTCAATTTAAAAACCAGCCAGTAATTCTTTTGCCATGCTTCACAAATACAGGAATTAATCCATGGGCCTCCTAAGCCTTAGCTTTAAAACTATTCCCAGTCCTCAGATGGAATGTTTGTACTGTATGAATAACTATTGTTTACCATTGAACATAGTCGGTTCCTGTCATTTGAATTCCTCAGTGGGTAAACACATCTAAATAAAACTTGAAAAAGTTCATCCTTTTTTGCTCATTTTCCATGTGTTTTCAAGCAAAAACCCCAGCCCCAGAATTATTAAATTCTGAGACTTCTGAAGTCTTCCAGTAACACTATGTAATTAGAATAAAATCTGACCTGTATTCCACATTAAAACATTATCTGTAGTGGTCATACAGTTTGCTTCTTTGAAAAAAATTATGTGCCTGTTCAATTTACTGCCCTTTAAGAAAGTAACATAAAAGGACAAGCATTGTCTGCCCACATCCTCCTACCCCCAATTCAAAGAAAAAAATATTGTTTGAAAGGATTTGTATTTCTTTAGTTCCTGCAGCTTACCATGTTGCAAAGGCCTTCATGGACAGTACAGTCTAGTGTTCCAAATTTAAGCTGACCATAAAGATGTTTAGATGCTTTTCTCAGCTCTGGTAACAAAGCTCGACAAGGAGGACACCACTAGAAGACAAAATGCAAGTAAGTGCAATTGCTTTTCCCACAGGTAGCTCTCAGGAGAATATTTGAGATTAATAATCTGCTGCTTTGACAACAGAGTCCACTAAATTCAAAACCCAGTTAGGAACTAGAGCTGCCAGGGAATGAAGAATTAGAACACCCTTTCATGATGCTGGAGGGCACTTTCAAGCTACTCCTTAGTACCTTGTTACATAGTTACAGAACAGATTTTAGAAGGAAAATATAGATATTAAATATTTACCGGTGCAAAGAAATCCACAAGCCATGGTTCCTTATCTTTGTCAGGAAAATTCTGAGGTCCCAGTGTGATGACATGGGAGTTCACACTTTCTTTGGCAAATGCAACAATGTCATATAAGATCTTCTTTCCTTCAAAGAACAATGTAGAAAGGAAATTCAATTTTTACCTATGAGAGGTGTAAATAAAAAACCCTTTGAAAGCAATAGGAGTCTTTCAGATTCCTTGTCTAATCTTTAAACACAGCCTGCTTAAATAAATTTAGCAGGGACTGACCTGCTTTTCCTTAGGAGGACAATGTTAAACTGTCCAAACCTACACAGGCAGGACATACTGTAGTTCATAGTTGATATGTGGCTAAATATTAAACTGGACAAATAAATGCTTTATCCAAGACAAACCATGTTTTTCTCAAACAAAATGATGAAATTTTTTGTGACAGGATTATTGGTCATTTTACCATCTTACTTGTATTGGAATTCAAAAGTACAATTCTAAATACACTTGACTTGGCAAAGGGATTGACAAGGTAAAAACTTCAAGCAAAATAAATTATATTGATAAATCACAGCTATTTAGGTGTAACTGAAATTCCTGCTCACATAGCTCCAGTGGGCAAAGATCCAGTCTCTTCATAACCTTTGTATACGTATTTGTCAGCAGAAATGAGAGTTTGTCTGAGAATAAGAACTTCAGGTTAATCAAATCTGAAGTCACTGCACAATGACTTACAAGATTTATTACTGTTCTTAGACTTTAAACTGTTGAAGCCCTTCAACATAGCATATAAAAAAGCCTGATTCTTTTGAGGATTATTTTCTCATAAAGACTGGAGTGAGATGGCTATTAGTAAATGTTCTACATGCCATCTATTTTCTAAATAGTAAACCAAACCATTCTGAAAAAAAACCCCTGTGCACTGAAGTCCAACGTAGTTCTTTTCCACTGTAATCCACACCATTATAAAAATGCTGCATGGATGTGACCTCTTTCTTGCCTTCCCTGCAGCAATGTAAATTACAGGAAGTATATAAGGCTTTTCCTTATATACCAATCATTAGATGTATGGGATCATTTCTCCCCATTGATAAGCCTGATCTTTTCTAAACGGCATAAAACTTTTCACTGTTCCTGTTTATAACAGTATTGAGGTTCTGACTTAATCCTAGCAGGCTGTTTCTGATACCTCAGAGGCTGAAAAATGAGAACTTCATCTTGCATAACTGCCTTGTGCCACATTCTGAAAGAAGCTACACCTGTTCCTAGAAGCTACAGCTTGGCTTTAGGCTCCCTTCTTCTTCAGCATTTTTGAATCCTTTCAGCAGTAAATAGTAACATAGTTCCAGCCTTTCCCGAAAGGAAACTGCGATATTGGAAATGAAAGTAAGTGGTAAAAGTCTCTCAATATCTTGGACAGAAGTTAACAAAGCATGGAATTAGTTTTAGTGCAGTGACACATGAAATCAAATCCAAGTTTGTCAAACTGGCTGCACTGTGTAACCAGCATGTTCAGCCTCTCTGAAGGGTGTGTCTTACAACACTCTTTGGTTATCCTACCCAAAGCAGAAGCTGTCCTGATCAGCTTCAGAGATTTTATTTGTGTGTCATTATGTAAATGATGCTGAAACAGACTGCAAAGACAAAATACATCCCTTGGCATCTGATGACTGCTTACCCAGGAAAAATAGAAAAAAGAAAACCAAAGGAAATTATAAATAGTTTGTGTAAGGCTATATTATGGTCAGAGGAAAGATAGCAAATATTAAAGCTACAAAACTGTTCTTTGGGAAAACAATTGCCATTTGCCAAAGATTTCGTCATCTCAAAGGGATTAGGTCATGATTTAAACTTGTCAAAGTTTCCCTTACCATGATGAATTTCATAATCTCCAGTTCCTTTTCCTTTGAAGACTGCTAAACAAGGCTGATAAACATATAGTTTGTTGCAGATGGTTGGTGAGGAAAGACAGTCAAACTTCCCAACCTATATTTAACAGATATTTAACATCCATTTTAATTAAAGAAGCCTAATTTGTATCAATTAACATACTTTGAAAGAAAGTAAGAGTTAGAAAATAAAGGTAAAATATGGAAAATGGATAGCCTTTTTTATAAACAACAGAGATCTTAAGACAAATTGATGTTCAAGGAAAACTACTAGCACAACTATATTAGGCTGATTGCTAATTTTTAATTTAAAGGCCAAAATGGGGAATAAAAACTTAAAGAATTCTCTTTTCCCCCTCCAAATATAACAGCAAGGAAGTAAGAAGACACCTAAAATAAATGTAACATTAAAATCCTTCTAGTCAAAGCAACAATTTTTAAAAAAATACTTTATAGAATAATACAATCCACAGGCCTTTAGTACAAATTTGAATTAGGTTTCTTATTATTAAGAAAATAACCAACATGATCACAGGGTTTTCTGAATAATTAGAATATAGTTCCACACACAAAAATTTGATGTTGGAATGTTAATTTATGATTATTAACTGAATGGGATCTGCAGCAACATTTCCAACAACAGAACAGATTTAAAAGAACAGATTTAATCTCTCTCTACTTTTAAATTATTCAAAATGTACAGCAAACTTAAGTGATTGCTTTAAAGAAAAAACTTTACTGCAGATCTACTGTATGATAGTGCATCTCTTCCAGTACCAGAAGTGGCATGTGGTGGTAACACCTATTAACAATGAAAACCATGATTTGTTCTTGGAATGTAAACAGCATTTAACATTAGATGAGTGAGCACTCTTACCTGAATATGCTCATCTTTAAGTAAAAATTTAAGTTTCTTAAATTCCTGCACATTTGATTTATCACCCTCCCCGAACTGGAAGAAAAGCAGCCACCGGTGATGAGCCAGACGGTCCTTTAAACCACAGGAAAAAGCAAACCAACAAAACCACAACAAATTAATAGCTATACCAACATGTAAAATTCTTCTGTGTTTTATAAAGGCAAATGTCCAGTTATTCATCTCCAAAAGACCTCCACTAAACAAGTTCTTTCATGTAGTCCTTCCACTAAACTTCCTTTTACTGCATCATAATCAAGGAAGTGGAAAAAATCTGAGATCAAGCTGGCTACAAGCTGCACTCTAATGTTGTTGTTTGTATGAGGATTTCCTGTTGTAAATTACACTGCTACGTACAACTACAAGTGTGGAAAGAAGTTTCCTTTTGTTTTTCCTCCAAGACATGAGATACTTTTAAGACTCTTAATTTCACTTCATACATAAATTATCACGGATTAACAAGTATTTTCTTTTCTAAATTATCAAACAAAACACAGTTAAACCAAAATTCTCTATTATGTAGTTGATTCAAAAAATAATTAGAAAACTGCAGTTGCAGAGTGAGTTGCAATGGCAATTTCTGTGATTTCCTATATTCCTATGAAATCTCCTCCCCTTATTTTTGTTATTTTGCTAAACAACAGAAGTAAATGTCAACAAACAATGTTAGAAAGAAGTAATATTCAGTTAAATAGTAAGTTTTTGTGTCAACAGGATTTTAAAAACACAGAACATAATAATGAAAATAATATAAAAACACATTATTTGAAAAATCTTAGCATATTTTTAAAAAATTACCTCTAATGATGCTGCAGAGATTATTTCAAAGTCTGGTAGATGCTGCATTACTTCCTGATATATTTCTCTGGCATCCAAGGAGTTAAGAAACTAGGATGGAAAGTTAACTGTCTTTATTACAAGGAATTACAACCTGATTTTTACTCGAAGTGTCAGGGAATTTGTTCTGATTTGTTCCCTTCAATCAAATAGAGAATGCAGTTAATAATATTTTATTTGATCAACTTCTTTTTCATACATGTAATTTCACAAACATCACTCTCAGAATACTGCTTTTTAGCTCACTTACATACAATATTAAACTCAAGAAATCACATTTCGTCAAGACAGGGACCAAAGAGTGTGAAATTCCAATTTCACACCAAACTGAACAATCAAGTTTACAAGTTTTTCAATCTACTTTTACAGTCTTCCTTAATTGCACTGTAGATATGCTTAGGTTTCCTTAGCTTGTAAAATTTTGGAAGTAATATGAATCAGTAACTGAGTTGGTAAGTTAAAAGGTTCAAAGTAGGTAGGTTGCAATTTATTTTCCTTCTTTTAAAAATACAGGTAACAGTAGTGACAATAAAGGAACAAGTCATGCTTCAAACAGAAATGTCTCCCATCAATTAGGGAAGTTGAAACTAGCATACAAATGTAGGTTGCAATTTTAGAATAGAACTGAGCAGTAAAATTTGTACTGACAGACATTGTAGGAGTACTTTTATCACACATGTCAGGGTAGCATTTCTCAAATTTGTGATACCTGGAGCATATTATTTCTGGAATAAAAAAATTAGGGGCACATCAAAGATCATAGAATCATTTAGGGTGGAAAAGACCTTTATGATCATTGAGTCCAAGCTGTAACCAGCTGCCAAGTTCACTACTCTAAACCACGTCCCCAGCTACACATGGCTTTTAAATACCCCAGGGGATACTGACTGTACCATGTCCCTCTGGGCAGTTCCAGTGCCTCACAACCCTTTTGCTGAAGAACATTTTGCTAATATTCAATCTAAACCTCCCTTGCTTGAGACCATTTCCTCTTGTCCTATCAGTTTTGACTTGGGAGACTGCCAGGCTTGCCCAGGACAGCTGGCAGCAGCGTTAGAAGCAGCTCCTGGGGCAGTCCCAGAGCACTGCCCAGCCCTGCGCTCCCAGAGCTGCTCAGGGAGGCTCCTGGCCAGGTGGCCAGGCAGAGCCACAGGCTGCTGTTCACCCTCCCAACAAACTGGAATCACCTCCAGGATCACAGCCTGAGCAGCCACAGGGATATAAACTCACAGCAGAGCACATCAGCTTAGAAGAGAAAAGAAAAAACCATCTTTTCAGTTGTGTATCATCAGTCTGGAAATGATTTATACATTCCTTTAGAATGGTTATCACTTGGTTTATCTAAATAGATAATGAAAAACAAATCATACCAAAACACCTCCTTTCTCTTTGTTATTTATGGTGGCTCCAGGTGGAAAGTATGCAGTAGTACTAGATGAGACATCTAAATTATCACAAAGCTCACCCTGGGTGCCACAGTCCATCCAGCCCACATTAACAAGACCTTCCTGTAATTAGGAAAAACCAACACAAAACAAATCCAAAGAAAAGTATTTTTTAACTTCAGGTACAGAAATGCTTTTGAAAATCCCAACACAGGCAATTTTATATAATACTTAGAAAATTAAAAGAAACAACACTGTAATTTTTAATGTAATATTAATTCTTATTTTATAAAATTCTTAAAAAAATTGTTATTTCAAAAGCTACTCAGGCAAAGTATTTAATTCTTCTAGAAGTTAACAGGTGGTGTCTTGGTTCTACTAAACTCAGTGAGAGTTTTAGTTAAAATTTGATGCTTTCACTTCTGTTATTTTGTTTTAAATATAACAGGTAATGCTTTCAAAGTGAACCACTGCTTACCAACATGCCAGCTAGCTTAAGGCGGGTTTGGTAACTCAAGCAATCTGCAAAACAAAAATTATTTATTTACAAACATAAAACTTCATCTTATTAATGCACTAAATCTACTCTTGCTTAGAATTGCCCCTTTCCTTCCAAAAAACATGACCATTTCTAATGGCATGTTTCCTGGCTGTTCATCCAGTATTCCTGCAGTTGTCATGTCTAATAATCAGCACTTAATGACTGTCTACTCTAAGTTAAAAACCCCCACAAATAATATTCTCTCGCTTCATCGATACAGAATTCTCATTTAAAAAAATTTACTATTTTATTTACTGTAAAGACTGACCTCTAAAATTTGTTAATCAAGGTTCAAAAAAATTAGTCTAAGTATCTACATAAAGTCTTGGAATGGTATATCAACAGAAATATCCATTTTCTGTGATACAAATAATAATTTACTACTATAAGTATATCATATGCCTTAATTATCCAACCAGACTTTGAATAGTTGCCTTTGGATGCAGATTTTTTTAAAAAAATAAGATGTATCAACTTCTCCTTAACTGAACCAAAGTTGAAAACTTAATAATCAAAGGGTTGCAACTTGAAATCAGGCTATTTAAAAATGTAAATCCAAGACTGCAGCTCTGGCTATTCAGTTCTCAGAACAAAGGTCTCTTCATAAGGTTGAGAAGTCTTTATTTGTCAAAGGTGTAGTGCATTTACTTAGCTGGACCAGCTAACCAAGGTAACTTTCTCATATATTGTATCCAGTACTGATCCCAAGAAAGCCAGGGACAAATAGCTACAAAAAACTACTCTGATGTGAAACCAGTGGTAAGAGCCAATTACTGTGTGCAAACCTAACTTAAGAGAAATTCTTCAGCTAAATTTTAATGTGGGTGGTTTAAGGGGGAGATACAGCCTTTCTGCTCTCAGCTCTCAGGAGAAGCTGGCAGGTACCTCAGCAGTATCTGTCACTGGAGCTGGAAAATGAAGGGAGAAACCTTTTCTGACACTTCCCCTCCTGATGGGTTACACTCCAGTGCTGCTTTAGTGACTCACAGGACATTACAGAAGCACAATAACATAATTTTTCCATTAATGTCCCTTCTGTCAAACTGCTTTTAACAAGGAGCTTAAATGACCCACAGGCCAAATACTGTGGTGACTTAAGATGTTTTTTAGTAGCAAAAGGGATTACGCTGCTATCAACAGAAGTCCTATTTTTTGTCACATTATTTGAAAAGTATTTAATATACCTACCCCCACGTTCAGCACAGAAGGTGATCAGCCAACCAACACCAGAAGCAAATGAAGTTTCAATAGCATTTACAAAATTTCCTAAGAGTGAAACAATTTGCATCAGTCTGTGCCAAGTCAAACGTGACCATGAAACAAGGTTTTATATTTGTATCAGCAAATTACATGAACTATTTTTATTCTCAAAAAGACGTAGCAACAGTGGACAGATTCAGTCATATGCATAGTTTCTGCCATATTTTATATAGTAAAAACAACTTCAACAACAGCCACCCAAGCCAAACAAGTGAACATTACCTGCCCATAACTCAGTGATTGTGCTTGTAACATACTGCATGGCAAAGTTCTTCAAGCTCTCTTTTGACCTGTCTCCATAATATTTCACTGGTTGCTATAGAAGACAAAGAGTAAAGTTTATAGAATTAAGGAAAAAAAAAAAAAGGCAAATAACCCTATCCCAAAACCTACTGTGTTCTTCTAACAGTACTTAAGCAACTGCAGGACCAACCCCTATGACCACCCTAACTGTTCTCTCCCTCCTCTATCAGAATGTTTGAAATGTGACCTTAATTTAAATTTTGTAATGTGATTCTTTCCACATACTGCAACATGAGGATAATTCAGTCTTAGAAACACCAACTCCCAATGATTGTATTTCCAATTAAATAAAAGTTGCTTACATCACTTCATTTAGCATTCAACCTCTCAAAAACTTATTGTCAAAATGTACCCATCTACTCAAGTGCACTTTGTACTGCACCCCAGCACCACAACTTAGCAAGCAGCTATAAAGAGTGACATACACCATGCAGGTAGCATGGAGGGAATCTTGTGGAAGGAATATTCAAGTTTCTTCAGGCATATGGTCATGTTCCCTAAGACTCAAAACCACAGACTATGCTTTGTACTTGAAAAGTCCTTTACAACACCCTAAGAGAAACTGTTCAAGGAGACTTGTTGCTTTGCTACATCACCTCTGCTGACAGTAGCCTCCAAATAAGAAGTGATATATTGCACAGAAAAATTATTCAGAAAAAACATTGTAAAAATATATTAGCATTTATTTTGAATTATATATATAATATAAATTACATATTAACAAATATGTAGTTTTGACATTAACTTTGTAAATTAATTTGACCAAGGTAAAGAAAAAGTTCTATTTATTAAAGGAAGTAACATACTAAAAAGGAAGATCTTTATAAAAGATCACTATGACTGAACAAGTATTAAAGAAATACTTCTCCAGATTTCATTCTAAAAACACTTGAAGTCTTATCACTCACCATTCCAGTTTTGAAAACATACAGACTGGGGTAACTGTTAATCCCTTTAATTCGACAAAGCATTCTGTTATCTCCACAGTTCACAGCTCCAATGCGTATCACTCCATCCAGCTCCTTAGCAAATTCTCTCCACTAAAAAAAGAAGTCAAAAAAGAGGCTATTCTCCTATAAAGATATAATGAAAAATGAGCACATGTTTTATTTCTGGCATTTTGAATTGTTGTCTTTGGTTTCAGCTTCAGTGTAAAAATCCACTATTAAGTTTTATGCTATTAAAACCAATGAATTTTCAGAGTTAATTTACGTGGTTTACGTACCGTAGGCGCTAAATCATGGCAGTGGGAGCATCGAGGAGAATAAAAATTCACAAACCACAGTTCTCCTGAGTTAACAGCAGCATCTAGATGGAGAGAAGAAAATGATAAATAAATCATGCACATCTGCAATGTATTTACATCTAGGATGTACAGTTTTGCTATATAGTATTCCCCAAAACCTGCATTAAATATTTAATGTCAGGCACGGTAACAGTAACTCAAATGAGATAAAGATTTTATCTCACTTGCCCATACTCCCTGTTGTAGGCAGGTGCACAAAAATCCTATTTCAGAAGCTATCAGCACCCTGACTTTCAGCATCTGTTCTATTAATTAAGAAAAAAAGTACTGTCTGCAGATTATTCTAGCTGAAATGTGTGATAGTGTAAGTCTGGTTCCAAAATACAAGTTCTAAAAGATTTTTACCCATGAGAATTTTCAATTTCCTTCTATTACTTTATGTATTTAGTGAGTTCCACCTGGCAGTCTTTTTTATGAAGAAATCACATGTAACGTAATTTAAAAATCCAAGTTAATATAATTACTAGAAAAGTCAAGGGAAACATAAATCATCTTGCTTATGAAAGAAAACAACAGTAACAAAATATACACAAAGAGCAGTTATCAGCTTGAATTACTTGGCTTTCAGCCTGTCCAATTTTCTTGCAATGGATTTTGTAACCTTTATTTGCCTATATTAAAATATCCTCACAAAAAAGACAACTAAGGAATGTGCAGACCCTGCAAATAAATTAACCAAAGCAAGACTGTGGTCTCAGGGAGAGCATCATGAGGGTTTGCTATTAGAACAGTTCACAAGACTAATTCAGCAAGTAGGTCAAATCTTGCACACAGGAAACTGTGCTCAATATGCAGATGAAAAATGACACAAAATCCAGTATTTTTACCTCTAGCCTCTCTTAGTTACAAACAACTTAGTTGTCATTTTAAAAGAAAAGAAACCTGGACTATATTCTCATTGAAACTGTTATCTTTCCACACCTTGGTCTCCTTGGCTGTGTTTTTAGTATCTGGTATCACTTTCTGGTTTTAAACTACACACAATTGACTAGATTTCACAGAAAAAAATTATATTAGAAAAGTTCTATCACGTGCATTTTAATACAAGAGAAACAGCAAATCAGGAGTAACAAAATTTTAATTAAAATAATTTCCTTTTACATATATCACAAAATAACTTTAAAACTTAATGTAAGCTGTTTATTGATATTGATCTATTTGCTAGCTAGTGTTTAACAGGAAGCATTAAGGGTATTTTTTGTTTGTTTGTTTTCTCATGTGAAAATGATTTTCCAGCATGTGTTTGTAAAGAGAGGTAAGAAAAGCCTACTAAGACACAGCTCAATATGTAAAAATTGCACTTTGGGTTGTCATGCTTCAAACAGCCGTTTATTTTAGAAAACTTACCAAATTCTCCTCTATCCAATGTTATAATTTCAGGATCATCATCATAAATACCTATTAAAAAAATAAAAATTGCGTTTTATTTTTTCACCTTCAAAACCAACAAACAATCATCTCATGCACAAGAGATGAGAGTAGATTTAAGTTGAAATACTAAACTGGTAAAGAGGTTTTACAAAAATGCTATCCTTGTTTAGTACTATGGACTCTGAGTTTAACCTCTTGCTAGCTCACTCGCTCCCATGCTACAACAGCCACTATCAGAACATTCTTTTGATAATTTAGTAACCAACCATAGAACTAGAGCAGAGAATTAGAACTACTGCTGTTGTGGCAAGAGCATTAGAAACAACATCATCCAGCTGTCAGATTCAAATTCAAGAAGCCTCAGCTCTCACTGAGAGCTTTATGTAATGTCCAGAAGCTTCCACACTTTCTCAGCCTCTGGTTACCTAACATTTAGATCACAAAGGCGTTTCCAAGCTTTTCCACTAACAAGATGTGTGTGAATGCAGTGGAATGAAGTGGGTAGAACAAAGGTGAGGAAGGCAAAGCTAACCAAAGTCCTACCTAGGGCATCACTACAAAACACTCCACTACTTCAACTACACAAGAAAGGCAGTACAGAGTACCAAAAGTACTATTAAAAAGCATTACATTATGCTACTATGGTTGCAAATCTTTTACAGTACCTAACATGGTGAGATGTCATTTCACTTGAAGTACACAAGAATCAAATGCAAATAAATAATGAGAGAAATTAATTTATACAGGTGACAAGGTATCTTTTATATTACTTTCCATTTATATCTCACTTAATATAGTACACATGCTCACCCATACATATATATAAAGCCATACTTTTATATACACACACACAAAATATAAAAATAGATGCTCCCTGAATCACTAATAGACATTTAATGATACTGTTTCTCAATCAAGCAGTGAAACTTCAGGCAGATAAAACTTCTTCAACCTGTTTATCTGAAGAAGCTTTAGGCTAATTTCCATATTTTCCTATGATAGTTGCACCACTGTTTATTCAATTTCAATCTGCACAGACATTAATTTCTTAGAGGTTGGGACATATTAAATCAAATAACACCAGAAAAAAATTGTTGCCAAGGTGGAGGTTCCTTTCAGCTGTTTCTTTCATCCCAATCCTCAGCTCCCTGTTTTAGTTTACTGTTACAGCAGCTCTGAGAATAATTTCTCGCAGCCTTTCCCTACAACTATCTAAAATTTGTTGAGACAAACATTAAGTAACCTGTCTCAAGATCATTTTAGGTATGATTCTGTTATTTTTTTCAGTTTCTGCTACTTTTTTACTGATGTCTAATTGTGTAACTGCATATCAAATAGGCTTGACAGTGCAAAAATTTCCTCTCAAAATCCCCCTGAAGAATACTAAACAAAGAAAGTCTTTCTGCATTAACAAGTTAAAAAGAATCCTGATGAAATATTAACACTGACATTTAAGTGAGAAAAAAGCTTTGCACTTTAAAAAAAATAAACAAAAAGTTAGGTGACCTATAAAAAGGCAAGCAGCAGGAACAAAAGGCTAGGTAAATAGATTGCATCTTTGGGTAGCCATTAACAGGGTAAATAAAATATTGGGCCAGCAGGGAGAAAGTGACAGCTACAGAGCAGACAGAAATCTGGAGAGGATACATAAGAAACATGTGAAAAGCTCTGATACAGATCTGAATATTGCATTTCCTTGTGACTGTTTTAAGCAAATCACAAATATAGATCATAACTTACCAAAATCATAGCGATAGAAGTGCCAGCTTTCGTAACGCCCTCCTTGCTGCTGATCGTCGAGACCCTTCTCTCCGTACTTGTCGTACTTCTTCCGCAGATCTTCGTCTTTAAGGACTTCATATGCTCTATTTATTTTCAAAAAATTTTCATGTGCATTCGGATCATTCTGTGTAAGGAAAACCGGAATTAGTAATTAATTAATAAACCATTTTGTGCGTGTAATGCTGAGAAAATTATCTTTGGAAATATTTTTATATCCCTGCTAGGATGTCAGTTGTGATGGAAGCAGACGTTGCACTGTAATCTCAAACCAAACTACAGTAAAGTTTTCCTTTCCCAAAGCCAGACGTGTCCTCTTATTTCTTCTATCCTCACTAAAGTACCAACTGAAATACAAACTGAACTGGTAGGAGGCTGTAATATTCTCCACTGAACCCTCTTTTTTCAACTGTCTCTTCAGAATTTAAAAAAATACTCAAGGATGAAGACATACCATTTCCTCCATAATCTTTTCCACTCCCCTAGAATCCCTACTTGACCAGTTCAAAATCTCTGCTCATGACAGATTCATCCCTTCTGGTCTTGACAGTGTAGACAGATGCCTCTCCCTTTTACTTAAAAAGCCTTTTTGCTCCAGGTAGCTCGGGAATTAGAATGGTGAAAAATCTGCAGGCACATTTTGAACCCACGTTTGGGATCTGCACGGGTGTAGCGTAACAGTGGTGTGCAAAATGTGCCACACAGTCCTGCTCTTTTAACTTTTGCTTACACATTTCCTTCAAAAGACACTTTTTCCTAAGATTTTTGATTTTTTTTTTCCACTAGATACAGAAGAAATTAAATACCATTATTTGGTATATTTGTCTAATGGGTTCATCTTCTGTATGTCAGCGCTTAAGTTGAAAATACTGAAAATAACCTGTTGAAAAATCTTTAGTAGTATCTGCATGCTCGGAAATGACAGAATCTGACCCCAAATGCCCTTGTTTTTGAAAGTATCAACAGAGAAAACAAAATGTTCATTTAATAGCTACAAGTTGGCATTTCTAACTTTGCTGACATTTGGCTTTCTGTCTGAGCTCTGTCAGAGGCTCCCACTAGTCAGTGAAGGCAGGCACTGAGCTGATATGAAATACTGCTGTCTTTTGGGACTCCATGCAGTTGTACATACAAAGTTCTAAACCCTTTTATTTCCTGTGAATTTCCGCTTATTTCAAGTCATTTCAAGGAAAAACTGATGATGTTTAAAAGTGATTTCTCTGTATTTCAGAAATATGGTAGCACAGACTGAACCATTCCAATCTTCCCTCTCCAATTAGTCCAGAGCTCTTTGTAACCTGCACTGTAATCCCTCGGCAGTCCCAGGATGTATGTTTTGTCCTGTTGGATACTTGGAGACTGATGTCTCAGAGCAGGCTGTTCTTATTTGCTGTTTAGAGGAGAGTTCAGGGTAGGGAAACAGCAAGTCCCCCTAAACTAAACGGAAAGAGGAGAACCCAACAGCTTACCAACAAGGTAATATGGTACACAACTAAGTTTTCCTCTAGTTACAAAAATATAAGTGAGAATTAAAGAACCTTGACTCTTCCTACTACAGCGATTTAATGCAGCCCAAATTCAACAAAACCATATATGACCACTCCATCACTTTTTGTAAATTTTCTCCACAGAAAATCTGAGTTGAACTATATTACTTCACAATAACAGAGGGACATTTTTGACAAATTAAAACTGCTTTTTGTTTAAACACTAAGATCCATTAAGTCAACAACTTTGCTCGTTAAAAAAGGTAACTCACCTGATTTTTATCAGGGTGCAACTTTAATGCCAGCTTTTTGAATGCTTGTCGTATTTCTCTACTACTCGCTTCTTTGGATACTCCAAGCAAACTATAGTAGTCCTGATCAGTGCACACAAAAACTATTACACATACTAAAACTAGGAATAAAGGCTTTTTGAAAGATCTAATATAATCTCCTTTGAATGCTAAAAACTCCATTATGAAGATTTTGGAAATTTCATAGGCTCTGATTCAAACAGACTTAGGAAAAGTCTCGAGTAAATGTGCCAACGTTCAGAGATACAGCTGTATTTATGGCAGAGCTCTTCAAAATGCCTGTTGTTCTACTTCATGTCACGAGTCTTGCTAAAGAGACACCCTGTAAGATGACAGAGAAAAACACAATTAAATACTACTTATTCAATAAACACAGGTTAGTAACACGCCCCACCACCAGCTTGTGCGGATGAACACGAACATTTAAGTTTCTGGGTGGCTGATTATCTTCTTTCCGAAAACCACACAAGTGGTAGACCATCTCTTAATTGTTACCTTAATTGAGGTAATAATGCACAGCTTCACTGAACGACACTAAAAGCCACACACACCTGTATCCCATTAAAAAAGGCGGGGGTAGGAGGGCTCATACTTACCTTCAGTAACGCCGGGGTCATTCCGCGGAAAGGGCCGGGTGCCTTCGAGC
>VXAX01002153.1:331315-631849 GCA_013399835.1 Leptocoma aspasia | reverse complement strand
CCGGCGGGCCCGGAGGGGAGCGGGGCGGGGCCGCCGGCGGAGCTGGGTCGGCGGAGCTGGGTAGCAGAGCTGGCCGCAGGCTCCTGTCCAGCCCGGAGCGCTGACCCCGCTGGACGAGTCTCTAGGGACTTGAAGCCAGCGGTGGGGTGTTTGGGGGTTGCGGAGGACTTCTTTTCAAAGTTCACATAGGGCGAAGAACTATTAAGCACTTAATAACCAGTTTTTACTGTTTGTGGAGAAAAGAAAGTACATTATTTTATGGGCAGAGCCTAAGAAGCAGGTTATCAAATACATATACCTTGTAAGAAGTCTTTGTAAGTATTTTCTGTTTCAAAGATAACTCGGGATTATATTGTAATGCCTGTAATCGAGTATTTCTTACAGTTTGCTCCTCTGTGCACTTGCTTTGTTTGAAATTATGTAAAAAAAAAAGTCTTTTAGTTCACTCCCTTGCTCTCATTTATGTAGATGGAACCAATCGTAAATTCTGACTAGTTCTGCTTCTGACAATGTCAAAGTAACATAGAAGTGCCTAAGGCTCACTGTTGAAGGGGAATTCTTTTTGTGCTTGCTCCTTAGTTTCAGCTACCTGAATAAATTTTCATTGTGAAATATTTTTGGGGAAAAAAACTATTGAATCAACAAATACAAAGATATACTCCAGTACAGTGTACCTGAGGAATTAGTTGATAATGTTCACGTTATTATATGTTATTACAGAAACCACAACATCTGTCAAACTAATGATGAAAAATGTATCTGCTGAAACATTTGTATTTCCTTCCCGATGGTTATGTGCCAAAGTAACTCAGCGGGTGGTGCCTTTGTTTTAATTTTCAGTTTTCCGAATTTAGATGAGGCTGCACGCAGAAGCACTGACTCTCTGTTGCAACTTTTGTTCCTTCATGTGTGTATTCAGTGACCTGGGGTCTTTCAGATGGGGTGGGGTTAACGTATTGCAGTCTTTAAAAGCTCATTTAGCATATGATGATACATAAAATCACAGGGCTGTTGCATTTCTTCTAACCTGCGCCAGAATACACAGCATGTAGTGGAAACCATATATCCTCATATTGCTGTAATTTTTTTTCAAGTTGATATTCTGATTTAATAAAATGCTTCATGTTTTTGTTGTTTCTTAGTTGTGTTGGTGGTTTTCTGTTTGGTTTTTTGTTTTGTTTTTTTTTTTCTGCAACTGCTGTGTTTTATGAAATTATGTTTCTGCATGTCTGGATGGATCCTCTTTGCACACTGTGCTGGTCATATATAAAGAACTGTGCTGTGACGTAGCTGCGTTCCATCGATTAAGGAACACCTATGAATGTTTTGGTTTTCTCCCCTGCTCAGTGGTGTGAGCTTGGCTCAAGGGGAGCAGGAGAGACTTGTTCTCCACTTGGAGTTCTGAGCTGCAGTGTGCTGAATAAGTGGCCAGGAAGAACCAGGAAAACCTGCTTAAAATATGCAGTGGGCCCTAGTGCCAGAGCCTTTGGTTTTCATGAAGGGTGTAATGGCTCATGTCCCAAGTGGCTTCACATGACTCACTTAATTCACACCTCACCTTGTGACAGGCATTTGTCACCTGCTCGTGTAAGAACCCTGCCAGTGTAACTAAGCAGGGCCCTTTGCGCACACAGCGTTACCTTTTCTCGCCTGTTTGATCCGTAAGCCCAGAGAACAGACTGGGGTTCATTCCAGTCTGAGGTTGTCTTTGGTAGGCACACAGTTGAATAACCCCCTGGCTCAGTGGCTATATTGTTGTTTTGTCTATTTCTGTCTTCCACTGTTTGTTTTGAAACAGCTCTAGAAAGTCATGCCAGGAGCTATACATAATAATTGTGAAACCCTTCCTTTTGCCGGAATTACCGCATCAAATTTGTACTTCATAAGGATTTTGAGAACTTTTCCCACTATGCTCAGTTTTTTTTTTCATCCCTCTTTTATCTGCCAACTGTCTGATTGTGGCTTTGTGGGACTGTGTAACCTGATTTTATTTTCCCTTGGGGAACTTGGCGACAGCGTACCTTTTTGTCTGTTATGAAATGCTTTCTAAGTGAGTTTATTAAGAATTCTTTATTATCTCAAACCTCTCACACTCATCAGTAGTCATGTCTAGCTTTTACAGCAGCATCCAAATCTGTATCTTGCTTGGTGTTGGTTTTAATATTTTATTTAATAAAAATATTTCATCTTATTTATCCTGTTTTGTAAAGGGGATAAAAAGGAAAAATCGAAAATATCGACTTTTAAATTAGGACTATTTAAAATAAAGGAAACCAGTAGAATTATGGAAAAAGTTAGCATTACCATCAAGAAGAAATAGGAAAGAAGTGGACAATTAGATTTTTCATATGTATTAGAAGATAGAAGCCAGGTCAGTAAGTTGGTATTAGATATAAATATTTTAATTGATTGTCTGATTAATATGGTGCATATGTAAAATTACTTTGTAATATAAATTTGGAAAGCCGGTTGGAAAGGATGCCATCAAATACCATTTTACAGAATATATAAGATGTTTAATTAAGCAGTAAAGCTATATAAACCATCTGCTTCTGTTGAAATATTCAAGATGTTAGAAAGCCATTTCTTTTAATTTAAAACATCTATGCATTTTTGATTGCTTTAAAATTAGCATTCAGCTTTCATAAGGACTTGCTTATTTTTTTCCTGCAGTGAAATATGCAATAACCATTAATGAAGAGGACTTTGAACATAAATTCTGTTCATTTAGCACATTTTGAGCTTTATTTTAACATATCAATTTTTGTCATTGAAGTTTTCTGTTCTTGCTAGCAGCCTAAAGATCAAAAGCACAAGTAGACTGCTGCAGTTTGACGCTTTCTGTACATTGCATGGTGGGTAATTTAGGAGGAGCTGGGATTTATTGTATTCCATTCATCGGCTTGGCCTTTTCCTGCAAACCTCATTGATGCTGAGTAGCTGGAAGTGCCATGAGACACCGCTCTTTGAGGCCACGGTGCTACAGACTAACTCGGCTTGCAGGCTGCTGGAGAATCAACATGAACTCATGCAATCACCTAACTTGTGTCTCCTGGCAGGAGAAGGGGTGTGAGCAGAAGGGATGTATCTCTTCTGTCATTCCCAGTGGCAGAATTCCTGGGGAATCCTTGCACAAATGAAAGCCACCTGCCAAATCCAATCTAAAACCTAAACATTCAAAGGAGCTCACGAAGAATTCTGTATCCTTGTTAGCAGGTTTTCAAAATCTGTACATGGAGCATGGTGAATTGAACAGGCAAAGCTGTATTTGTCTGTAAGCTCCAGGTTTATTTAGGAATTCTCTGATGCATTTGGAAAGCTGTTTGCAGCTTCTGCCAGTTTTGAAAAGATGAGGAGATAACATGAGGTATGGCTGTGGGGGCAGAAGTTTCCTGTAACGTATTCTTCACAGTCTAGAGGGTTTCTTTACAGACCTTGAACCCAAAAATGTGCTTTCTGTCTGACTTGGTCTGCCAGTTGTTGATTTTTGAATTCCTGGCTATGGTGTTATAAAGTGTTTTTTCCCATGTATGTTCCAGGGGCTCACATCTTGCTTTGTTTCCCAATAGCTTCACAGAAATCTTTACAACTGTTTTGATGCACAGTTTTATATATACAGGCACTCTTACAAGAACATAGTGTTAACACCTGTGCTATACAGGCACTGTTATAAGAACATAGAGTGTTAACACCTGTGCTTTTGTAAATCAAAATAGGACAAATAAGCTGTGAGATCTAATATTTTGTAGGATTTTCAGACATCCTAGGTGAAGACACATTCAGAGATGACTTCACTATAGTTGTAAAAGGGTAAAAATGCTGACACATTTGATTCCAAAACCCCTGTCTTCCATTCCTCTGTAATGGCATAAGAGTTTTTCCTAATTCAGTAGTGATTTAAGAATAGGGTGACTAATTTGTATGCAAGGCATCCATAAACCTGACTGGGTCTTAAAAAGCTCCATATCTGCAGTGAGACCTCACATAGAGGGGCATGCAAACCACAGCAGTGTAGCAGCTGGTGGAGCTATCTGAGTATCCTTGAAGAAGTTTTTATTAAAGAAAACAGAAAAAACCGCAAAGATTACAGCTCTTCAAAAAGTCTAAATCAAAGCAGAAACCTTGAAAAATGATGATAGATGTGTCACTTCAGAAAATACTGGCAGTCATCTGTCAATGCACAAAAAAAAGGCAAAAAATGGAAGATGTTCTTAATATTCACAGTATTTAGTCAATATTTTACAAGATGGGCTTTCTGCTTCTCATTTATCATTTAAATTTCCTTTTGGGGGTTTCAGAGTTTTAGCAGCCTGCTCTAATTCTGCTGACTTACTGCCACTTTGTGTGCTGCACTGGCCCCTTTTCAGCAATTTTGAGCTGTCTGGCACTGTTTGGAAACAAAACAAAGCATTCCTATTGCACTACTGAGATTTCCCATCTTCACAAACTCCATACTACGGCTCTGGCCCATGAAGAGCAAGTCAAATTAATGACTTTAAGCTGATGATACGAGTTAGCACAAAATGAGACAAGTCTGTTTCTCCAGCTTCCTGCCTTCACTGCAAAGCTTTCCTGTTCCTTAATATTAAGTCTGCTGGTATGTGTGCATGTGTGGCTGGATGACTTGCTCCAGGCTGAAACCCAAATTTTCTGCTCCCAGTTGATGGGTTTATACCTGGAACTGTGCTCTTTATGGAGTGCAGTTATTCCTGTAGACCCTTTAGTCCAAATCTGGCTACTTGGACTAGGAAAAGACGTGTTCACAGGAAGCAGAGGCAAAAGTTAAAAAGGCAAAAGAAGTCAGTGATTAGGCAAATTTGATTGGAGGAGGGACATTTTGAGGCTAGGAGATAACAAGTCATGCTTGTTAAAGGCAGTGAAAGAGACTGCTTGGTTATACTGGTTTAGTTATTTAAAGATTAGTACTTTTCCATATTAATGCCTCAGGCTGTGGCCTTTTAGTCTCACTGATGAACATTTATTCACAAAAATAGCCTTGGACATCATGAGCATTATTCTTGTAAAGTGGGTGACTATGGCAGCTTGTCTGCAGGCTGGAAACAACTGTTCCACACATAGGTCATTCTTTTGGTTTTATTTAATATTTTACTGTTGAAGAATGAATCAGGTGTTTGACTGTTGTCTGGGGAGCTGATGCTGCCCCTTCCACACTGAGAGCAGGTAGATGTTTATTCATTATGGACATGTTCTAGAATAAAACACCAAATTGCATACACTTGGGTTCTGTGTTAACATGACCTCTTCAACCTATATTGTAGCTGTCTTAACATACAATGGGGGTTTTGCATTAGGTATCATGCTTAATTTGATTCTGAAGGTGGCATTGTGAGGAAAAGCATTAATTTCCACTGTTATATCATACATTGCTTATACATCTGAGTGTACAGGGGGCTGCAGTTTAAGCCTTTGAGATAGTATAGAGAATTTAAAACTGATTTATTTGCATTGCTACTTTATTTACATTGTATTTATTACTTCTGATGAAAAGAAAATGTTTAAACTCCCAGTGGATAAACCAAATACATTAAGTTTCTTGTGATTCACATTCAGATATCTTTAATGAGCCTGAGGAATGATTGTCAACTAAACTTGCCTCATAAATTTAAAACTAACATGAATAGCATTATTTTTATCTGTGTTCCCTGTGCTCCTGTTAAATCCATGATCCACAAACAGATTAATTCATGCTTTGAATCATCATATAATTATAACTTCTATGCTGAAATTGTAATAAAGCAAAGATTTCTAATTAGCAGTAGCTTTTAAAGCATCTATCAATTCAGTCATCACTTGAGACATTTGCTATAAGCATACGTGCTAAATTCAAAACCCCACTGTATTAAATGTCCAGTTGCTGGGCTGGGTCCTAAGCTGCTTTCCTTGTGGTGTGAACTGGGAACTCTGAGTGTCCTCTTCACAACCCTGGACATCTTGTGTTATTTCAACTTCTTTACTAAGTGGTGTCTGAATTAAAAAAAAAAGCTTATGTTTGATTTTGACTCTGTCCTTGATTTGTGTTTAATGTGAAAAGTTGTTGTAAAATATGTGGTTTCTTATAAGCAAATTAAAAGGCTACTAGTAGCACTATTATGAATTAAATAATACTCAAAGTAAGAGGAAACTGTTCAGCACATGTGGTCTCAGTTCTATGAGCACTTTGCATTCATGTGCATTTGTAAAAAAAAAACAACCCAAACCATGACTACACTGAAGGGCTTATACCTAAAAGCAAATAAACAAACGTGTGTGTGAGTGTTGGCAGAACTTAAGCCTGTGCAATCAAGGTCATAGATTTAAATGCTACAGAAATGCCATAATGTATTCACTTGATGCAAGAATTGATCAGAATGTGGTTGAAGCTAGTTACTGTGATTCATTTTTGTTATGTAAACTATCATTGCAAATCAACATGCTTCAATCCTGTCTTTGATATTTATTGTAGATATGTAAACAGTTTTAAACTGCTTGGCATTTGTTCAAAACTACCGGATTTAGTGAGAGCTTTGCAGTTGTCTTTAGAGTAAACAACTTTACTCTAGTGTTCAAGCACGGCTGTTGTTAAGCTGGCTGTACTGGGGGGTGGCAGGTGTGGGCTGGCACTCGAGCAGCTCTGTCCTGCCCTGGGACTGTGGCAGACTGAGATGTGGGCAAATCCCAGGTTTGTAGGAGCAGAGCAGTGCCAGTGTGTGTGGTCTTGCAGTGGGCCCAGCTCCCCCCTGGATTTGCTTCTGCGTTACAGGTGGGGCTGCCACTGGTGAAGTCAGGGAAGTGTGAGTGCAGCCACTTGTCTGAACTGGGCTGTAGCACAGAGGAGCTACACAGGCAACTACACTGACCTCAGCAGCACAGTAGGTCATGAAGAACACTGGATCAGAAAGTGCCAGGCTCAGCTGAAAGGGATGTTTTTCCACTATTATCCCCTGTGAAGGGAGAAAACGTGGAACTCATCTCAGCTAGGATGCAGCAATTTAATGCTCAGATCCCTCTGCTTTCACTCCATGCCATGCATCCTACAAAGCAGAGCTCCCAGAAGAGCTGCCTTGGTTTGGTTTAAGAATATTGGCTTTGGCTCAGCCCCAGGCAAAACAGTCTGCTGGACTAGCTGCAGTAAGAGCTTGGAGCTGCACTTATCCTGCTGGAGGTAGGGGTAGTGGGTTGGCTTTTGTGGCTGCTGATTTCCTAAGGAGCTCAATAGACAAGTGGTTTAGGATCATAGAACTGTTTAAGTTGGAAAAGACATCCAAGGGAGCTCTCCCTGAACAAACTTAAATTGCTAGCAATTCATTCCTGTGATTATTTTTCAAAAGTTTATGTTCTAAGCATGCTAAAAAAACCCCAAATGCCATTATTTACCCAGCCTGTGGAGACCTGTAATACCTATGAAAGATAAAAGGAAGTTAATATGAATTGTAGTCTATTTGAGCTTTGTAGAAGGTTGTAAATTAATTTTGTGTTTGAAAACCTAGGTGATGTTGTCTGCAATATTTGACAATACTTTCCAACCCATAATAATGGGTACTAGCTTGTTTTACTAATAGCTAAAACTAAAAATCAGCCTTAACTGAATTAGTAATGAAAATCTGTGATATAATCATCCATGTATTTTTGCACTGAAGAATAAAGAAAGGAAAATATGACATAATGGATTTATTTCTATTTGTCATGGTTCTTACTAATATAAGGTAATATGAAAAAATGAGAAACTCTATTAGAATCTAGTTGCTCTCTAAGCCTGTAGTTCTGTTAGCTGATTGAACTCTGTCATATACGTATTAAAAGCCCATGAGACTGCCTGATGCCATTCAACATGTTCTTTTAAGCAGTGCCACTGTTTCAGAGATTGTGCAGACAGGATTCTGTGCTCAGCCAAAGGATTTAAGGAAGACTGAGCTAGTGAAGGTGTCAGACTCTACTTGTAGTACCTTTTCCCTCTATGGGCCATTCAATTCAGAGTTGGACTCAATCATCCTTGTGGGTCCCAACTCAAAATACTCTGGGATTCTGTGTGATTCTGTGACTTTGCAGAGGATGACTAAGAAACCAGCCTTAGCAATGCCCCTAGGACATTGCAAGGACAAAATGTTAGATGAAAAATATTAGCTGTTCTGAAGAAGACTTAGTAGCCCTCTTAATCTAGTGATGTGCTAGATGTTTAGTTTTGTTTTTTAAGTATAACATGATATTTAAATTGAGAACTGTGGAGCAAAACTAGGGTGTGAATCCTAGCATTAAGAAGCGAGGGAAGCATGTATGATTTTTTTGTATTTCTGTCAATGATGGATTCTAATTATGGTTGTAACATATATATGCAGCTCTGTTAATTGCATGTATGTAATTATCAGATTTATAGGTAATGCTTTATTTGTTCTAGAAGAGGCTGTCGTATCTAAAATATATTTTTCTTAAGGCAAAGCTCTGTGTTCTTCAATGAGTGGGAAACAAAATATAAAAACACAAGGTTGGGAAAGTGCTAGATTTGCATAGGGATTTTATGCATTTAAAATTTGTGGGTTTTTTTGCAGTTTGTTTCTTGTGTTTTAGGAGTTTATAGAAAATGAAACAATTTATTGTGAAATTCTTACATACCTTGTCAACACTGGTTCTTGTATTATATGGAAGAAGAGGTACTAAATATTTGCATGGAGCTGCTCATGGCATTGTGTCAGGGACAGTATCCTGAGAGTCACAATATGGTTTCCCTTTTCTTAGTGAGGAAAAACTATGCTAGTCTTTCCTGGTTCAGCTTACTCCCCCATCCATGGTGCTTCAGCTTGGCCTCTCTGGTAGGGAAAAGAATGGCTTGGGCTTCTGTGTGGAAGACAAAAATGTGTCTTCCATTAATATGGCTTTTAATACAATTTTCACTAATTGATGGCAAAAGTTGTCCATCCATCCACAATTTTTATGCCCTGTTTTAGTTACTGTGGAGCATTTAATGATCTACTTGCATGTTCTCATGCTTGTGTCAGTGGGGATAACATCTACTGACCTGAATCAAGCAAGATCAAACTCCAGGTTGCTGTGAGTTCTACCCAAAGTACTGAAACAACTCTGAGGTGTTCGTGGGGAAAGAGATATTTTTACATATATTTAAGGTACTTACTTAGGTATTAAAAAGATTCCTTTTTTAAATATACAGATAGAGGATTCACTTCTAAACTTAGTTTTGGATTTTTAACATATCTCAAAATGGATTTTATGTCATGTTTTCCTTCCTTTACACTTCAGTGTGAAGTTACATGTGTAATTACATAATATTTGGATCTTATGATAGTTATATGGAACAGCAAAATTTACTACACTGAGATAAGAATTTGATACGTACAAATACATAAACCTATATAAGCGGGAATGTGATTTTTATTTTTCACTAGCAGTGGACTTTTTTTTGGAAGGTATCTTAAGTTGAATGTTGGCACTTATAAATGACCTATGCAGTCTTTTATAATTCCAAGTTTGTGTCGGAGATAAGACACTAGAGGGAGCCCATTTCACAGTTGTCTACACTGAGAGAAATGGCTTTACAAAGACAAAACTATTTCTACTAATGAGTAATTTAAAGTGAAATTTCTTATGGCTTTGCAATACGAAAGAAAATATCACAGTACTATAGGACACTTAGTTGAAAGCATTTTTGGCAATCTTTCAATTCATGAAGTCAGTTCTCCCTTACCACTATCTGCATTTTTTGAGTACTGTGAAAATAGTACAATAGAGAAATCTTTGTTCTGGCGCTTACGTAATAGAAAACAATTTATGGCTGTTCTCTTCTAAAGAACTCTAAAGACCCTGTGAGTGCAGTAACACAGAGGAAAGGCTTGAGTAGGTGTGTGTTGAGGCATTCTACTTGTTCAGGCTGCGTGGAGACATGAGATTTTTGAGATCTGCTAGAATACAGAAATTTACCTTTGTGAAAGCCTGTGTGTTGCATGTAACGCCCTGCCACGTGTCAGTGAGCAGGTGGAATACGGCTCCTGCAGTAATGACCTGCAGCCTGTGCCAGCCACCGGGCAAAGGACTTTGTGCCCTGGTACAGCAGCCGAGGGGTTGTGGCTATAGCCATTATTTAACTGCAGTCTTTTACCTTTTGGTTGCATTTTCCCCCTCACTAAATAAAGAGGCTTTAGAATTTAGCAAGGTTTTTGTCCAAGACAGATTGCTTAAGGCTGCACCTGCATGATGTAATTTCCATCCTGTGCCCTGCTTCCTGCCCGTGATACTTTCAGGTGGTAGTGCCCACCCAGTCTCCTCCTGTTATATAGTCAAAATAACACTCAAATCCACAAGATGGGAAGTATTCCCAGTTTCAGTCTGGATGCAGTTGGGCTCACTCAAACTGAGAGTGCAAGTCTGGATGAGATTTAAAAACAGTCTTTAATTTTAACTGCCCAGCCTTATATTCACTGTACTGAATACTTCCGTTCAAGGAACTGGAAGATGTCATGTTTTCAAAATTTGTATTCATAAAGGACAGTTGAGAACATGTTGTTTTAATAAAATACTAAAATGCAATATTTATTCATTCTGAGGGACAGCTACCATATTTCATGTAGCAATTCACAAGGGATTCAATACTAAAGACATTCAATATCCTAATTGCACTTTGTTTAGTCTCTTATTTTAAAAATGTTGGAGCTAAATCCATCAAAATCTGTTTACAAAGACAGTATTCAGTATTAACTGCTTTTTACTTTCATTCAGATCCCTTTGTCATGCTTCTAACAGCAAGCATTTTTTGCAACACTTCGCATTAGCAAATGGTTATGTAAGTGTGCGCCGCAACTTATTCACAGGGTGGGTAGTATCAACATTGTATTTACAATTCAAATAGGAGCAGAGATGTATGTAATTCATCAGGACACACTCTCTCCATCCATCTGTTAAGTGTGCTCTTAGAATCCTCTGTAACAGAAAACACTAACCCAAACATCTTTCCTCAGCATAGATACCATTTGTCACTATGCACTACACTTACGATTTGCTCTGGACTGGTTTTCCCAGACTATTGTGGTTTTGTCCTTCTAATCACAAAGAATGTTTTTTAGAGCTTTGCTAAGATTAGTAGAAAATTACTCCTAATAGTTAGGAATCTCAGTTGCTTGTGCAATTTTTTAAAATTAGCAGCTCTTATGAGTGTTTGTGTATGAGTTTTAATATATCAAAATATATTAATGGAAAGATTGTATATATGCAGTGCAAAGCTACTATTAATATTGTTTGCATGGTTTGAACTTTTCCAAAGCTCTCTGTCCATAGCACAGAGTGAACACAGAACTGGTAATTTTATAGGTCTTTGTGGTGCTTAGTATGGATCTACAGAAAGGTTTTAAATATCTACCAGCTGATTTTCACAACACATCTCTCAAGCAAAAGGATATTTCTATTCCTATTTTGAAGCTGCCAAGTATGATATTCAGATCAATACTGAAGTAACAAGCAACTTTATGTACACCTTTAAGGAAAAGAAAAACCGAAAACTTCCTGGTCTTCTGAAACTGAATGTGATGTCTAGCTAGATGCATGTCTTACTAGCACTCCTGTTTTCCTGAAGGTCTGTGACATCAGCAGTTTCTTACCCATTAGAATAAAAAAAAACTGAGTTAGTTTAAACAGTAGAAATATAGTTCTTCTGATGTAACTTGTCTTATTAAAACCTGCTAGGGTACATTATCATACATCAAATAGGCAGCAGATTTGGAAGGTAATTCCCATCTCAGAAGTACAATGATAAGCAGCTAGAGACAGAAGGACATATTAAACTCTTTAGTTAACATGGTGACACCAAGAAGAGAAAATAGTCCCAGGTTTGTAGGCTACTTGCAGCTTAAACTGTCATGTTAGGAAATCTTTTATGACTCCCTGCTACTTTTCCATTACCAAAATAATGTGTGTTTGCCCCACAGAGGCATGTTGATCCCAGTTTGATTTTGTCAGTCCGCTGCCTTCTCAGCGTTGGCTTACCCACTGTCTTGGGGAGTTTGGCTCTAAAAGGCACCTACTGCTCAAGTAGCTGTTTCTGTTGGATGTGGAGCATGACAAGCTCAGATTGGAGAAAGAACATTACTTCCACAGCCAGTCCTTCAGTGAGAGGCTAAGTGTTTTTCAGACAACAGTTGATCTGGCTGGGATTGATGTATTCAGGTGTTGGTGAAAGGCTGTACTTGCGAGATCTCAGAAATTCAACTTGAGAATCTGGGAAAATACTGTCCTGGGTCTCAGAATTTTCCCAGTATCTGGAGATGAAGATTTCTGGACAGGACAGAACTAACAACTCACAAATAGTGAGGTACTGAGGTTAAATAGCTGTGAAAATCTTCTGAAAGCATAATTTGGAGGAACAAAGCTATTTACTTGTTTGAATGATTGACAATTCAATCACTAGCAATTCACAAGTTTCCATTAGACTGAGCGAAGAATATGCTAGTCCTGCATCACAGTGATGCATTTAGAAAATAATTCTAGCTTTCTATAATTGTTTGCATGAATAACAAGGTTGAAAGGAAATAACTGAAAAATAATTGGTGACTCTGCTTCCAGTCATGTATGCAATTCTATTTTAAGATAACAATTTTGAAGTGCCCTTCAAACAGAAAATTCTTACATTATTGTGTTAAAGGTGACTGCGAACCTGCAGAAGTAAACCATGGCAGGGTTTTTCCACTTACCACAAAGGGATGATGGTGGTGTGTGTCAAGTCCCAAACACTTGCCAACTTGTTCCATGTACTTTCCAGTCTATCATGTAAAGAAGAAAACTCATTATTATGGCATTTCTTTTGAATTTGTGATTACTCTGAGAAATATTTTAGTTGCATTCTCTCTTTTCTATGTGAAATATGTGAAAGGGTGGAGCTGCAACAGCAATAAGAGATTGCTTGGTAGAACCTTATGTTGTTATAACTAGTTGTCTTGACATGAAGACGTGTAAAGAGAAATAATACACCAGTGGAAATCTGTATTTAAGCATCACTACATAAACATGTTTGATGGAAATAGATGTCCTGTGGCCTTACTGCTTTGTGTAGTAATTGGAAAGTTTAAGTGGGTTTGAGTTTGTTTGGCTGGACTTCGATGAAGGGTTTTATGTGGAGTTTTTTTTTTCTTTTTTTTTTTTTTTTTAATACTGCTGTGAGTAAACACAGCTTCTCAAGAATGGGCTGTGTTTAGAGAAGAGCAGTGTGCTGGCCAGAATGCCTGAGACATTGGATAAACAGATGATGCTTTTGTCCAGTCTCTGTGTTATGCAGCATGATTCACAAACTAGAGACAAGATTTAGTGAAGGATTTTTTTTTTAATCCAAGTGATGGGGACATGTGTTTCTACAATAAAGTGTCCCAGACTGCATTTCAAAGGCTGTGTGAATATAGCTTGATATTTTCCCTATATGTCTATAATAAAAGATTAACTTCATAACAATATATTTATTTTAACCATTTTTCTACACTGGTTGTTTATTATCTCTTTTGGGGCAGTATTGTTTTATTACTGATGTCAGTATAATTGTGAAGATTTATGACAAAGTAAGTATTATACTTGAGAGGCATGCAAAATAAATTTCAATGAAATCTGGTTCATTTAGAATTGTTTCATATTTTGTGAAGAATTAGTAAACTAATACACGTGATTTAGATCTGAATAACACATTTGGTCCATCCTAAGAAGTTTTTAAGGTAAAAACTTAAAAAAACCTATCTCTTTGCCTAGTTTAAACATTAGCTTTAGTAAAGTTCATGTTACATGTAAGTCTGATTTTCAGAATTCTTTCAGAATCTTGCATATCCAAAGATGAGTAAGAGCTATGTCTAGCATTTCTCTTGTCAGATAATGTCATCGTTTCTCCCTTATATAATTCCAATTGTAATTCCATGAGCTAATTAATAATTTTTGCAAATTAAACTGGTAGAGGGTACTGATGAATTATGTTCCAGTGCTGATTAACAGCATGGTCTAAGGTTACTTGATTAAATGTGTTCTGTGCTTGTTTAGAAAGGACAGATAGACTGTGTCACTTGCAGCATGAGCAAATTGCTAGTCAGATCATTGTTCTGTTTTTCAAAAAGCAATCATGAGAGATAAAGCCTGATCTTTTGAATATGTTGCAAGTGAGATTAATGCACATGCAGAAATGGAGAAAGTGCTTTCTTTAGAGACTACAGCATTGTCTAGCAAGTATAAATAAATGGGATGCACGTAAGTTAATCAGCCTCAAACTATGGATAATTTAGCATTGACTTGATCTCTTTGTGTTGTCATTCTAAAAGTAGAATTAATCTATTAAAAATGCTGAGTGCAAGCAATCTTTATCCTTTCATTCATTGGTGTAATATGTTAGAGAATCAGACTGGATATAAAAGGTAGAATATTTAGCAATACATATATCTACATATCTATGTGTACATGTGTATTAACACATATATAACTGTACAAATGATAGACAAGTGCATATTTGGTGTCCTCTGCTTTTTGTGGAATCATTGATACTTTTATCTGAAGGAGATCCTATTTTTTAACCACAGTGTCACTTGTCATATCATTTTGGATTGATAGATGTTCCTAAGTGTTACTTGATGATGATAGGCCTTGCAACATCCTGTACAGAGCTGTGACGTGATGCGTGCAGGTTTGTTTAACAAGAGTAACCACAGTAACAGATGTGTGTTTCTGTAGATACAGGAATCACAGGCAAGTTAATGTTAACAGAGTGGTGCAGCACAGAACAGATGAAGAGTGCTTAAATTAGGAGACAGAAGTGCTGCGTTAGAGGTTACAGGTGACAGGAATCAATATATGTGTTTAATATATTGTGTATATATATGTGTTTGCTTATTTTTGTTAAGTGCTGCAATGATAAAGGCTATTTTGTTATTTAAAAATTTTAAAAATAATTTTTTACCTGTGAAATGCAGCTGTATTTCTATCATGGAGTTATGGGCACGGACATTTACTGTTTCATTCTTAATAGGATAGAATCAGTCTGTTCCACTGTAGTAGTTCAATTCTGTAATACACAGGTTGTGTATAGTTTTGCAAAGCACATTGAGGTGTGCCTTTTTGCTCCAGAGTTGAGTTGAGTGACTGTAATATTGTGTATTGTGTGTTGTATAGCGAGATTAGTAGAAACCTGCTTTTTTTAAAGTGGGAACTGTCTACAGTTTAAAACACCTTTATACTGGGCTGGTGAGATTAAAATTCTAGGAGAAACCAGGGCCACTTTTATTATTAACCCTTGAATGAGAAGGAGTGGGGCAAAGATGGGGAGAAAACCTGTGTGTAGACTGGTGGGAGAAGACAGAAAACCATGCCCTTTTTTCACTGAAGAACAAAATACCAATAGTTTTATAACCTGGAAAGAATATGTAGATTTAGTGCCTTTAGCTGCTTATTCTTTTGCCTACTGCGTGCCAGGTGGATGCTATAATGCTGGAGATGGCACTTTATAAAAGGAGAAACTTCCAGTTGGAAGCAAATGCCATTGTCAGTTAGAGAATGGGAGGAAATAGGGGTATAGCTATCCAACAGCTTCCAACACATGCATTTCCTTGAGGGTGTTGCCTTTCATTGTCCAAGTAGGGGCATTGCAGAAGTCCTGCTCGAGTCAATGTTGTCGAGCTCAGTACTGTCTGTAAATGCCTTTTGCAGCCTTTTCAAAGGCAGGTTGCTCTAAAGCCAGACACTTATACTAGCAATTCTTCCTGTTTTCTTTCATGTCTAATGCTGAATATGTAACTGAATTCCATTCAAGACTCAGAGAGCTGAAATATAAGAAATTCTGGGATCAAAATTCAGTGTTATGAATATCTATAATGTCAAGTATTCGAAGGATTTAATTAAATCCTTATGCATAGTTGAATACCTCCTGAATTTCATTTCAGTTGCAATCAAGCATCTGCAAATGGAGTTGGTGTAATCGCAGGTTTTGTGACATTTTATAAAGGATTTTTTTAGCAGTCTAAATCAGCTACAAGATTTGAGAATACTTCTTCATTGCAGCTCTCCAAGTTCAGTAGAACAAGATCAGTTTTATTTCATGAGAAGTCAAGTTGATAGGATGCTTTAGGAAAGGAAATTGTTTAGGAAAAGAAGTTGTTTAAGGAGTAAAAGATCCTAAAGTTGTCATTCAGCAATAATCAAACAAAAATTTAAGATCTGATGTTTGAGGTTTTCGTGCTTTTCTGCAACTGCAAGGAATCAGACTCACATTTCCATTTCCTTGGGGAGCTGTGGGCTCTGAAGTGCTTGTATCTTTTAAACAAGCCACGCATCTCCAAAAAAGGCAAAAATGTCATAGGAATGACATTTTAACATAAGCTGTGTTTTTCTGCATTAAACTTTCTTGTTGAATGGCACAAGTTCTCTTACCCGCACCCTCTTATGGTAGAAATAGACAGTTTTGCATAACCAGTTCTGCATGCTAAGTTATCATATTGGTCTTGAATACAGATGAAAATATAACTACATAAGAAATAGAATGCAAGAAATTGGATTGCGCTCTTTGGTCAATAGTGAAATTGAAAAGCTTTGCTTGCACATATATCCAAATGATGTGGAACTGATGTGGTTCAAATGTGGTTAGTTTCCCTGATGAGCCCTGAGCAATGATGATGTGAAAGAGTGGCTGTACCATGGAAATATATCGAAAAGGCAATGAAATGAAAGGGTCTGCAGTTCAAATTGTTACTTTCTCTACTTTATGCATCAAGGTTTTTACGCTGATTAATTCACTCCCCAACTATGATTCATTTAATAGCATACCCAGCCACTGCTTTCGTGTTTTGGAACACTGACTGCAGAGCTACTATTTTGGTCTCCAGAGCAGGCTTTCTGTTTTGTGAAATGTGCACCATTTATATGAAGTTTCACCTCTAGAAAGACAAGAACAGTGTTACTTTTCACTTCAGTAAACTGATGTGCTTGAAGAAGATCACAAGCACTCCTCTGTAATTGACGATGTTTTGCTGAACCAAGTATAGTGATTTTAATTACTAGGGAAATTGTGATCTATTTTACAGCACATCTTAGTTGAGGATAGTAGATGTGCAGTCCATGGCTACAGTTCCCCTTCAGAGTGTTTGACTTACACCATGTCTCTAAATTCAGTGTTTTTAAGCCAGGCTTTTATTGAAAAGAGAGATCCTGCCTTCCCTTTTATTGTCTGCCATGCATTTTGTCCTGTCCTTGGAGCTGTTGCCAAGGGAGCACACAGAATGCTGGAGCAAGGAACTATGCTGATTGAAAGTGCACCGGATTTTATGGTTTTCTTTTTATTTCTTAGTTCCATCCAAATGAGTTTCCTGACAAACTCACCATGCAGCTGCAGAAATGCTGGCACTAAGACAAGGGAAGCAGCAGTCTGACACTACTTAGGGGAGGGGGAAGGAGCTTGCTCCTTTAGGTAGCTGCTGTGTGCTCCATTGAAGCACATGCTTTGTTTTCTGGCATTAAAGAGTTAAAGTGAAGTGGTTGCACTTGTGACTATTATCACTTATGTCTGGGGTCCTTCAGTGGGTTGGAAGTGTCTCTAACCCTTTCTGGTGTCACTGCTCTGCTTTCCCTGTGAGGTCCATTATACCAGGGCTCTATGGCTGATGCACAGTGAAGCAAGGCAGTTGAAAACTTCCTTTCCTGAAAGTCAAGATCTGTGTGAGGGGAAGAGGGGGCTTGTGCGAACAGGCATTTTACCTGCAGCAACAGTTAGCCACTCACAGTGATGCTGAGGAGCTTTAAATGAGAGAAAAAAAGCAAGCTGGCCTCCAGGAGAGATAAGCTCTGCTATTAATGGTATTGCAGATACTATTTTTCATTTATTTCAGTAGTTTAATCATTGGTTGCTAATACGCAGATTTCTTGTATTAGACGTTTTTCTTGCCTGTTGATTATTGCTTCTTGCCATCCTCAGAAAGCTTTTTTTCTAAAAGTATCCAGCTCTTAAAGGCAACAATTTAATGCCTGTGTTCTAGGCATACAAATTATCTTCCACAGCCCGAGATGCACGTTTGAGTCAGGCCTCTCAGTTCATCTGCCAGTAAGGATTGCTGCTGCTGCTGCTCCTTTGTTCAGAAGTAGTTTATTCCAACTCTGTGATTTTCTTAGTGGGATTTTAGTTTTGTGGTGACATGGCAGCAGCCTTTAGGAGTGACAAAGATCCAACAGAGCTGGAGCCTCTCTATTTTTTAAAACAGAGTTGTTTCTTAGCCAGTGCCAGCACTCCAGCTGATACCCTCCAACCTCCTGAACATCTCTTTATGGAGAAGTGCAATCTGACTAACTTGTGGCCAGATGTGTGATGGTATGGAGCTGGTCTGGAGTGAAGAACTGCTGCTTTCTGTAGAAATGGGATGTTACAGTGCTCCTGCTGGCCTGTGATAGCATATACTTGTAAATGCTTACCTGTGGCAGGTGCAATGCCAGGCAGAGTTGCTTACTCCGTGCTTGCTGCTGATTTCCAGGGAGGAGCAAAAGAAACGGAAAGGTTTGTTCTAGTCATTAAAGTCAATGCCTGTATCTGTTCTCAGTGTATATCCAAATAAGAAGTTTCTGAGTTAACATTTGAGGGTTTTTTAGAGCTAAATTAGGGTTTTTTTTTCTTTTCATGTGCAAAAGTTAATGTTTTATACAAGTCTTTACCCCTGCATGACTAAATGTAGGGAAAACTGAATTCCAAGTTAAGAACAGGTAGAAAAGAAGGAAACCCTACATAGAGAGTAGTATTTACTGTCTTTGTTCAGTCAAGACATTTCTGTGGTACAAATATGTGACTGACTCTTTTTCAACCAGCAATTTATTTTTGTTTGCAAATCCTCTAAGACTTTCAGAATCTTTTCTGAATCTCTAATTAGTTTGATTTATGTATTTATTCTTATGACATGAGCTTATCCAGGGATAAAATAATTCCTTTCTTTTTTTGAGGGTGAGAAAGACTCGTGATTGTGTTTTGATAAGTGGAATAATAGCGCCTTGATTTAACCATAAGAGTGATACAAAGCAGCCTAGATATACTTGCATTCAGGTAGCATTTTTGATGCAGTATTCCTTGTAACTTTTGATAATCCTTTCAAGTAAGAAACCCTTAATCCCATATATACAACAACATTTTTACTAAGTATGTAATTTATCACTGGTCTGTGTGAAATATATTGTACTCTTCAATACAGCTATTGCTAGATGATGTTTCTATTATTGTCATTTTTCAAAGATATGAAGGGCTAGACACAACCAAAAGTGAAAAGATGCATGATGAAATGTAAATATTCTGAACTTGCTTGGCAGCAAATCTTAGAATGTTTTCCCTCAGGATACTTCTCCCCTATTTTTTCCCTTTATACTCTCTCCAACCTTAAGATATTATCAACTTTTCTCAGTCTTAAGATTAATGTGAGCTTTGGATGTTTTTAAGGAGCTGGGAAATGAAGACAGACATTTAGAAGATTATTTTCTGAGTTTTGTCATTAGAATTGCAGAATTTCTGTAATGGAACAATAAACAATGAAATGAGAGTACAACAAAAGAGGATGTGAGAGAGATCTTGATGGTTGAGTTCAGGTACTTGAGAGACAATCACTGCCAATGCTGAATCAGTTTATGGGTCTTTTATATCCTAATTAATTGGATCAAAGAAAGGGTCATTTATGTGGCATCCTTTCAGAGTCACAAACCAGTCTCTGGAACATGGATTTCAACATGCTGCTAAAAATGAGTCCTTCCTGCTTGTTCATACCTTTTGAAGAGATAAATTTAGACACATTTATGAAGAACTATTTAGTGATTTCTTTCTAATTTTAGTTTTAATTCTTTTATGTTTTAGAGACTGTGTGGGTGATGATATTTAAAAATACTTGGAATCTTTTGATGGATGCTAATTTAAGGTCAAATGAAGTGCACTAATGGATTATTCTACTTTCTTTGGCCATTTGTTTGATCCCTATTTATATGATTAGTAAATGTTACAACTATTAATAGAATTAGATTCTGAGATATTTGAGAAATTAATTAAATAGGCAGAGGATTAGCAAAAGCACTTGGTGTAGGATGTATACAATTTTTCACACTGCACTGTTTCCATCAGCTGCATGCTCCCAGGAGTCACATTTGCATATTTCATTGCAAGCACATGAGCACAGGGTTTTTAGTGGAAATTTTGCATGATAATACCTAAGCTGCTGCTAATAATTTCTATGAAGTACATGTACTGAAAAACAGATAAAATAAAATTAATTGAGTTATCCACTCATTGCTATTTTCTAATTTTTAACATTAAAACTAAATTTTTCAGCTGAACCTAATTACAAGAATTGGGATCTGGAAACATTGCAATGACCACTGAGTGTTATGGCTTGTGGTTTTGTTTGTTTGAACTGTTTTGGCTTTTCTTTCCCTGCCTAGAGATTTTACAAACTTTGAAATGCTACCTGATTTTTTTTTTCATCTGGAGCTAATGTAAGCTTTTGAAATTTCTGGAGGATTTTTCCCCAAATGCTTTTTGACATTTTAGTGTTTCTGCTTACTCAATGTTTTCTAAATGTGAAACTGTTGTGATTAGTCTCTGGTAGGATATGGGTATATGTTAGGATTCCCAGATGTTATGCAATGATTTTGTTTTACATCTCCAGAATAATCTGTCCAAAAGCAGAAGCACTTCTGGCCCTGGGCAGAGCATCTTGGTCCCATTCTTGCTTTTTGCCTTGTGTTCCTCTTGCACTGAATATGGTTTGGCCAAACACATGATTCAGAAAAGTTTACTTTACTAAAGACATTATTCTGATTAATACTATTGTGGAGGAAGAACATCAATTTAAGTGTCCCTGTGGGCCAGATGGCATATCTCCTTTGGAACTAGAAACCTTAAAGTCTAAGCCATATAAATTGCTTTATTGCTGCAATAAAGTTTCTTAGTATGACAGAGGATAAAGTTCTCTAAAGCACAGAACTGGTATTTCAAATATGTCCCATGGAGTACAGAATTGTGCACAAATTAACTGGGATTCATTGCCCCATGTTTATATGCTATTCCAATGGTCCAGGAAGTTTCATAGTAGTTCAGAAGTGTCTTGAATCTTGAGTTGTCTGTTGACCTCGGTGCTATCATTTTCCATGTATTTCTTTCCAGTTCAGCTGTAGACTGTAAATCAGCTATATTCTGATAATTTGCCAGTTTCTCTGCAGATATATATGTACCTCAGAGGAGTCATTTGCAAATTTAATTTGGAAAAAGTTAACCTGGATAAAGCTCTGAGCAACCTAACCTCATAACTGACGTGGATTAGAGCAGGAACTGGGACTAGAGACTTCCTGAAGCCACCCCTCTTTCCCCCCCCTTTCTTTTTCTTCTTCCCTGCCTTTCTTCTTGATTGGTTTTGGACCTGAGATCTGATTTCTACTGTCTTTGACAACGGAAGTATTTGTTTTACTGAATAGTGCAGTTATCTTTTCCTTTGGTTCTTCATTGTGGCTTTTGACATGAATAATCTTAAATTATCACAGTCAGAGTTATATGCTGGCCTTTTCTACACTATCCTGTTTGCACTTTGAGTCTGTGTAATTTCTTTAGATAAAAGCAATGCATGTATTTTATGCTCATAAAATAATCCTTAGGACCTACAAATAGACAGTGACAATTCCTCATTCATCTCCCATCTTCATCACTTCTAGGTGAAATATTTCAGTCAGAGGCTGTACATATAGATTGCACATGAGCAATGTGCAATCTATAAGATTGCAGTTGCTTCCTTTATGTCTCCAAAGACCAGCATGTCGGAACTGACCTTCACTCTTTCACAGTGAAAAATAATCAAAATTTCCCCTTTGAAACTGCATGGGCCAAGATCTGGCAGCACAGACATATATAGTTAATCTTACTTGGATCAATTCTTAATAAGGATAGGCAGTTTTGTAAGCACTGCTGTCGGGAGGTTGGTGGTCACACACTGGCACAGGTTACCCAGAGAGGTTATAGAAATAATACCTACAGATATTCAAATCCTGTCTGGACATGATCTTGCTCAAACTGCTGTAAGTGACCCTGCTTGAGCTGGGTGATATTGATGAGCCCCATCCAACCACCCTTGATCATTCTGTGTTTCTGTGAAAATTTCCTTCCAACAAGAGAACCATAGTTCCTGTGTTGGATTGTGTTTATACTGTCAATAATCCTGTCATGAATGATCTCAATGTTTTTTTCATGGTATACATCATCCCTAAGGCATTTAATAATGACATAATGTCCTGTTATTGATGAACATTCAGAATTCCTGCTGATTTCAAGGTGAGTGGTGGCAGAATATTGCCCTGGAGAGATCAATCAATATCATACTCAAGTCTCCTAACCCCTGAATTCCTAAATGACTGATGCTCTGCACTTGTAAACTGTACTACCTGGTGATATTTTTAAAGGGCCATTTTGATTTTATAAACCATCTCTGAGCAGTCAGGGACTACTTTGAAACTAATTGTGTTGTGCAACTGGGAACTCTTGTATGTATAATGAAATAGGAAGTGTTTAGATACAAAAACTTAGTCAAAAATTATAACTGAATAAACAAGGCATCTATTAAAATTTATTCCATTTATATGGAGAAAGGGCAACACTTTTAACTGGAAATGTCTTTTAATTTTTGTAATACACTGAGTCAGTTCACAACTGAAATTTGACATCAATAACTGTGGGTATTATTTTAACATTCTATAGTGTAGTAATTCTGTAGTTGAGCTTCTCCTACTGTATAAAATATTTATAGGACATAACTACCAGGTAGAAACACCTTACGAAAAAACAAGGTGTAAAAACATGTTACAAAATGTATAAAAACAGTCTGAGGTAGTCCATAGGGTGAGGAGGAAAAAATAATCAATGTAATATCACATTCTTGACAAAAGGAAGGACTCTTCTCTTCCTCTTCCCCATCAACCTTGTCTCACCAGTGAAGATTTGGGACACTGAGGACTTACTGTAATGTTCCTGTAGACTGAAGTGGCTGACCTTGGGACCCAATGGGGCAGTGAAAATCTGAGCATAACATCAGAGAGAAATGGGTAGGTAGTAGAAAGCTTGTGTATCTCAGTTTTCACTCAGTAAAATTTGAACTATAATGTTGATAATTCATTTTAACTGGACAAATAATTCTTTGATTAGACAGTTAAGGCTTTAATTAAACAAATGTAAATTATGGCTTCGCACTTAAGTAGCATTCCCTCCCTGTTTTTCCTGGAAGATGTTGGGTACAATGTGAGTCAACAGCAGGTACATCCACACACACTGCTCCTTCCCCATCCAGTTCCACAGTGGTGTCAGTGTCCTCACATGCTGCATTTTGGGGCAGAATGGAGGGAAGAGTGGATGTGTCCATGGGATACACAGCACAGAGCTGAGTGAGTAGACTGTAATAATTCATACCATATTTTTCCCCCCTTATTTTTTCTTTGGTGATCTGTGTATGAAGAAAACCTTCAGAGACAAAAGGTTCTGCTTATGACTATGCATCTGCTATCTCAAAGAGCTCAAGAGAGAACATTTGGCTCTCTGTGATTGTAGTATTTTTCTCTGGTAATTTCTCTAACATGCTAGTTGGCCTTCTACATCAACTCCTGAATGGTGACTGACAGCACTTTTTCTTCATGAAAAGAAATTTTTAATGGGCTGCTCCATAAATAGCCGGAACTTGCAGTCCTATGTGAAATATACAGGATATGAGTCATTAGCATCAGCAGGAGACCTTAGATCCTGGTGGCTTTATGCATCTTCTGTGGCCATATCAAGGGCTGCATTTCATCTGAGCAGCACATGTTCATTCCAGATAGATTTAGGAGGCAACCTGCCTCCCACTGGCTGCTTTTGTAGTATCTGATCTCTAGTAAAACATGCTCCAGGCTTAAAGAAACTCCAGTTTGAGAGTCACTCAGTTTCTGATACCTTAAAGGAAAATCAAGTAATTACTGGATTGTCTTTGGGACAGGAGAGGAAGAGGCTAACTCAGGAAGCCAGATCTCAGTTCTTTCTAGAATTTCTGATGTCCACTGTTCTGCCAGAGAGGTCACTTTTCTGAGGATTTCAATGAATCTTTAAGGATTTTAACTAGGTTGACACTTTGACTAGTCAAAGAGAAATTGTCATTCTGACAGTTTCTGTAAATCTTTATTTCTAATATTTTTAAGCATTCAGTTTAAAAAAGTGTTAACTATTTGTTCTTATATTCCATTTCCAGCAGTTACATATGGATTTTAAATTCTTGAATACAGTTTTGAATTGCTTTACACTTCCATCTTTCACAGATAAAAAAAGCCAAAGTACAAACATTACAATTTATTTTAAAGTAGGGCTCAGTGGGAGAGGGAAAAAGCAATGCCTTCCAGGTCTTTTGACTTCCACGACTGTGCTTTAATAAAACACCATCTTCTGGATAATTTAGCAGAGGTCTGCTAAGCAAACTCCAATTCAAGAGAACTTCTCACCTGAATCCAAGGTTGAATAAACAGTTTTAATTCTTCACATCTGGCAAATGAATTCCCAAAACTTTTAAGGCAAAAAATTAAAGGTTTGTATTGGTCAGAATACATACAATGCTATTTAGTGTCACAGACCAGCAAAACCTCTGAAGTTTTTTTTAGTTACTGTGAAAACTCCTTCTGTAGCTGAATTTTCTTAATGCTGATGCTTTTATCAGGAATTACACATGGTATTGCAGCTAATATTCTGAACTTTATGGTATATTAGGTCATACTGGAATAATTGTCAAAGTGATTTCTGTGCCTATGACAAGTAATAATGTGGGGATTTTGACTGGAATTATGGAAATTTGTAACGTGTTTACAGTAGGGTGTCTGTACTGTGACACCATCCACAGAGTGACGACATCTGAGGTTTAAATTCAGGTCTAGAGTGGCACCTAGCAAACCCTGATTTCCAAATGCTTTTCATTGCCAAAGAAGCTACATCTTTAACTACCAGCACAAAGGCTATGTCAAGTGCTTACTGTTCCATTGAAGCTACAGAATAACTCACTGCCAAGGAGTCTGCTGCAGTCACTCAGGTGGAAATCTGGAATGTTTGGAGTGACGACAGAAATCTTACAGCTTTGTCTGACATGCTATTAGTGAGTAAATAAGTAAAGCAGGGCTGATGGGTCCTTGACTAACCTTGAACTGTCAGACCCTGAAAAATGATGAGCTTTTTATTTTTAGATGTCAGCTTGAAGCTGATTTATAGTAGCTTTCCAGTCAGAGCAAACTGCTTAGGGCTTCAGGGACTGGACTGGGTGTTGTGGACTTGCCAGAATGTACGCAGGCAGCACAGAGAAGCTTTCAGTAGGGAGAACAGGGAGGTCAAATTAAGGGATTTGAAATTCCCTGTAAATCCACATTCTCAAGTTGCTATTTCTGCTTTCTGAGATTTCTGGTTCTGAAACATGAAGTGCATATCCTAAAATTTGGCAAGCAACAGAGAAGATGAGTAGCTGTTTCCTTCTCTCTGCCTTGATTTTCCAGTTTTATTGGAACAGTTACAGATTTCTGTAGATTACAGATGTCTCACCGGTCTTTAATGAGATTTTTTTGTTTTGGTAGCATGTCACCCATTTATATTTAATGACTAAGAAGTTACCTGCAACGTAGCAAACATGACAAAATCTTTTTCATTTTCTGAATTTTTACTCTCTACCTCTTACAGGTGTGTAAAAGTTGTGAGTCTTGTTTGGATAAGGCCACTCAACATTCCTGCTTGCGTGGTAGCTAAATGGGGATGGATTTTTATTCAAAACCCCTTTCATTTGTGATACACTTTAGCAGAAGGTGAAGGTGTGTATATTGCTTCTGCTTCCATCACTCTGTATGCTCCCTGTTTTGTGGCAGGAAGTGAAGCAGACTGGGAATTAGTGGCTCATGATGTTCACTAAGTGGCAGTCCCAAATTTCATATATGCTTGCCTCCCATCTGCTAAGTGGATGAGTCATTTATGACTCAACTTTCTCCTCTCATCTTAAGAATAATTCCTAATGACTCACATGGAACGTTTGCAGGGGCTCTTGCTGTTGGAGAGCACTTTACCTCTTCTGCTCTTGTCTTCTCATTTCTCCTCTACAGTGGACTGTGGTTTAACTTCCAGACCAAAATCCTCTCACCTGGAACTCAGGATTAGTGCAGTTGCTGCTTTAGTGAGTCATTTCTGATTCAAGCATGACTTTTAGCTTTGTCTGTAGTACTGTCCCTGAGTGAGGTGGAGATCAGCCTTGTAGATAGTATGAATTAGTGTAGGTAAAGCCCAGGTCTGGAGCCTCTGGAGGTGCTTGTGGTGCACACAATATTCCTGCAGGACAGGATGGTACAGGGCCAGGACCTGCCCTCGTGGTGGCTGTGCCCACCAATGCCCATGGATGAGCAGGTTCTAATCTAGAGCCTCAGCAGTGTGGGTACAGGCTTGCCTTCAGCTGGGGGACATGCAGCAGGGAAAACCAGGGTCACAAGTTTGTTATTCCTTCTTTTGTGCACAGTGAATAGAGAGAGTCGACCTGGACTTTGTACTAGATCTGTTTTAATTCTAGGCTGATCTTTGTCTGTTGGCTCTGTGTTTGAAGTGCAATGGAATATGAATCCTTGTCATCAATGACTGTACTCTAACTCAAGTAGCAGCACCAGTCCACGTGTGTGCAGAGAGCTTCAGTGACTCCTAAGAGCTGCTAGTGACGTCTATAGGTGATCAGAAGAAGCTAAAGGGGTGGCAGAGAATTTTTCTTGGACTTATCTTCTTACGTATATTTGCACATCCTTGACACATCACCGCTAAAAATGTAAGTAAATGTACACTTCCCATCGAGGAAAAATGCAAATATTACATGCATGAGATGTCTTGCAGTTTTCCCAACCATATGGCCTATAGATGTGCCCCTTATGTAAGAGAGACCCTGTTCTACACTGCAGTACTGTGTGACAGCTCACTGGAAAGGGACTTGGAGGATCATTAATTGAAAGAAATGTCTAGTGTCTTCTATATTTGCATTTTTAATTTCCAAATAATTCTGTTAATAATCAAAGTTTGTACACTTAGAAATGAATCTTCGTACTTTGACTCCTTTAACTTATCTTTCTATTTAATTAGAACTAAATAGCTGTTTCTCCTCAGCTCATTCTTTTGTCCCTAAAGCAATTTCTTACATGTCCTCACTAATTACTAAAATCACATCTCAATGGCATCCATTCCTGATGGCTCTGTGATTGTTTTAGGGTTCATGAGAAAGAAGCACTTGCTTCACAATCTGTATCTGAAACTAATTACCTCAAAAATGTAATTTTATGTTCGACTTTATTCTCTGTTAGCAGATATTTTCTACTTGGAGTTTAAAGATAATGTGGATATTGCCCCCAGACTTAAATGAATACTTGCCTTCAGTTTTTAGGAAGAATGTAGACACAAAAAAAAAGGGTGGTTAGCAGAAACAACTACATGAAATGGGGATTTCTATGTCTGAGAGGAAAACCAAAACACTTTAATAGGATCACCCAAAAGGGATAAAATTATTTCCTCTCCAGATACCTGATAGCTGTAGAAGGTGAATGGGTTTTTATGTGATTTGATGAGTTGATGTTTAATATAACTGAACTTGAAGAAAGGGAGTGAAGCAGTCTGCAGATGCCATTGTTATCAAAATAATAATATAGAATCCTCTTAAACACATTTTTGAAGGACAGAATAATTAAGCAATATCACATGGGGACAAACAGCTATGGCACAAAAGAGACAAAAATGGGCCAAGGCAAAATAAAAACTGTAAGACTGCAGTAAGATTATTAGATACTACTCCCAGATATCAGCCTGGTCTTGGACTTTGCTCTTACTAATAGCCATAGCACAAAAGCAGGAATGTACTGACTTTAGTTTATTCATACTGCAAAGTCAGGAGATACAAAATAGCGAGGGTGATCATAAACACATTGCATAAAAGCAATTTCATGACCTTGTGAAACAAATTAATAGCAATAGGGAATTTAATATTGGGAAAGGTAAAGTTATGCTTTTATAGGTCAGCATTTCTATTAGAAACTGGAGACCCATCAGCTGGGAGTGGTGAAGATCACAAGACTGTTAGTTGACTACAAGGTACAAGAAGATGTAAAATCCTGAAAAAAGCAAATATGTTGCCAGGAGCCTGTGGGCTGAGGTCACTGCAGCAAAGGTGGGGACCCAAAACTGGGTTCTGTGCTGTCGAACAAGGAACTCATTGATCTTAACCTTCAGCACACTGAAGCCTTGCCTGCCAGAGGAAAAAACAGTATGCAAACAATGAGTTTCCAATTTTGCATGCTAAGCTTCGTATATGGATTGCAGGCTTCCATGACTGTCACTCAGTACCTTTGTACTCTCAGTGAGTGCAAAGATGGTTTTTAGCATGCCTCGTTGCAGATTTTATAGCTTGAAGGCTAAAACATTCTCTAAAACTTGTTTTTCAAATAAGTACTTCGATTTTTCTACCACTAAGCAGATCTACATTTCATTACTGACTTCAATGGAATTGGGAAGGGACCCAAGAATATCCATATTGGTGTCTAGCATTTTGCAGATGCCTTTGGAAAATCTGGTCTGCAGAACTGATCAAGAATAGCTATTTCCCTTGTGAAGTGATCAGAGAAAAAGATCTCTGAACTATGTCATAGTGATTTTACTTAAATGAGAAGAAAAGGTAAGAGAAAACAGTTAATATCACACACTGCATATTTTTCTATATTCTTAGCTTATATTTTCAATAGCACAAGCTGCCAAATAAAAGTACATATGCAAAATAAATATTTGGAGCGTGTCCAGGAACAATCTATGCCAATGGATCCTCCTGGATTAATTTTTGAACTCTAAACAAAATTTAATAGATGTTTAGACTGTGTTGATTTAGTTTGAAAATATTTATTATGTGGATGTCATTTGTTTTGCTGAAATAAATGATGTAATAAAAAATAGGGCTAAAAATCATCATTTTTACATTTCAACAGATAGATTATTTTGTAATCAATGAAACACATATAGATTCACGACACATCATAACTAGTATAATTAATGAAATATAAAAAGTAGTTACTTAAAAAAAGTAGTAGTTAGAAATACTAACATATTGGACATCTTTGCAATCTGTTATTCCCACTTGCTTTAAAACAAATCTGCTCTCTTATCATTGATTTAATAACTATTTTACAATTATACTGACCCTCAGGTTTTTTGGCAGATTAAGGAACTTTCTACATGGTTCCCCATGGTTTGTTGAAGTCCGACTTCACAAATCAATTGATATTTGTACTTTAGATCATTTTCTAGCTCAAAAGAATTTTTTGAGACACTTTAAAAAGGTGGGGTTTTGTTTTGCTTAAAGGGAAAGGCAGCTGAAATTGTTCTCCTTCCATATGAACTCAATCCAGGAGATATTTCTCTAATGGACAGTCATTGTGAAATGAAGAGGTAATGTCAGGCTGAGCTAGAGTTTGATGAATGCTATTCAGGATCTATAACCTGAAACAATTTTTACCTTAGATAACAGTTATTATTGCATTCATGATTACTTTTTCTGTGTCAGCTGCTGTGTTTCAAAGGTTACAACAGAAAATCTCCTATAAATTGTCACTTTCCTCAAAGAATTCTGTTTATCAGGTCCGATGCTCCTGTTAGAGAGCTCCAACTCTTCATGTAGGGATGTCTGAGCTTTCCATGGATATTTTGGGTCAAGTTAAAACAAGTAATTGTTGCAGGGTACTCTAAGTAATTAAGAGCGTTGGAGAACTGCAGTCCTCAAGGTGCTGAGGACAGAAGGCCTCTAATATGTGAGAGTTCCATGTAGTCTTGGAGATAATTCTGAAAACTGTTGGAACTGATCTTATTTTTACTTTGCTTGAAGAGTTAGGTAGGTGCATCTGCAGTTGTCTTCATTTTTCTGTGCTCACCCTTGAAGGGAGGGTAGTACTGGGATCCTTCAGGGTGTAAACCACTCAGTATTTTTAGCTGCATTACGTCCAAAGAAACCTGTTCACATTTAATAAAGTGTCAAAAGTAGTTTCTATGTGATACTTTTACCTAATGTGTCTTACAGCATTCTAAAATCATTTGTGTGCCTGTAAACATAACCCCTCTCTTCATTTTGTCTCATTCAGTCTTTTGCACCTGCATATTTAATTCTTTTTCCCAGTCATCTTTGTGGCATTACCTGTTCTCCATTTCCTTTGACAACTAGCAATAAACTGGATGTTGTTAGTAAGGATTTCCTTTTGGATGTAGAGGAACACTTCTCCAAGGTATTAGTACTGCCTCAGTCCTCCTTCCAGACCTATAAGCAAATACTCAGCTCACTATAAAGAAGACAGCTGGAACAGAATATTTGGATAATAATTTGTAGTTCATTGATTAGTTCTGGCTTTCAAAGTTGTGTTTGAATGTATTTCCCCATTGCATCAAAAAGAAAGGCTGAAGGTTTTTTCCTCCACTTAGCAAGCCCATGGCAGCAGCAGCAACAGCAGCATGAGCTTGTCCCCACTTTTCTGGAAAGGTACTTCACTCCTCTGCAGGAGCCATCCCCTGTGTGATAGAAAGCACTTCTCTGTAGCCTTCTTAACTTTTAACTTGGTGATACCCAAAATGAAGGGCAGTTCTGATGATTTTCCCTCCTCAAACTATGTGAAGAATTTTCTTCATCAGGAAAGTTACTAAGATATGTTTTATATAGACCACTGCAGGCCAAATTAAAATTATTGCAGTGATAGGAACGGAGTGTTCTAAAGTAAAAATACTTCTCAAAATTTGTTTTACAAAATTAAAAAAGAATTCTGCATTACATTTTTCCAACTAACTATATAAGTGTTAGTAAGAATTACATGCCCTGCATTTTAAAAATTACTAAACCAATTCACTATTTTATACTGGATTTTGCAAAAGAGAAAAGTGAGCCACTTTCCTGTTGCATTCTTTTTTTCCCACTCTGTATTGGTAATTTGTTAATTTTCTGTCACAGACAGCTCATTTCCACATCACTTTGCTGAGAGCTCTATTTTTGGTGTACCTAATTAGATGACTCTGGACAACATGAACTGCACTAAACTGGAGCAACATCAGCAGCTGATGGCACTGTGTTGCCTAACACCTTCAGAAGTTTCTGCACTTGTGCTGAGTTGCCATAGCAATATCTGCCCACTGGTGGTGGACTTGCTTCAGGAGTTGCAATAAAAACAACTGCCAGACTAACATAATGACAGGCACATTAGCCACAGCAACACCAAAAAACTGGAATTTTTTTCTGTCACAAACATAAATGGAGCTTCATTGTGCTTCAGATCCTCCCTAGGTATGTGTCTGTTTTGCAAAGTCCAATATTCTGCTGCTTTATTCAGTAAATGAAACTACATAAGTAGGTGAGATGGGCTGGGATATTTCAGTATTGGACACAGCATGAAGATCAAGTACTTGTCTCATGAACACTCCTCAGGGAGGACCAGTTTTAATACTGTGTTTCTGCAACACCCTTCTTTTTGCCTCCTTTTGTTAAAAACCCATGCATTGTTTCATTTCTTACACTTGCAGCAAATATTCTTGATATCAGCTCATTCTCCTTCTTAAGCAGTTCAGGTATTTGGAGATGATAAAGGAGAGAATTTTTGTGGATATTATTTAAAATTATCTTTTTTTTTTTTTAATTTTAAAATGTCTCTGAGTTCTGAATACTTCTGGGTCCTTTACTTCAGAGTCTTTCAGATACTTTGCACGCTAAAGTTGCAAGGCTGAGATTTTTCAGACCAGGAAAGCTAGTGTAGCAACTTTAACCCAGCAATAATTATTAGCCCATCTGTTTTGCTTCACTGGCCTGTTGAGGCAGACAGAAAAAAACCCAAATCACTATTTCTGCAAAATATGCTGGAGCCTTTACTTTGGATGCATGTTTCCAGATTTGTTTGGTTTAACTTGATAGATTGAGAACTCTGTTTCCCCTCTCGTATTTAGTTTATCTGTTTAGCTTTCCTGGATTAAAATTCAATTTAGTCAAATACTTGGATGAAATGATGCTTTAATTTGGTCTCCCTGACAGGGATTTTTCTTCCCTGAAGCAGCAACTGATTGTTTTTCTCAGTATGCTCTGTAAATGTTAGCATTAAGTGCTAACTGACCCACGTTTCTGTCTTGAACCACAGTGTTAAAATTTCCATTTAGAAAGTATCACGTTGTCCACTTCCACTCTGCCATAATTGTCCAAAATTAAATGTGATCAGAGTGGGACCCTGTTTAAACAGACACAGCTTGGAATGTTAACTGCTTGCTGATGATGTGTTTGCTTAGCACTTTGCAGGCTATCATTCTGATTAATAAAAAAATTCGCTGTATCTATGGAAACAAAGTGTGGAAAATAGCTTTTACCTCTGAGGAACGTTCAAGGAAAATGATTAGGTGGCCTTAAAAATGATAGCAGCTGTCTTCAGGGCACTGCTGGTGTAGAAAGGACTGTAGCAATGTGTGACATATAGGATCCTAACGTTTTAACAGCATTCCAATCAAATATTCTTTTAGCAAATTATATTTATGCAAATCATTGCATCTGTTTTGTTTTTTCTTGATGCTTTTGTGAATTGCCATGTCTTAACTGAGATGTCCCAAGAGATGATTTAAATGATGTTAATTATTAATTGATTGCCTCTAGATTAACTCTAAAAGAAATTAAAATTTCAACATGAGGATAATAAACAGTATTTGCACCAAATTTGCCAATGCTTTTGCTCTTTTGGAGAGCCTTTTACATGGAATTGTCTTCTTGCCTGGCTTCTTGCTGTAGAGTTAAGGAACCATGAATGTGTTCTCTCTTTCTTTCCCATTTTATTTTTCCAGCTAAAGGTGTTGACCCAACACCTTTACAACAAATGACAATTTTAGTTCTCCTGGCATTAAAATTTCCAGTCTTTAAGATGTCTTTTTATCTCAGCTTTGACTCCTAGAAGTTATTTGATGTGCTCAAAACATCGGTAGGTTTTGTGCCTTTGTCACAGCAAACACAGGAAACTTCTGCACTCTTTTAATAGCAAATAAAAATGGGTGACAGAGTTTACTCCCCTCTCATCCTGCAGATGGACACAGAAGGTCTTCCTTGGCTATCAGGCTTCCATTTGGCAATTAATGTTGCAATTGTATTGCATTATATCTTAATATATTATGCATCTCATAAATAATAATTTGTCATAATTTGACATTACAAATATGTCTTGGAGAAGATGAACTTGATCCCATTTGGGTGAAGGTAAAATAAGATTTGCTTCAGGAACACATACTGCTTTCCAGTCACTAAATGGTGGTTGATCCAAGGGGCAAGGCCAGTGCTTCTCTGGAGTAAATCCCTTTGACACACATGGAGAGGAGACATCCTGCCCTCAACTCTATAGACTTACTCCTATTGCAATCCATTGCAATAGGTAACTTAACTGAGCTTGGAGTTGACTGGAGTAAAAATCTGTTCCCCAGGAGAATAACTCTGAACAGGGCACTTTTCCTGGAAATAAAAAGGAGCTGAGGCAGCGAGTGAATATTCACTCTTTTATTGAGAACATTCTTTAACAAGTTACTGTGAATTATGCAAATGTCAGAATATTCAAATTTGCTAGTAATATATTAGTATAGCATGTTATAATTCTTGTCCTTTATTTTATACTGTTTCTAATGTGGAGTTAGGCCAAAGGGCTTGCCCTAGTTTGATGAAAGACTTACATTAGACGAGCTTTTGTCTATTCTTACAATTTAATCTTACCTTGGTCTGCATTAAGCGGGGCACAGATCTGAAATTCCATGTCCATCACACTTTCCAAAGGCTTTGGATAAAGGCATTAGAATGGAGCTTTTCAGAGTGTGCACTTCATGGCCCAGCTATATCTGGGAGCCTTGGGTGACATGAAATATTAAAAGGGGGAAAGATTTATTTAAGCTGAGGTGGGAGGGAGCCCAAAGCACAGTGGATAATCCTTGGTAATGAGTGCAGAAGGGAACAGTTTTTCAATGGTTTTGGACTTGTTTTTTTTTTTTTCCCCCAGTAAAATGCTGTTCCTCAGGGGCCAGTGAAAGCATTAGAGTATGATGCAAGCTGTAACGAGGTGCAAGAGCAGTGCAGCAGCAGAACCCCTTGTGCTCCTTGTGAAACCAGCCTTTGCTGATGGCAGGAGAGGCTACAGGAGCTCTGCTGCAACTGTGTCCCTTTTAGACTCACTGCAAAATTTGGTTTTCATTTAAAACTCATACTTGCCTGTACTTTGCCTCAGGGGAAAAGAAACCTCTTGAAGTAAAATACCTCTTGTGAGAGTCAACCTTGGGAGCTTTTGCTTGGATCCATCTTGTAAACAGAATCTGGTTGTTTACACAGAGTTTTGTGGTCCTTAATTTGACCTGGCCTAGACCCGCTTGTAACAGCAGTTGATCAGTTAGTGGGGAACAAAAAGTAGATGGAAAGCAGGAAGAAAAAGAAAATGTGATGTAACACAGAAATCTAAAACAAGCATACAAAAATAAACATTTAAAGTTTGTCCCAAGATATGTTTGAGATGCATAATATATTAAGACATAATACAATATAATTCCAACGTTAATTGCCAAAGTATAAATGCCTGAACCTTTGAATGTTTTGATATTTTTTAGAGGCCCATGTAAGGCACAAAACTTCAGATATTTTAAAACTGTTATTGAAGTGATGGACTATGAATGTTTATTTACTTGAAAAGAAGCTGAGCTTAGTTAGGAATCCAAGTGTATTGCAATAGTTCTAGCTGGATGTACACCTTTTCACTATGTCAAAAGAACTGTTTACACAGATTAAAATATTTGTTCAGTTGAGTATTATTTTAGAATTTATGGGCAGCTGAGTTTGGAAAACATTCTGGCAGAGGCAATATAAAGTGATATAACATCATCTGCAAAAGTCTTTGTACAGGACTGCACAGTGTTTTAACTAGCCATAAGGAGCAAAGTGCTCCTTAGCAGATGGTGCAGCAGAGTTTTTCTTGAGAAAGATTTGTTTTGTTTTGTTTCCATTCACTTCCAGCTATGAGGAGAGCTTGCAGGAGTGTTTCCAGATCATCCATGTGAGCTATACCATGTGTGCAGCTTGGAAAGTCAAATGTCTGCAAGTGTGTCTGGATGTTCCAGACAATGTTGGGTTTGCTGTGGGATTCTCTTGGAGGGACACAGATTATATTATAATGAGTGAGATAGGAACTTGAAAAAACTTGAAACAATCTGAACATAGAGTCTTTAGATTTCTAGCACTGTGGGTTGAAAAAACCCCAAAGAAACCAAGAAACAAACAATCCCTCCAAAAATCCCCCCCCCAAGAAACTGAAAAACAGCAACAAAACCCACTCCAGATGTTATGCATACCGGATTGCTGCAAAAATGCCTTTTCTGGTTGTTTTGGCATCCTGATTTCCCTCTCTCTCCAAGAAACTTGCCAAGGAAGGGATAAAAATGTTAAATATTACACCAGCAAACCTATGATGGGACACGTGCTTTGTCTTTGCTTACTGAAGGGAAGTCTCAGGCATGGGGAGACTGAGTTAGGCAAGGCCACCCAGGCAGTGTATGACAGAAATAAATCCTCCTCCGGATTCTCAGGTTGGTGTGCTTAGGGCAACACTTAATTCCACTGTGCCCATTATTAAATACATTTCTCTGAGAAAATGGTATCACTGGTAACGTGTAAAAATTAAAAGATTAAGTGTTTCAGAAGACTCTTAAAAAAACTCATGGTAAGTTAATTGTATTGCTATAACAAATTGTGTTCAGAGACCAGAGTATTACTTAGGTTCTAGGAAAAGTTATATCCTCAGTATATAAATAAAACCAACTGCAAATAAAATAGTACTTTTTTCTTTTAAATCTAGCAGATATGACCAACTTACTGAGTATAATCTAACATAACATTGTAATATCAATAGAATCCTTTCAGCAAAATGAATCTCAGCAATTCCAAGTTCAGGTCTCTATATCAGGGAGTATAAAGGAAATTTTATAAAAAAGTAGTCTGAACATATTATTGGGATCTCACATCTATTCAACAAATTATTTCAAAAACTCCTGTGTGTATGAATTTGCATCTGAATTAGTTTATAACTCTACAGTTAGTGTGATACTGGTAAGTGATACTGAATTTTCATCTGCCAAAGTCATACTTTAAGATATCTTTTCTAAAAAAAAAGGCAATCAGCTCTTCTTAGCTCTTACTCAGTGTTGCTCCAGGTGTAAACTCTCCTTCGTTAGAACCTTCAGTATATTTCCTTTTGTGTTCGTGTAATTCAAAACAAACTATATGATGTGACATGTTATGTCATTAATATCTCTGTGAAGCTAATAAATCCAATTTGTGGTTTGGAAAGGAGAACACTGCAATTCTTTCATCTTTTGTCAATGGAAGATAGATACAGACATCAGGATAAGAATGGTTAAACTTATGGTGTTATTTGCATGGCTGATGTCAGTAGAGACAAATGGTTACAAAATCAGTTTTCTTACAAAATCACTTGACTTGAATATTATCAAAAGTTATTAAGAATAAAGAGGGATACTCTTTCATGTTCTGTCAAGTAGATACAGGAATTATTTTAAATTTTTATCACAGGCTTGACATTCACACAGTTGTCCTTATGCCAGTTTCTGTGTGCCAGAATGAATTCTTAGCAAAGTATGCGTGGCTTGAGTAGATATGTGGTAGAATAAATCATCTGAAATTAATAAATTTTCTCATTGTATACAGTACATCACAAAAAAAAATGTACTTAAAAATAATGGACTTGGGCAGAACATGGCTTTGTGTACAATTGAACAAAAACCAGAAAAATTATATTTTTGCAGATTACAAGTAGTTTTGGGATGATTGAGTGTAAGCAATTTGTAACAAGGCCTTGGGGTTTGTATTTATAGAAGTCAGGAGCTGGATTTGATCATCCTTGTGGGCCCCTTCCAGCTCAGGAACTCATAGGATTCCAAGGCTACATCTCGCACGAATTTAAATAAATAGGTGATCATGTAGAAAACAATGCACAATTAAACCTTGAAAGATTAGTGACCCATTATGTCCATGTCCTTTAAAATGCTACATTTCTGTTTGTGTAATACAGGCAGTGTTCTGCAGCTAGCTGATAGAGAATATGAAATAAACAAATGACTTTAATCTAGGACATATTTTATTATTTGTGTTACCTTGCTTAAGTCCAGTTTTGCTCTCTGCAGCTGTTCATGATTTTAGACTTTATTTCCTTTGTCAGATTGCATTTCTTGGACAGTATTAAAATCTTGCCAAATTACTTTTGCTGGCCAACAAAGTATCTAATGGTTTGTTAGGAAGAAAATTCACCTTAGCTTTGCAGTTACATTGTTATAGGAGAGAGGGTGTTAGTTCAAGTCACATTTCCATGCATTGTGTACAAAGAAAATAGCACGTGGCTGATTTCTTGTCCCTGACTGTCATTTCTTACAGAATTGTGTCATCTCTGAGTGATCACTTAGCATCAGTTTGTTCCCTTTTAAATTGTCAAATGAGTATTAAATGTTTCCTTTCATTAAACCTTAACAGTGCTGTGTTAACTAGTCAGAAGGACATTACAAGTTTAGTGTGCTGGTACTGGTGAGTTTCTCTATATCCTTAGCTGGAACTGCTGTAAAGCCTTTTAGGATTTTGGTCTGCACATTCATTGGACTTCCATGCTTTCTCTGAAGGAAAAAGAAGGGGAATTTTATCCACTGGAACTTCTTTTAAAAGCTACTTATTTTAAGACAAGATGAACAGTGTGCCAACACGTTGACTATTAAATAGTGTGCTCTGCAATAAAGTGTGAGCAAATGTTGTTGCCATCTGTGGTCTTCACTGAAGCCTAAATAAGGGAGAACTTACATCTAAGAACATTTTGAATATGATGCATTTGCTGTTGAAAAGTTTGAGTTTATGGAACTTGTGTATTGCAACATCAGTGTTTGGAAAACATGGAGACTGTGTTGAATTGTGTAAATGAGACTGCAGATAAGGAAAGACTGTCGAGTCCAGGGTAAAATAAACTTGAATATCAACATCCCATTGCTATGCTAAAATGCATTTCATTTATTAGGATTAAATTCCAAAGGTTGTCTTTACGATAAAGGTACATTGAATATATTCCATTATTTACTGTAATTCTGTTCCAAGGGTTCTTCTTCTCTGTGTTCCTTCCCACTTTTAAATTCTATGTGGCAAAAAGATGACCTATGTATTTATATATAGAAAAACAAAAAAGCAGAAAAGCATAGGGTCTGATTTTAATGGCTCTCAGAAGCATAAAGCATCTTCAGTGATACCTAAAATTCGTGAGATTTTATTAGTAATTCCTACAATCAAAGGTTTAGCTAAGGAGCCAGATTGCTATGACCTGTGCTAACATAAAATGTTTATTTTTTTTATATAGGAATTTTAAGAAGCAGAATATATATGCTGCATTTTCCATATAACGCAATTTTAAGAAATGGTTTTTGTTCTATGCTAACTGAAAAAGCTCCCAAGTTAACTTTAGGTTCATTCCCTTGCACAGTCTCTGTCATAGAGCACCCAGGACTATGTAAGTACCTGTGCCTGTATTTTTGTGAAACTCTGGCAGCTGCCTTTGAGTGTGTAATAATCATAAGGTTCATAAAGTGGCACATGAAGAACCTCACTTGTCCCATTGCGAAAATACAGCTCCTTCAGATATAAAGACAAGTGCAAACCCACATCAGCAACTCTAAAGAATGTCTACTTTCTAATTTTTCAACATATTAATTAGATAATTAGTAGTAAGACCACTAATATTGTTACACCAATATGCCAGCAGAAGCCCTGGCTGCCTCCAGCACGTGGCATCAGCGTGGTGTGTCCCAGCCCCTTCGTGGTCCCTGTGCACATCCATGCAGGAGCAGGCAGTGACCATTGCTGCCCACGGCAGGCTCTGGTAGTAGCTCCATTAACAAACACCCTGAATCCTGGATCTCCAGCAATACCCACTGCAGTTTGCCCACTGCAGGCAAAGCTGCCTTCTCAAGTTGGCAGCTCTGCAGTTCCAACAACTTGTCCATGCTGGCATCTTCAAATGGATAGTAATGGATTTCAAAGTATGCTCTGCCTTACAATGAACTGGGACCGTTAATGCTTTTAATTATTTTCTTTTCTAAGCTTCAGTTTGTAATTGATGCGAGCTTCCAACATGTTTTATCAGCTAATGAAAAATCTGAAATATATTTTCTCAAATTTATTCTCCTGTTTACACTTTTTTGTTCAGAAAATGGATTCTTGGCTTGGGACCAAATAACTGGTTTTTATATAATTAAATCCTAAATGCACTTACATAAGAAGGACAAAAATCAAATGAGTAGGAGGATAAAATGCAAAGATCTAATCTCTTTGAAGTTTGAGTTTGTAAGTTCATTATTATTATTGATGTTCTTGCTTTTAGAAAATGCCCAGTTTGATTAGAAGCTCATTATTTAGGTAGCACAAATTCTTCATTGAAAAGTTCTTTTTTAGACTTAAACTCCATGGCTTTTTTTGGCTTTTGAAAACAGGTTGGTTTTTTTTCTTTTTGAAGACAGTTGCTTTGGGTAAAATATTATCTGTGTTAGTGTGATCAGAGTGATGAATGTTTTGCTTTTGTCTCCTGTTGTTTGTTTTCTTTGTCATTGTCAGTTTATTTTTGCTTTGTTTCTTTTCAATTGGAGCTTTCCAACATCTCTGTAAATTTTTTGCAGCATCCTTTGGGATGTCATTGGCTTATAGTGATTTTTGGATTATGTCTACTTAAGCTGAATTTGCAGCAAGAATTTTGAACATAAACCTTACAGGGTTTTTTTTCCCCTATCACTTTTAGTGCATTACAAAAGATCTTTCTAAGCTGCTGTCTTCATCCAAGTGGCAGAAATCTTGTACACAAAATGAAACAAAAAGCTGCTTGGGAAAATACATAGAGATTATGAGAAACTTGAGATGCTACATGCTTTTACATTTTTTAGCAAAAATATTCAGTTTAATCCACCAGATATTTGCTATTAAAAGCATGTAGAGAATAAGGAGAATCAGAAATTCTGGACTAAAAGGATTCCACAGAACAAAATACTTGTTTTTTATAAAAGGCCACTTTTGTTTGAAACTTAGAGCAGCGCCAAGCATAATTTTGTTGGTATACCCTTGCTGCCTTGGCCTGGTGCTAGGTTATTTTATAGGGCACAGAGTGAAAGTTGTCTTCATTTTTTCTCTTCTGCATAATTTTCTGCCAGAGACACAACCCTTTTACCACATGCTGTAGTCTATTACTTTTTCCTGAGCTTGATGTAGACTATGTGATACCAAGTATTTCACATCTGTAAAGATTCAGGTTGAATAAAAAACTTTCACCTACAATGGGTGGTACGAAGAATTGTTAGAAAATGTTTTAAAATGATGTGCTTATTAGTATAAGCATCCCTGCTTGTTATTAGTATAACACATGCCTGTCCTGATCTGTGTCTTACCAGATGACAAAGAAGCAGTGAATTACAAATAGGCTGAGGTTATCCCTAATGGCCTTTCTCAACTTCTCCCTTTCGGGGCCAGCACTGCATCCCCTGTGCTGCCCCTGCCTTTCCTTATGTCAGCAAACGCTGCTCCATGAGCCTCCAGCTGCCAAGAAACATCTGGCAAACCCTTAAAAGGTGGGTGCTATCATCATTTCAGATCCTTGCAACTCTAAATCCACAACTTCTAAAGGAGATCGATTGTTTCATGTCTGACATGGTTGGGCTTTGATGCCTGAAAAAGTAATTTGGAAGACAGTTTTCTGGTGTTTATTTGCATTCAGCGAAGGCTATAGCCTGCTTTACAAAACAGTTCTGACCAGGCAGATTAGGCTTGTTTTTGAAACTCAGTCTCAATTATCATCTTCCTAAATTTCACGATTTCCTCAGAAAATCTAAAACTGTGTGTTTTATAATCTTCTTATTCTCCTTCTTTTAAGAAATGTTCTCTTCCCTGCCCCCTCGCCAAAAAAAAATCCAAACAACCAAAGACAACACCTCCGCCAAAATGCAGCCAACAAACCCACAGAAAACCAGGAAAAAAAACCCCACTCACGTTATTGTGGCTTTTATTACGGTAAGGTAATACGGAATAAAAAAAATGTATCAAGATAGAAGATCCAGATTATTTAGGAATTTGTCGTAAAGTGGGGAGAATTGCTTTTATCTGGTAGTGATTGTGTAGGGCAACGTTGAGAGATGACATTGATTCTGTCAAGACAAGAAAAAAGCGTTTGCCTTCTCAGTACTCAGTTTAACTGTGTTCAATAACTTTGTTCAATAACTTCAATAACACAGGGCATATTCATACTCCACAAAGTGTTTGAATATATCTATTTTTTGTATCTTTCAGAGGTTTCCTTCTAAAATACCATATTGTAGTATACAGTCAGCTGTGGTGTTCTTACACACAGAAATTTAATTTGAAGGTATTTATTGATTAACAATGTAAAACTAAGGAAACACATGTAAGCAGGTTTTTCACGGATGAACTCTTTCTTTTTTCACTGATCAGCTTGAAGGCCGTGGGTGTGTTGAAGAATCTGATGCTCCAAGTGAATTAGCAAAGTTTGGGGGTTTTTTTGCATGATCTCAAAGCTCCTAGTCTAAGGAGTAGGAAAGAATTTCCAAAAGTTCCTGGAAACGTATTTTATCTTTAAAGTTTTATTTTGGGGTGTACTTATTTGTTTAGCAATCATTCCTATGAAGGAAGAAGTTGAGGAACTGAGAAGGGAATGGAAAAGGATTTTATTATTATGTGCTTGGCACTTTTATGGCATGTTTTTAAATGCTGTAATTAAAAAAAAAAAAAAGAAAATAATAGAGCATGTGTATGTTTCATTACAAGTGAAAACTATTTACCCTTTCAGATACTTACAAGTAGATATCATAGGAGCTACACAAATGCATACTAATGAGGATTAATGAGCTGTTATGTAAGTTAGTATTTAATTGATTTGGCTAAATATCAGTCTGTAGGAAGAAATGCAATTTTTTTCATGCAAGTAATAGTTTTTGCATATGCAAATATATATGATTGGAGCTCTGTCAATCCCCAGCAAATTCCAGTGTGGTCTTTTGTTAGATTATAGAAGCCTCTGCCAAGTGTACTTTCAGATAATTTTTCTTAGTGAATTTGGAATCTAAAATTTCCCAAGAAAACTCCAACTCATGCAGTTTCATGCCAATTTTCTGAAGTCAGTAACAGGGATAAACTAAGTACACCTTGATATCTATCATAAAAAGTAGTAGAATACTTTTTATATAATAATACTTATTTTGGAGGCAGATTTTTTGGGTAAAAAAGTTACTATATTGATGTGATCAAAGTGACGCATCTTCCTTTTACAGTTGTCACAAATTTAAAATGTTGCTAAATGTCAAGGCAGTAGGTCTTGGCAGAGAATTTCCTCAGCTTGGATTTTCTTTCTCTATTTCTCTGCCTTGCTTGTCATGTCATACTTCTCTCTTCAGTAGTAAGTACATTTTCACCTCAGCAATATATCAAAAGTTATTGAATTTTGACACAAATCAGGTGTCTATTTAAAAAAAAGAAAGAAAGACCTTCAAAAGAACTTTGAAGTCTCTGCTGATACTGCTTGGAGGGGCACAAACCATGCTCATTGTAAGCAGCACCCAACAGAATGTTGTCGCAAGCCAATTTAAGATATATTTTGTCTATGCTTAAAACTATTTACAGAAACCATACTTGGTTAAGTTACTTTTTATTGTCGTCAGTAGATAAGTTCAGTCAGATGGGTCAGAATCTGCAGAAGGCATTACTTTTACTAAAGCTTCATTGAAATTAAATTTGGAGTTTGAATCAATGCCCAGGAATGATGTCAGCTATAGCAGATTAAATTTGCTAACGTCTCTTCATTTTAATTGTGTTTTTAAAACAAAGCAGATAGTTCTTCCAGGCTTTTGCCTTTTAATGTTTTCAGCCTTTGTTTGGGCTGAATATTTTGGGTTATTGAATATTAAATTTTAAATATATTTTGCAGTACCTCTGCATACAAAACCATCGATAGACACGTTTCAACAATAATTTGTAAGTAGTAAAATATTCAATATTTTTTATTAATATTATCAGTCTTTTGCATACTGTCATAGTTGTTGTTTTATATTATGGAGGTATGAGTAAAGGGAAAGGCAGAGACATAATTACTAATGTTCAGTATTGTCTGTTACTTATCCTGAAAATCAAATACACAAAATAGTTCTTGAAATCCTATAATATTAAAACCAGTATATAACCTGTAGGAAAACAGTTAAATAATTCAATTTTCTGTCTCTGATAATATTGTATATTAGATATACCTGGCCAGGATTTTGTATTATTGTAACAAGATAATTTTGCTTTTGTTCTGTCTGGTGATATGCTTATGGTCTGACTACAGCCAGAGAATTGCTAGCCTTTTTATTTGTATCCTATGTCACATTAATAATGGTTGTAATTATTTTTGTACTTGATCTGCTAAAAATCTTAATAACATAATTAAATCAATTGCATCCTGCAGCAATGAATTCTACAGGTAAATTGTATTGTCTATGTCCTGCTGCTGGAAACAATGTGAAGTGTTCAAATTTCAAGTAATTGGAAATGAAATGTCCTAATTTACTGGAGCAAGCGTTCTCCACAGTGGCAATGCTTTGCTGTATGTTAGAATTCTAGAGCTCTGGAGGTTTTGTAGTCAAACATGATAAAGATACTTGGGGATGTGTCCAGCTGAGCCTTGAACTCCTAAGATGGAAATTACACAGCCCCTCTGTGCAGTACTTGATTACTCATAATGAAAATTCTTTTCAAAATACTGGATTTTCCAGTGGTGAATTCTCCCCCCAGATGCTGGAATTTCTTGTGTTTCTACTTGCCTGTTTCTACTACACCTCTTGTTGTATAAATGTGCACCTTTGAGAATTATCTGCCTCCATCTCCTCTCTATCCTTTGACTAGGTGCCTGTAGCTGGGGAGCAATAGGGACTCCCCTGAGCCTCCTCTGCTATGGGCTCTCTTGTTCCCTTAGTGTTTCATAGGTGATAAACAGCAGCCTCACAAAGACCTTGTCTGGCTCCTTCAGCACCTTTGGATGCCACCAATTCCATGGATTCGCTTAGGTCCAAATTAGTTAAGGGATTCCTTCCCTTTATCTCCACAGCAAGTACTGCTTCACTCCCACAGTGTGTGCTAGGAGGCTTAGGGACTTGGAAACCCTCAGGACAAGCCATTACATGGAAAAGTAAAGTGCTCTTGTCTATTATTTTTAAATGCCTTGCACAGAAGGTGCTTGGAAATCTTTACCATCCCTTCTTTTCCACTTCTCCCAATCATATCTTCACCTCTGTGTGCACTTTTCTTTCACCAGTGCTAGTAACCGTCCCAGTACTGTGAGAATTGCTTGGCTGAGACCAGTCAGTAAGGCAAGGGGAATAGGTTTGCTATCCTTTCAGAAGCCCTGGTTGTCTAGGTTGCACCTATGTAGCTTTAGTCTCTTTTTTCTGTGGGATATTGACAGATGAGGGTTCACTGGTGTATAATGCTGAAATAAAGTACAAAGGTAGCCTTTAGCCTATTCTTGCATCCTTCTCTCTCCAGACTGCAAAGGTCTTTATGTGAACTGAGCTACTCTTTTGTAAAAAGAATTAGACATAATGGTACTTTCTGGTGTGAAAAATAATGAGCAGTATGTTGCTGATGCTAGAAAAATGTTTATTAGGTTTCTTAATGTAATTAATCTTTGATCTCAGAAGAATACTGTTTCATTCTCTTAGAAAAGCAGGAACAATGTTGGTCTGACAACTGAAGACAAATATAAGATGAAATCTTGGTCTTGTTCTGTTCTTATACTTGCAGTGCTACTTTTTTGTCTTGTGTACTCATCATAGCACTTGGATAACCTATATTTCTTCTTGTTTATCTATTTTTCTTCTGTTTGCCTCGTGGTTTAATATCACTTCCCATACCAACACAAGGTAGTTATGAAATTCAGAACATCAGGTACAAAGTTCTCAGATAATTTCTAGCTACTTTTTTATAAAAGGTGGGTATATATTAAAACTGTCTTAGAAAGTATGTTATCCCCTACTGCTTAATTTCTCTGGTCTTCTTTATCAAGACTTCCAGGAGACAGGGAAAGTTGTATTTAAAAAAAATGTTCCTGTGTACATAAAAATTGTGTAAACCTCTGCTAATTTTAGCAACTCTCTTGAGCAATCAGCCTCTCTAACCCCAAAAGCTCTTTTTTTCTTCAGAACTCATTAGTCACATTACTTGGTCAAGTTTTAACCAGTTTGGAAAGATGCCATAGCAGAGCTAAGTTCATGGTGAGGAAATTTTACTCTGACCACACCATTTGCACAGCACTTGAGCAAGACTTTAGCACTGGACATCAGCAGAGGGGATGTTTTTTCCCCTGCTTTATTTTGTTCTGTGCTGCAGCTTAAATTCTGACCCCAGAAGTGGTCTCACTTTCCCTGAGAGTGAGTTGGCACTGTAACCTTTTTACTTCTGTGTGCTCTTCTGTAAGTGGAAAACAGGGCTTGTGGAGAGCTCCTTTACTTGTCAGTTGAATGGGAGAAGGAATAACACTTTATTCAACTGGGAGGTGCTGGAAAGCATTGTTGCTCAGGCTCCTGTGTCACCAAACAGAGCCATGGCAGATTCCTGCCTTTTGAAATGCCATGAGGACTCGTAAACTGCTCGCAACTGCCCCAGTGACAGTCTCACTCCTGACCTATGTAATTTTAAAATACCAGTACTGTTGACAGAAAAGGATTACTTTGTAATTCGAGAGGTTTAGGCTTCCTCCTAAGAATCCCCTAAGTCAGTAATTTTTTTCACGAAATTGCATTGGTTAGCTTTAGTTACATTCACTAGTATACTTTTATCTTCACAGAACGCAACTCAAACTTTTTGAATATCTTTAATGCTTTTGAAAAATTATTTTCTTATGAAATGCAGTCTTTCACTGAAAAAGTTGTATAACTATAGAAAAGCATTGTTTCTATGAACAATGCAGCAATGATTCAGACATCTTAGACTCTATAATGTCTGATCAGTGTTTAGGAATAGACCTATCTTCTAATACTGCAATAATAAGCAGATTTCCATTTAAGATAGGCCACAGGGACTAATCAATGTTTTCCAAATTTGAGGACCAGTATGTAATATGTAATTTAGGTACTGGGATGGTTTTTGGTATGCAAAATGAAAAAAAAATCCTCATGCTGCCAGTTTTCCCCATCAGTTTAATACTCCACTCAACGTTTAAGGTGTTTAAAAGCCAAAACATGGAAAACATCTTGCTGAAATTAAGGTTAAAATTTAGAATACGTTAAGAAAGGGCCTTTTCAGCTGCCCTTAGTTTTCAGATTCTGGAGCAATTCCCTGAAGTGTGGAGGTTTGAACTGACTAATTCTGAATCAGGTATTATTGTGCATATTCCAACATGTACAGAACTGCACCAAAAGTGCAGGTGATACTTGGGGTTATGATGTGGCTTTGTCTCAAAGAGGGGGAGACTTTTTGCCATTCTGTCCTGAAAGCGCAGATCTGCAATTAAGGTTTTGAAGGAATCCTGTGTGGGCTGAGATGATTTGATTCCACCTCTTTGGGCCAGCTACTGGTGTAATTCAGTGGCATATGCTGTGTCTTCTCTAGATTTACCATTTCCTATTGTTTGGTGTTCCATATTCTTTCTTTCTCTAGTTACATGCAAATACCAATAACTTGGCAGTTAGAGTTTTTCACAGTTAACCACAGCTTTTGTGTTCAAATGACTTTTTCACCTTACCACTACCTCTTCTGTACATGATTATCAAAACTGTAACACCTCCTAAGGGATTAATTGAATACATCCAAAATGTGATAAAATGGGCCATGGGCTCTGATAAAAGGAGCGCAACTAGTCTGCAACATCTGTATTTATTCTACAACTGTTTCTTCTCCACTATGGGGGCAGTCTTGCCTTTTTGACATGGTTAGGTATCAATCTCATGTTATTATGAAGTACATCATCACCCTTGTGATTCTCTGTGACAGTTTCAATCCCTCTTATTTCGATGGTCATGGCAGTTCTAGATCAGTCTCCTCTCTTTTCAAAAATTAGCATATTAGTTTTGTAGCCAAGTTGTTTCCTAAGGAGTTCTTAAAAGCTACTGTTTGTTTCATGAATGTTAGTCCTCAATTTCAATTGATGCTTTTCAATACCAGTTTGCCAATTCATTCCAAATAAAGAAGTTAAAAGTCACTAAGCCTTAAAAAATCTGTAATCTCTATTTTCTTCAGCTGTGCTGATTGCCCTCTGATACTGTACGAGCTATGTGCAATTACTGTTTTCAGAAAATGTCATAGTCCAATAGTCCAATTGTCATGGTTGTCTATAATAATATTTTCTTTCCTGAAGTACTACAATTAAATACTACAAAGTTATAAAAGAGTCACTTTCAAAGGGAAGTAAGACTGAAGAAAATCTCAAAACTGTTTTGTACCTACCATTCTTCGCTTGTTCTACGTCTGTTTTTTTCCCCTGAGTGTGAGACAGTTATCTTTTAGCTCAAATTACCAGGGAATTTCTGCCAACTAATTTAAACATACCTGGAGAAAGATGCAGATGCCAATTGAGCATCTGTCTTGCAAGGCATCTAAAGATGTTTAATCACCCTGCCTTGAACCACTTTTGCTTCATTTCATTCACTGACATGCAGTACACCTTCTACTGAACATTTGGTTTCTTCTTGATTGACTGCTGTCTGTTTTCAAATTTTGGTTCTAAAGCCTCTTTCCAGGTCCAGCTGCTCAAGACACACTCTGTTTATCTCATTCTGTTTTTTCTACTTACGATGCAGTAACAAGTTTTCATCTACAGTTCTTTTTGTTCAGATTATCCATAACACATCTCTCATGTATTACGCATCTTGGCAATTACTCATTTTTTGCTGTCTCTCCATCTTCTAGAATTTGTCAGATTGTTTGGTTCACTGAATTAAGTGAACAATTCTGCGATTCTAAATTGAGTGTAAGATCATAGTCAAAGTAAACTTAAAGATAGATGTGCTTAACAGGGTGCCTGGACATCTAAATTCTGTGGACTGCAGCGAGGTCCAGCATGGGTGCAGATTTCAGACATCTGCCTTAATGAACCCGACTTTACTTGGCACTGGATTGGTCTGTGAACGCTCACACACAGTTGTGACAAGCCTTTGGTGTTGGTTGCTTCTCCTAAGAGGCAGTATTTAATAATCAAATATGATAAGGTCTTAATGTGTCATCGGTAGGCATGCAAATATGTATCTCTTTGTGCCCTGAGCTTTTTAGCTAATTTGCTTGCAAGCCTTTGTGGGTATTTGTTTTCATTTTTAATTGCCTAAAAGCTTTGATAAATCTGACACCATGTTCATTACCAATATGATAGGATGTGCACCTAACAAACAAATAAAAGGTTCTTCTTGCTAAATTAAAGTTGGTACTTGAAGGACACATAACTGAATATACACATTTTAGTAATTATATAAACAAGACTGAAATACAGTAAATCAGATGTAGCAAAAAATACTAAAGTAAAAAAAAAAGGGGAAAATGTTCCCTGTTTGGTCTCTTTATGTAGGTTATCTAAGTAAGCACTGTTAATATATCAAACCCAGCTCTTTTGCCTACTTAATTGAGTCAATGCCAATACACTGTGTAGACCATATGCATAACTTTTTAAGAGTTGCTATTCCTCAATTATGTAACTGTACTAATTTTGTTAATATATTCTGTGGAGAATCTGAAAATCCAAAATTACTGTAACATCAATATTTTGTCATTGACAGATTGCTGGAGACCTATGTATATTTAAATAAAGTCCATGAACTTTAATAAGACTGAATATTTCTTCTTCCTCTGCTGCCACCTTTATTGATTAATAATTCATTTGGACGGTATTTGGACGTTGCAAGCAAGCTGAAAACTCTGCTTGTGCAAAAGAGGATTGCACATCACAAATGAAAATATAATAGAGAATGGGGAGGGCAAAAGGAGGCATGGAGAACACTGACTAGCAAACCATTCCTTTTCTGCAAGGGTGGAATTTGAGTGACGTGATCTCTCTGCTATCTTAAGTTCTGTTCACGAAGCACCATGTAGCCCTCGAGTCCACTGGCAGGCAGTTCTTCAGAGGTTTAACTCTGTTATTTACAATGCTGTTGAACCCTGTCTTACCCAGCAAATAAATGCAATGCTTTACCTGCTTAAAATTAAATGTGTATTAGTGCTTGGCAGAGCAGGGCCAGGACATACAGCATACAAATCTAATACCTACTATCACTGATTACAATAAATCTATCTTATCTTTTTGAGGATTTGTTTTGCATTTTTTTTTCCTTATGCTTTCAGATTTCTTAATTGGCTCATGGCTCTCCTGCAGTTCCACCACAGGGAGGTTTGTGTTGTCACGTTTGGAGGCATGGGTATTAGTTTGACAAGACACCCTGCAGGTCTCTTGATGCTTCCTTATTTTCCATGTGTCATGACTTAGATGTTTTGAAGATTAATTTCAAACAAAACAGTGTATTTAATTTCCCTTCAGGTGTAGAGAATATCTTTAAAATAAAGCTCTTGTTCTCCTCATCAAAACCTGCATGATCCCCTTCCTCTTCTTATAGCTAATTAACTGGTGTAGCTGCGGGATTTTCCAAGGTAAGTTGTTTTCATTGTAATTGTGTGATTTTAGCATAACTGTAAAGATCTGTCAGCAGTCAATACTGAAAAGCCAATCTGATTTCTTTACCAGTGCATATATTTAAAAATTATTTCTTTGCATTGATATTACTACTGGAGTGAATTATATCTAGATGAAAGAAAAGGATCTTAGTTTCAATTTTCCTTAAGTGTGGCTTCTTATCTGAGGATTAATTCTCACTGGAAGAGTTTTATTATCACCATAATTAAGGGTGAGGAAGTTAATTATTCCTGTTTTAATGTATCTCCATATTGGCTGATAGAAGTGTGTGTTGACTTTAGTATGGAAATTTTAAGCTGAAATCTAAAAATAACAGAAAAATCTGTGGACAAAGTGCAAAAAAAGATTTTTTTTTTAGGAGGAAGATGGACTGTAACAATAACTTGCTGGGACTGTAGCACAAATGATGGGTTAGGTAGGGCAAGAACAGAAAACTGGTTCAAGAACAGGAAGTGGAAAGAAGAAAACTTTGAAGAACAATTTTTCATTTCAGATGCTAGCCCTCTTGATTGCCTTGCTTTCTAAAGTAGCAGCTCACAGTTTAGTATTCTGTATCTTCTTTTGAGCTGCTTGTACAGCAGGGGCAGAGTCAGTATTTCTGAGCAGGTCGGGCTGGCCGTGGTGGCTCTGCTGGCTGCCCACAGCTCCGTGCAGGCTGTGTCCTGTGGCTGCTCCTGCTCCAGCAGCACTCCTGTCCCTTGGGCCCTGCATCACCTCCTGCAGCAGCAGCTGTGCAGGCACTGCCTCAGCCCTGCCATTCTCAGCCTCCTGCCTGCCCTCCACTGAGCCAGAGGAAGGATGTAGGCTCAGCTACTTCATTCTCTGAGCTTTATTCACAGAAGCTAAAGGGAGGAAAGGTCTCTCCTTTCCCAGTGATTCCATGAGAGCTTTTTGCTTATGTTTTCCAGATAACTTAAAAGTTGTTCTTTTGTTTTAGATGGTTTGTTTCTGTCTCCCTATGGAACTACAGGAGATGTCCTGGCAGATTTCTTGATTTTCAAATGCCTTATCTATCTGGGTTTTTTTGTTGTTGTTGTTTGTTTGTTTTGTTTTTTTGCCTGTGCTTTCTTTAATTTTCAGAGATACAATTTCATCCTTTGGTGTCTTCTCTGGTGGCTTGCTCTATCGATTCTCAGGATAAACCTTTGGAGCAAAGGCTGCTGTGTTTGTCTCTTGCTACCATGCCAAGTGCTTTTGCTGTTGGAATTTCTATTGTTGTAGTGGCAGGGTCCTTCAGGGAGCAGAGGTTTTACAATTTTCCTTTGTGGAGTTCTGGTGACGTTAGAAGGTGTATTTCCATTTACAGGGGTACTGTTTGGGCAGTTTGCGTCTTCCTTCCTTCCTGAAGGATATTGCCTTCTCATTATAGCTTTCTCCAATAAATCAAAGCAATGTATCTTCAGCTACTGAATTCCTTCTGAGGGAGAGAGAACAGCTTAAAAACACCACTTTTTTTTCATTGTAGAATTGAACAACAAGAGCTGGAAATACTTTTTGAGGCCTTTAAAATTCCCCTCTGTCCCTGGAGGTTTATGTGGTTTCTATAAATACTTAATTTCTTTGCTTTGCTTCAGATATTTGGCAGTTAAAAGGCAGGGAAGAGCCCAGATTAGTGTGAGATGTTCTTATTAATTATTCCATGGAAGGATATTTATGTTGTTTCTTACAAACTTTGGTTGGACTCCATGCAAAACAGGAGTGGAAAGTTTGGAAGATTTTAAGTGGTTTAAAGGTACTACTGCTGTGTTTGACCAAATAAGTGCCTTACACTTTTTGAAAATATATGTTTGTGTTTCTTCATTTTTGTCTTATGATGCTGTTTGAAAATTGTGATTGCACTCATCCAGTGATTGTTTTTCAGAAATTCTTAGTGAATTTTATGGGACTGACTCTTAAATGTGTGAGTCAGGAAGAATTTGGTGAAAGTCTGGGAATTAATAGCAGTTTAAAATTGTGTATGTCTTAAATCCATGGAAGCAAATGAAATGTACTGTTTAATTATCCACCTGAAATCAGCATGCAAAAGATGCAACTCAAACTGGTTTATAACCCTCATAGGATGTAATTTATCTCTATAATGTGCATATAAGGTGCCATAGAGAAAGAAAATTGATTAGGAAATTCTGAAATGATAAGATTATCTCAAAGCTGTGAGCCCCTTTTGTATTTTTCTGTGAGAACCTGAGTACTTAGTAGTAATATGCATTTCTGCCAAATGCATCTGACAGGAATACTCATTATCTCACTTCACTGCAAAATTTAACACAGATAAAGCTGTTTAGTTAGAACCATACTGAAATATTCCTCCGTCACCCTTAGGCTCCTTCCATCTGAGGACGCTCATCCTTACTTTTCCAATGTGGACCCAAAGCTCCTTTTCCCAACTGGCAGTGGCACCAGTAGCTGACAAAGCTGGGACATTTACTCCCTCTTGGCACACTCCTCTTGCCTGGCTTCTTGCACCACTCTTAGTCTGATTGAAACAAACATGATCACTGAGGCAAGTCTGGGGTATATTGGATTGTTTGGCTGCTGCTTCAGAAATGGAGATTTTTACTCACCAAACAAGACAGGTGCTATTTTCAGAGTGGAGAAGCGCTCTGGAAACCCAAGCTTGTGACTGAGCAAGCAGCAAGGAGATCCCTTCCTCTCCCCACTCCAAGCCCTGACTTGGGCTGTACAGATATGTTCTCAGGTTTGCACTTGGAAGGCAGAGCAGGCAATCTGCTGCATGGCTCATGTACTGATTAGTCCTCAACCCTTTTGCTGTTTGTATGCACTTAATTGTTTTTTTGCTGGCAGACACAGAGTTCAGCATCAGATGTTGACACACACATGCTGCTGTCCCGGAGGATTTGCAGAGCAGGCTGTCTTGCAGCTGCTGCATTTTCCACCAGTAAAATTGACAGTTACCTACTGTGTGGAGTTGCTAGGAGAAGGTGAACAGTCATCATTACGGCATATTCCTTCAATAACAACCTGTAGCGCTCGCTGATTTCTCTTCTGCAGGGATTTAGACGTGTCTTTGCTACTGACTTAGCATTTGTGCAGTCATATTTTTATTGACAGGCTGGTAGATATTTATTCAATAAGAAACAGTTCAGGATCAGCTAAAGAGAGGAAAGCTCTGGCATTTGAACATACACTCTTTTTGTAGGGTGATGTGGCTGATACTGGCATCTACCATCTGCTTTCCTATTGCAGTCTGTTTCTCCAACCTGCAAAGCAGAAACCAGCCTTTCTTTCCTTCTGGATTGTTAAAGCCATTCACATTTATCCTGCATGGCAGTGAATTATAGTCCATTTTAAGGACTCTTTTGTGCTTCTGTGTGTATTCCTACAGCAGAAAAAGTGCATGAGAAAGGAGCTTGAGCAGTCAGTAGTATAAGTAGCTGGCTCTCCTGTATGGATTAGACTTGTGAGGTCAGAGGAGCTGTGTGTACTTGCTCTGTGCTTGGGGGGGAAGAGTGGATTTGTCTGTCAATAGCGATTCAGGCAGGATCGTCCCTCAGCTGTTGTAATTCTGATGTGTTTTGCTATGACAGCAGCTCCTGTCTAACATGCGTGGATCTTCTGAAATTTGTAGTGGACTAAGGACTGCTTTTACTTGCTGCTGAGCCTGACTGTAACTGTATCGCTGTAGGACAATAACCATGGGGGCTCGAGCGACAGAAACAACTCGGGAACTGGAAAGCGCCTCTGTACAGTACCAAATAGGAGGACATGCAGAGAAAATGTGGCAACGACTCAAAGGAATGTGAGTAGCTTGTCTCCTTGGCTTTTGTTCTGTTCCTTGGGAAAGAGAATTTCCTTCTGTTTGTTAAAATGTCTAATTAGCAAACGGGAGAGTTATCTTTAAGCTGTGAACAGTATTTGCTCCCACAATACAGTACATCGTTCTGGTTTACGATGGTACTTAGATTAATGTCAGACTCTCTGTTAGGTTCAGTCATCTCATTTAAAAGATGTATAATAAGTGAGAGTTATTATCCAAATTGAAATGCAGGTAAGTCCTTCCAAGTTAGCACTTCCATAATCTCTGATATGATTTTGGAAATGTTATCTTCAGAGTCAGCATTTCTGGAGCTGTTTCGTTATTGCTGTCAGTATGTATGGGTAAGTATATTATTGCAATACTATAGGAAGAACTAATACTTTGCCTTTAAGACTAAAGGTAAAGAAGTCTATATTAAAAGATGCTTAGCTATTAAGAAGCTGCTATGTCTGTTTTTTGTGAATTATTTTCGTGTTCAATAATGCTAGAAACTAATTGAAGGGGTATTTGAGGGGACCACTATGTATCTGCTGTGTCTAATTCACTGCTCTCAAATGCAATTTTCATGTAGACTTTCAGTGCAAATGATCGGTAAATAAACATCTGCAACCTGTCAGAGAGAAACTCTGTCAAACTAGTGCATCCTAAACCCCTCAAATGTCAACATCTCCTTTTCAGTATTTGCCAGGTTTTTGATCTGAAAGCTGATGTGAGGATGTTACAAATAAATACATGTTACACTTGTTGAAGCAAAGAAATGGCATTATTATTTTTGTTGGAAAGATTTGTAATCCTGGGTTTCTAAAGGTATTCAACAGATGCTAAATAGTGCCTCAGCTGTTGGAGGTAAACAGGTTATTTAAAGTGTGGAGGATTAGATGTGCCGGCTATGGCACAGCCTGTTTCCCCTGTGCGTTGGGTAGAGACTCAAACTGGCTGTGGGGAAGGGGATTTCCACTACCTGCTTTCTTTAAAGAAAAATTGGTTTGCTTGATTGAAAAGTCACTTTTCAGGTGTGGCCAGGGATTTATCATAACTTCTCTGTGATATGCTTTTGAATATTTGCTCTGAATCCTATCATCACTCTGTTTAAGATAATGCACTTTGGGAAAAATGTCCCCATAAAATCTCCAAAGCGTACACAGCAGAACAAATATTTTGAATATTTGATGTCACGCATTTTGCCTCTGAGTTTCTGTTACCAGAGACCTCCATCAATTTGTGCAGATTTCCATTTCTGTAGGGTCTTAGTTGCTGTCTTTGTTCTGTAAGTTCTCTGTTACCACTAAACTCTTGGGTTGAAATGTTTCCTTTCAGCTGCCTCTGGAATGGTACCATTAAAAAAACTAATGCAAAAAACTAAACATTGGTGACACTCAGTAGAAGAGATCCAGGAAATAAGGTTTATGCTTCTTTAGGAGTAGTTAAAATGATATTTGGAGTTTGTGGTGTATCAATATAAAATGGAGCTTAAGTGTTTGAAAGCCACGCACCTTTCACAGGTTGGTGCCAACCTTATGAATATTGTGACAAGATGATGCTAAAATACTTGTATTTAAAAAAACCCAGGTTATATTATTAGATATGTGCTCATATCTAAAAAAACAGCTGACTGTTTTTCAGACTTACCAATGGTTTAATTTTAAATATTCATTAATCAATTGGAAATCACTGACTCGTCAATATTATGAACATTGTATGGGGAGATTTCAAAGAGCTGAAATTTTCAGAGTAGATATCTGGGCTTACTTTATAGTATAAGCATCAATCATTAAGGAAAAGGATTCATTTTGTTGATGAACAGATATCAAAGTAAAAGCATGTTTGTATGTGGTAGGGGAAAGGGACAGATAAGTGGAACTGCCAGATAATCTGACTTGGGAAGAATTCTTTTATAAACAGGAGAATTGTTCCATCTTAGAGATGGGAACAGTTAATGAATCTGCGTATGATGCCAAATTATTGAGCTTTTAAAGTAGTGTGCAGTAGTATTTACACTGAAGTCAAGACTTCATGGTTTGAATTATGAAGCTGAATCTGTTCTTGTTGATAGAGTCCACAGACCTGCATAATTTTCATGTGATTTCAACACATTTTTGCCAGCCAAGAGTGCTGATTATCTTCTTGCAAGCAGGTCATTATTTCTGAAAGAACATTGGATTTCGCTTAGGTAACGATCTGAATAGTGTTAAAAAGCTGTACAATAGACCCTTACTTAAAATCAACTTTAATTTTCTGTTAGCGTTACATTTTTTTTTCATAATAGACTTTTAATTATAAATTTGGCAGCAGAAGTCCATTTAACCTTGTATGTCTTGGGGTATTTTTCTTGCTGGCTTGTTGGTTTTTTCATTTATTTTTGTGAAATAGAGACTATTCTAGAAGATAAGTGAGTTGGATGCACTTAAAGCTAAATGAAAATCCTTATTTGAATGCCCAATAATAAAAGCTGTATACTGTGGAAGCTTGAATGAAAGGGCCTTTTTATAGGTTTTCTATTCTACAGGCTTTCATAGATCTTGCTAACCTAAGTGTTGCAATAAAGGCTGGGATGTTTGGAATGAAATTAAAATGATATATAAACTTTTATTTGGTTTATGGTGCTTTACAGCCAAGCTCTTACTTTTGTACAGCAAGTAAAAATCCCGCTCTGTATTCCCTACACTGGAATTGCAGCAGTGCTGCAACCAAGGACATTATCTGTCAGAGAAGATATTAATTTGAATTTCATAACTTGATCCTTAGCATTGGTGCTGATTTTATTGATGCCTGAATGTATAAAACACAAGCGCAGTGAAACAAGATGTGTGAAAGAGTTGTGTAAATTTCTGTCTTGACTGTAGCTTCTGGTTTTTGAATTAAGGTATTTTCAGTATGCAGACTGCAAGCTTCTAATGTTTTGTAGCTCATGGAGAAAGCAAAAACAAATAACAAGGAACAGCTAAATAACTCATATAATAGTGTGGCTTTTATAATTCTCTGTTAAGCAGAAGAATAAAAACAAAAGCCATTCAAGCCACTGCAGGAATTCCAGCTGCCTGACTGAAGCTGAGTGTTGTATACCCTCCACTTCAAAAAACACCTTGTCACAGCCCAGCCAAGGGGCTCCTTCTCAGCCTTTTTAAATGCTACCAATTACACCTTTTCTCCCATGAATTTTCATTTTCTATCGGATGGCATCTTACTTTAGACAGTAAATAAATCTCCAGCTTAAATGTATTATGGTGTCAATAGATCCAGATGGTTTGCTGCCTAGGAGAGTTTGTCTTCCACTGCTGATAGAGCATGTTAGGGAGCTCAGAAAGAAAAGCAGCTTTTAAAAAGCATATTGATTTGGAATGCAGAGAACCAGGTGGAAGAGCGGTGGAACAGTTTCCAGAACCAGATATGACAGAGGTCTTTCCTTTCTTTTTCCGAGTTGCTTGTTTACATTTTATTTTATACTGTATTTCATGTTTACTTATTGCCCTTGTTTCTATGGTCTATTTGCCTCAACTATGGTAGTTCAGTAAAGCTTAACTGAAGAGACTGTCAAAACAGGACATACTATGATATAAAGATTTATAAATTTGTGAGTACTGAACAAACAAAAAGAAGAGAAGAGACAGAACTACAGGTGGATACCTATGGTAAAAAGTAGCAAGACAGATTGTCACTTACTGCTAACTACATAGGAACAAATGGGTATATAGTTCAAGTAGTTTTTACTTGTAATGTTGCCTATTTTTACTTTCTTGTAATGTGAAAACTTTCCTATAAAGTTATAAGCTCTTAAAAGTAATCAAAATGACAGGTATTACTAAGGGGACTTGAAGTAAAGTTAAAGTTGATTTCAGAAATACTCTGAACATGAAATGGAAGGTGTATGATGATGTACCTGTTGATTGATATGCATCTCATTAGTGCTATAATTACAGTAAGAATAGTTTGATAATAAACTGTGAACAGCTTAATTTGCTTTTGGAACCAAACTCTGTTTCTGTACCTGAGTAGTCAGGTAAACAATTTCTAATTATAACTTTGTAGCTTATAAATATGTATCTAATTAAACGTATAATATGAAAAAATTCAAATTTTCAATGTCTAGATTTTTAGCTACTTTACATTACCAATTTAAAGAACTTTTTTATCCAGTCATATTATTATACTGGTAGAAAGGTATTTCCATTATTGTCATATAAATAGCATGAATAGAATTAATTTTCAGGCTCATACTAATTTTTTCTTTCAATTTCTGGCATGTACCAATGCTGTTGATGGTTTAGAATAAATGTTGATCCTCCAGTTTACTGTAGGTAGGTGAATTGCTGTGCCTACAGAAAGCTGTATTAGAAATGGTTGCAAATTGAAGGAGTGATGCACAAACCATAATTTACCTATGATACCAGTTAGAACAGTAGCAGTGTGTTTACAGGTGCCTCGGTCCCTGAATAATATAATAAAATACTGAGATTCCCCATTAGAGCTTTAAATGAACATGTTCATACACCCCTCACATATGTGTCCAATTAAAATTAAGTATTGTATCTAAGGACAATGGAAAGGAGATTCAAGATAACATTTTATGAAGCTGACTACTAAACTACAATTAAATTTCTATATTCTGTATTTTTTTTTAGCTTAGACATCTGACTCTACTTATGCTACATTCAACACTTCTAAAATTTCCTAAAAGATACTCTCTGTGGCTATTCACCTTATAAGTGTTCTATTCAGATCTCTGTTTAGAAAGCGATTGCATATAATTGACTACACAAATAATTACTTTCCTCTTATTTAGAACTCCTGCCAAGTCCTTGTGCAGGGGTCCTTGATTGCTGACCAATTATTATAAATGTTTCTTCAAAAACTTCATTCTCTAATTTAGCTGTTGCGCACTGAAACCTGCCACGGTTTCTCAGAGCTATGGGTCAAAACCTCAGAGTTCCTATGGCCCTCCCACATGTAACTCCCAGGTTCTGCTCCACCTCCACAACAGAGTGAAGTCAAAATATCTGGATAGGAGGAAAAAAAGGCCTTTTGTCTTGCTAATTATATAGAGTTAGAAAAATGCAAATGCCTAAATACTGAAATTACATAGTTACCAGTGGAAACTATAATAAAAATAGGCATTCACTTCATACATCTGAAAGAGAAACATAACCTCAGGTTGATCAAAATTGTGCCTGACAGAATTTTTCCTGTAAGATGTCAAAATAATCATTTAGGAGTGAACCCATTTAGCACTGTTCCATTTTGTTTGTGTTTTCTGTCTGATCTGGCTTACTCCTGGTATAATCTCTAGCCCTGGAGGAGGGCTAGAACAAAACGGTTGCAATTATTTCTGCTGCCTTTTGCTGGAGACTATTTGACAAATAAGACTGCAAAAAAGGCGTAAGATCCACTAGGGTAGCAAGTCCTCCAGTACTACTGTATTGTATCTAACATGAAAGGTTTATTTTTTGTCATTGCCCCCCTCCAGACATTCAAAAATTTTCATTCCAAAAGGAATGAAAATAATCAACTAACAATCCAGCTAAGGACCAAATGGGCTAAGCTTGACCCACAGACTGCACAGTGATGGAGTTCTTTACTCCTTCTCTGGCAAAAGCAGGTATTTGGCTTTTTGTTTTGCCTTTACTGCATTCCCATACAATTTCATGACATACTTGATGTCACCAATGCAATTTGTGGAACTTTTATAAGCCTTCATAAAGAGGATCTATAGAGGCAGTTGGAACTTAAAACAAAGTAAATCCTTTCATTTTACTAGGGAGATGGGGAAAACTGGGCAGTTGTGACTAAAAGGAGAGAAAATCATACTCTGCTGTGGTTAAAGGAAGCTGAACAGAAATTGAGTACATCACTTATAACGTTACAGCTGACAATGAAGTGACTCAGTTTTCACAGTCCATAAAGCTTTGCAATTAGTCAGGCAGTGCTGCAGACTGAAGAAGCCAGCCTTCTCCCTGACCTCTCTTTTCTTTTACAAAACTGCTTAGACCTGTAAAGAACTACTACATTCTGTTTCTGTTAAAGGCTGCAGCTGGTCACAGCATAGACACACATTTCCTGAACAAATAAATGCAAGGAATAGTGATTTTAAAGGAGTATGTGACTTACTCCTAAAAGCTTGTGTGATTCTCTTGATTGTTGGCCAGCATATGTAATTTCATTTGTGAAGTCAAATGCTGTTAACATGATATTGTATTTATTCCTGTGGATTCTGCTAGAAATGTGATTTCCAAAGTGGTTGGTTTTCTGTGAGTGGGGTGCATTTGTCAGATGTATTATCCCTAAAAGGTGACCATTTTCTGCAATTACTGTGGATTAAGTTGTCTCCCACAATACGTTCTTGATTCCCAACTCTCATTGCTTACTCCATGCTCTTTTTCAGGTGTTCTAGTGTGACTGGTTTTCATACCACCCAGGGATTTCTTCTGTGGTAAAAATAGGAATAACATTTTTTTTTTACCCTTAGTATAAACTTAAACTTTATTGGTTTCTAGGCTGGATTCCCTCTGTGTTTTCATACCTACTTGCATCCTTACTATGGAGAGAGTTGTCTGAGGATGGGACTACCTGAAATTAAAGGAGATGGTCTTACTTGAGCAGCTCTCTAAGAAAACAATCATGGTTTTGCATCTGTTATGTTTTAAGGCTATGGTTGATTCTATGGTATTGTAAATCCTCCTTGATTCTATGGTATTGTAAATCCAGTACTAGGGCACCTAGTGTTGTATCAAAACACGACAGCAAATGTTGATCCAATATGAACTTCTTCTGAAGGTTCAATTTTGTTCCAGTATTTGTGAAAGGCTAACTTTGAACTAGCAGGTTTTATGCAGATCAAGTACTGCCCACGTCACTCCAGAGTTATGATGCACAGATAACATCTGTGCTTTTGTAGCCTACAAATAGCTGGCCTGAAAGAAGGCCAGTATAAACATCCGTGTTGTGTGCTTGGGCGAATTCAGGACAATTGTAATCATTTATTTGCACCTCAGCTGAATCACTGAAATACTGCTGGGTAATCTATAACCAGCAGTTACAGAACTGTATTCTAAACCCCCCTGAGCCTATTGTTTGCCTTGGCTCTATAAAACCCTTTGCCACCACTGGCAACATCTCGTGGATCTGCAAATAAAAAAAAAAGAGCTGAAAAGAGCTTTATTAGAATTTTTATTCTTGAAGTGAATGATCTGACAATGAGTACTTGTTAGTTGCAATTGTGCTGTTTATGGTCTGTACACGAAGCTGGACTGTAATGAGATTTGGTATAGTTTATTTTGAATGAGTAAGAGAAGTATGCTCATCTGAGTCAGTGTCGTGAAATGACAAAAAGCATTCCTAAGTTGCTTGTCTCTTTGACAATTTATGCAAATACATCTGATTTTAGATGTTCCAGAAAAGCCAGTATACCTTGAGGTATCATGAAAAAAGTGCTTTGTCTTGTCTTCCTCACTGATTTAATGTTTGTAGTCATTATCATTTAGCATTTTTGCGTGATTTTGTTGCTATGTATTTAATAAGTTTTTCAGAATAAGAGGCGGTTGAATTCCAGCCGTTCAACCCTCCAAGCATAATGCAGATATTATTTGAAGCAGTGTTATTTAACTGGGAGCAATCTCAAGGAAGATGTTTGTCTGTACAAGTGCTTGTGCTCCATTATCTATTGTTTGACATTGGCTGCAGTTTGTTTGACCCAACCGTTCTGCAGACTTTTGGCGCCCCAGGAAAACAAGTAGCCTCCATAAATATTATGGAGACATTTAATTGTTGTGAATTTCTCTGATAAATAGTGTTTGAAGGCAGCTACATTTGAATGGTTCACTGTTAGTGTAATTCATGCCAGAGAGTAAAGAACAAACTGCTGGGTAGAATTTACTTCTTTCTTTAGTTCTTCTGCAATACAGAACTGTTTTGCCTGGGAAATTTGGAATTAAATAAGTTTTTTTTCTTCTGTGTTGTCTGCAGAATTTGTTGAAGAATTAACGTCTAACATCATGCTTGCCTGCAGTTATATATTTTGTACTTTTATTTACTGTGTTTTGAATAGCTTATTTATTATTTTGCTTTTGAATAATTTTTTTTTTTGTTTTGTTTTTATTTTGCAATACCTTGGACACCTCTTAGTGTAATTCTGTAGCTTTCTTTTGCCATTTGACTAAAGGCTTGATGAAGGCTTGAGTATTTTTCTTCTAAACTGAAGATTTTTTATTTATATCACTGTATTTCATAATCTCAAATACATTCACTTAAGACAACTCAGATACCTGTTTGGCAGAAATGCCAAATATACCAGGCTCAGCTGGAGCTGCAAATTGTTGTCCCTTTTGACAGTTTCTTTGTATCTTCAGTGTGTTATTTTCTGATGCACAGGTGACTGCACTGCAAAAAGCATCACACCATTCGCATTAATTCCATTAGGATGGGCTGGAATGCAGAATTCCTGCTCTGAAGAATACGTAAAAAACACCTTGGAAAAGGTCACCAAGATTAAAAGCTCAGAAGAATGAGTATTCTGAAATGTCTTTAAAAAACTTAGGATGAGTATCTCTTTCTGACTTTTCAATTTCCAAACCCTTAAACTGGAGTAGCAGCAACCTGATTACTTGAAAGCCACTTGTCCTAGTCCCTGTGCTGCCAAAGATGACCTGAGCTCTGAGAAATCCAAAACAATAGTTACCTATAGTCAGGAAATCTCTGAGATAGATATAATTTTATAAGCAAAATAAGTTGTGCATGAAATCTGAAATTTTCCATTGAAGAAGTTAAATTATAAAATTACTGACCAACTCTGATTTACTTATTTTCAGTTTAACTACAAAGACCTTGGATTTTATAGGTAATTGAAAATTTGATGTTTCTCTTTTATAGAAAACTGCTGAAGTATCAGAGAAGGTTCTAAATTTCAATAGCTACCAAGACATGCTCACCAGTCATAATTCAGCTGAAGTTTACAGACCAGGTTAATGGGATAAATCTGTAATAGTCAATGATAGTAAGACAGAGATAACCTTTTCTCTGGCATATTCTGCTGTGACAAGAAATCCCTATTTTAGTATTGTATCTTCCTTGAGCAGACATTGAGGGTCTTAATTTTAAATAATTGGAACAAAGGTGAGACTTCAAATTAATTTACCTGTGAGTATTTGAAATTTGTCTCCATCTCTTCATGGAATGCATGTATTTTGGGCCTTTAACACATATTATATATATGGCACATTATTATACTATGCTGGAAAAGTGTTGAGTCCTTGTTTCTGTCCTGAAGACTCCTCAAAACTGCCAAAGTATCTTGATTTATTGAGTGAAATAGTACACTTGCCTCTGGAAGGAAAACTGCAATCATTGAATGATAGACAGTATTAGAGTGGTGGGTGTATATGTAAAAGGAGTGAAAAAAAAAGTATGATCTTCAAAATAAGTTCATTTCTACTGCATCTGATTGGTGTAAATTTTGTTCTTAACTTAAAATGTGATAAATAGAAAATTGGGCTTATTTTGACCTTTTGATTTTGAAGTTCCTTTCTAAACAGATTGATTTAATGCTGTCTGTTTCTATAAAATATTAAAAAATATTTGTCAAAGACATGTCAAAATGAAGAATGGTAATAACATACACATGTAAATAGTTTAGCGATAATTGTGAGAAAGCTTTGCCTTCAAGAGAGAAATATTTAATTCTATTTTTAGTTATTTTCTTGGGTAGTTCAGTTAGCCATTTTCTACTTTGTGTGAGCTAAACAACAAAATGGGATTCACTCTTCACTTGGTTGATAGAAAAACCCTACTGTTCCAGAAACATTTAAATATGTAACATTTAGAAGTAACTAGGCATGAAAGTGTTGAAAACATTTTGTTTCCATACACTTATAAACCTATATGGGCAATTGTGTTCCTGGCTTTGTAATTAAAAAAAAAAAAGCTTGATGCATACCTAGAGACTTCTTGGTAAGAAGTAAAATACTGGTAATATGTTTCTGTGAAAGAGAAATTACATTTCCAGGAACGCCAAATGGACAACTCATGAACACTTGGGGCCTAGGCCTTATGAGCCTTAATTCTAGTTTAATATACCAAACCTTTCCCTTTTTCTTCACCACTGATGTTCTGAATGTGGTTCATATGGTGCATGAAGGTGAACATGATCTAGAAGAAAAACGGTTTGCCTTTATAGCAGATAGAGACAAAATGGTTTGAATATGATTGTACAAAACCTGCAAATCTGTTTCTAGAGCTGGATACAAGGTAAACACAGGATATGAGCATCGCAAATGATTATGAGGGATTTGTGAGAGTTCATAGCTCAATCCAAACTTTGAGTTGCTTCTATCACTGTTAGAGCCCAAACCAAAGTTTTGGGTTATAGCAACTACTATATAGTAACTATAAGTTTTGGGTCATAGCAACTATGACTCTTTTAAACATGTGGAGCCTTTTAGAACACTAAATTGTGACAGATGTGACAACTTAGTCAATATGTCTACTCATATAATATAAAAAGAAAAAATAAGTATGGTGTTAGAGTTCTTTAAGAAAATATTGCTTTGATTTAATCCTTTAACAAGAACAAACATGCCCTAAGATTTTAATATTATCAGTTCCTGAAAAAAATAGTTGGCTCAGGTGGACATAAACCATATGGAGTCAGCTGTGTCATCTATTTTTCTGTCTTGACTTACAATCAGCTTTGACCGGACAAATTCTGGATACAGGAGAGAGTCAACCTTGTCTTAGTATGAGGTAATTTTTAACCTTCTAGTACTGTGCTCATCTTCTCTGTAAGACAAAGAGCTGCATCCAAAATGCTATTTGTAGTATAAAAATATCCTTTTCTTCCTTCAGAAGTTCAAAGCAAAATGGAGAGTGGAGAATGAGTTAATGAAAATATATAATTTCCTATGAGTTTTACCTAAGATTTCTTAGTTTAAAAGTTCAGAATATTCACATCATCAGTTCAATGCTAAAATCATCTTGGTTTAAGAGAGAAGGACTCAGAAGTTGCAGAATTCTTGAATTGTGTTGCTATTTGGAAAAACATGGTTATTAGCAGAATTTGATTTTTAAATGCTTTTCAATGTTTATATATCAAACGCAATCTCAAATGCATTTTTAGGTTGAATGATCAAGGGAATAGCTTGAAACTTTATGCTTCAATTTATACATCAGCTTTGATAGAGGAAGGGGAAGAATCTCAGGAAAAGGTAGTTTTAGAGATTTTAGAGATTAGAGATAGTGGTTTTAGAGATTAACTCTATTCTTTTCATTCCCAGTAATGAAAAACGGTATTGCAGCTTTACATATGGTGACTGAATTGAAATAGACTTGAAAAATACTCTGTAAAGCTCTATAATAGCAATGTAAAGTGACAACAGATGTGATTTCTCACACTAAAATGCATTCTTATCATTTGACAATGATTATCGTTATGATGATACTCCTGGCATGGAACTGAAATTTTTCTACATTGTACAAGCTATATTAAATCTGTCTTTAGCTGGCAGCCATGCCTTGCTGAAGTTGGCAGAGTACCACATGTATGGGATAAATTCCAGCTTTCTATATGGGTGTGATTACAAAAATCTACATATGATGCTTCACTTCTGAAAATTAGTTTATGGTTTTCACAAAAGAGCTGCTGCATAATGTAATTCTGAATCTCAGCAAGAAGTACTTCATGGCCCAGCTATGACTCTATTTGCTCAGTCATCTGCTTTTATTCAGTCTATTATGATCTAATAATATTTAAATGCACTCCAGTTCCTGACTGTACTGGGGTTTTGTGGTTCAATCTGAAAATCTTTTAGATTTACAAGATTGCAGTTCAGAGATGTAAGAAAATGTCAAGGTCCAGCAATCAATTTTTTCCTTCAGGTACAATGTACGTTTTACAACAGATTTTTCTGAAATGAACAGTATGAAAAAGGTTTGGGGTTTTTGGATGAATAATATAAAAGGTATGTAGTAGTTTTTGAGGAATCATTAAGATAATAATGTTGAAGTTGTGCCTATAGAGCATAGACCATAGAACATCAGCCTGTGATTTCTCAATCCAGTCAATAATCAAACAAAATTAGCCTGGTTCTGGTATCACTTAAATGAGCATAATTGGACAACACAATAAATGAGACCTCAAAACAGATTTACTTTATTGTGACAAAGAGCACAGTATTGCATAGATGCAGTGGAATTTGGCTAAGGTTTATTGGTAATTCCTTTTTATGAACAGTGGGTTGTGTCAAGCAAGTTATAGTTTTCAGAGTTAATTCTTACTGGATATGATTCTTATTTTCTTAATCTCTAAGTGAACAAATCACCTGATAGAATGATTCCCTGAATTACCTTTTTTTTTTCCTCCTTTTTTTTTTCCTCTTCTCCCAAGGGAAAGAAACTTGTTTACCTCCCTTTGTCTACCACTTGGCTTCAGCTATAGTAGTAACACAGAAACAGACTGCACTGAATTTGCTATTTATTGCTCTGATTTTGGATTTTTGCCACTCTCACTAATGAGCTATGTTTTTGCAGATAGACAAATTAAGGATGGGCTCCTCAGCTCACATGCATTCAGTTGTATCCCAATTTGTCATTAAATTTATTTTTAACAATAAAATCAGCAGATTGTAATTTGTATTATGATTATCGCAAATAGATCTCACCATGTTTAATGCAAATGTGAAGCTTTTACAGTGCAGATGAGGGGAGTTAGACCTTGGAAAAAAAAAAAGCAGTTGCACAGCATCGTCTAAAATTTTATTTTGGCAGTATTTCTGTAGTGATTTGGGGATTGGGAACAGTGGAAAAGGGAGGGGACAATTTTATCTAATAACACCCCTACTCAAACCAAATAATTACATTGCATTCCTTTCTATTAGCATGACAGGCACGAGATTGGACAGTACTTGGTATAATGGTAGAAGTGTCTACATCACATTGAGTGATGAAGTCTTAAATGTTGTACTTGCATTTTTATGGGTAGCTGAAGACTTCTCAGTATACACTCATCACTTCTAAAAGTGTTTAATGAGATTAGAAGTTTTGTTTTTTCTCTGTTGAGTTGCCTCAGAGGAAAGTGTCAGAAGCACAAAAGCCTTTATTGCTTCACTTCATTATTAAATACAGCCTTCCCTATTGAAAGAACTCTTCTATTTTGCATTATTCTCCTGCTACAAAATGTCTATTCCCATCACAAATATTTCAGTTTCCCCATTCTTCCCTTCATAATTAACACTGAAAGCCTAACATTGTGAGTCTAGAAGCTGCCATTTCTTCATGTGCAAAGATTTAGCTCAGCAGTTACATATGTAAAAGAGATGTTTTACTCAGTAAACTATCACCTTACCAAAAGTAAACTACTAATAAGCAGATGTAGGCTACTATTTTAAATTTAAGTTTCATTATCCACAAGGCATCAAGGCCTACATAGGTGATTGCAGCTACCCAGATTGCCTTATCTGCGTAAATGGATTATGAAACTGAAAATGAGGAGCGGTGTTATCTGGGAAACAATATAGTACCAATTACAGTGAAGTGATTATACCATCATAACACTTCTATTCAGGCCATTCCTACTTCAATGGAAGTGTTCACATTAGCAGTTTCCTAAAGATTAAGTAATCTTTAAAAGGTCACATTTATACTGTGGGAAAAATTAACACCAGAAGTTATCCCACTTATCTGTGGCAGCTTCAGTTCACAGCTTTGAATTCATTGACATGTGCTTGCTTCAATAGTCAAGTTATTTTCTTCTCACTTCTGCAATCTTTTTTGGAAAGAAGAGCTACCTTTAATCCAGATTATTTGTAGGAATCGATGTAATTTCAAGGATCTGCCTTATTGGCACAGTTAAATGGAAAATGGATGTGGCACGGAGTAGGAGTGAACTCTCAGAGCTGGGGTGTAAGTATTAATTCACAGCCATAACTGGTGTACTGAGAAATTAAATCCCTAAATTGTATCAAAAAGATTTTCCCTCAGTGAGCTGAAAAACACAAGGAAATGTTATGCCAGTACTGCTCACAGCAAAACCAGTGCTGAAGCACTGTTAACAAAACCATGAGATTGCTTCCCTCCCCCCAGCACAATTGGAACAATAGAAAACACAGAATCAAAGATGCAGTGTTTTATATTTGCTTGGCACCATGCTAACTTAATCAAGAATGAACTTGCTCAAGGATTTTTTCCATAGAAATAGGGCAACAAGCTGTTCTGGTACCACTCCCAGAGTATGACTCACAAAGAGAAAGCAGCAGAGAAAGACAGTGGTTTTTTTCCTTCTATGAAACCGCTCACTTCCCTGCAAGGTTATGCACTTGGTTGTGTTTTTAAATCTGTTACTTTAATTCTTTTCCTTGATTGATGTTTGAAAAATTAGTCTTAAGTATAGATGATGTCAGTGTTGATGGAGCAGGTTGTCATCCCCCTCCATTTTTGCTGAAAAAAATGGATGCTACATTCTGTTTAGCCACTTCAATGCAATGTGAAATCCTGACATGGCTGCAAGCTCTTGTGGCTCTTTACCAAATGAGTTTGTTCTAGCAAAACAGACCAAATGATACCAATAAATTTTCTCTCATCATTCATTCATTAGAAGGATTGTGATGTGCAAGGCTTCTCTTGATAGTTAACGTCCTTCTCACTCAAGCTAGACCCAAAAGCTAGATTTTTCACTTCATTTTTTAAAATCAACTTCTTAAAACTATATTTGGAAACTCTGAGAAGGATTTTTTGTCCTGCTTGTTATGGATGGTTAGGCTGCAAATTCATGAAGTTACATTAAGTCACAGTTACTTGGTAAAATTAGGTCATTGTTCCACATTGTCATGTTTCCTGTCATCTGAAATTCTTTATCACAAAATCATGGAATAGGTGAGATTGGAAGGGACCACACTGGGAAATCTGGTCCAACCTCCAGGGGCCCTCCTCAAGCACATGGCACCAGATTGCATTGAGATGATTCTTGAATACCTCCAGTGAATACCCATAACCTCTGGATGATCTGTTCCAGTGCTTGGTCAACCACACAGTAAAGAAATTCTTCCTCATGTTCAGGTGGAACTTCCTGTGCATTAGTTTCTGCCTATTGCATCTTATCCTATTGCTCAGCACTACTGAGAAGAGCCAGGCTCCATCCTCTTGGCACTCTCCCTTCAGATATGGGCAGACATTGACAAGGTCTCTTTTTAGTCACCTCTTCTTGAGGCTGAACAGGCCCAGCTCTCTCAGCTTTTCCTTGTAAGAGAGATGCTCCTGTCCCTTTTATCATCCAGTCTCTGGACTCCCTCCAGGAGCTCTGTGTCTCTCTTGTGCTGAGGAGCCCAGAACTGGACACAGTACTCCAGATGTGTCTCACCAGGGCTGAGCAGTGGGGCAGGATCACCTCCCTGCACCTGCTGGCAATGCTCTTCCTAATGCAGCCCAGGATCCCACTGGCATTCTTGGCCACAGGGGCTCACTGATGGCTCAGGAACAGCTTATTGTCCACCAGGACCCCCAGGTCCTTTCCCACAGAGCTGCTCCAGCAGGCAATCCCCAGCCTGTGCTGGTGTGTGGGGCTGCTCCTCCCCAGGTGTGGGGCCCTGCACTCGCCTTTGTTGAATTTCAGAAGGCTCCTCCCTGCCCATCTCTCCACCCTGTCAGGGTCAGGGTCCTTCTGAAGGGCTGCACAGAGCTCGGGGGGATCAGCCACTCCTCCCAATGAACCTGCTGAGGAGGCATCTGCTCCTTCATCCAAGTCACTGATGAATAATGGGCCCAGTATTGGACCTTGGGGGACACCAAGGCCTCCAAGAAGACAACAATGACACCCTGTGTCACTGTTCAGCCAGCTCCCAATAAACCCCACTGTCCCCTCACCTACTCCACACTTCCTGAGTTGGCCTGTGAGGATGTGGTGAGAGACAGCGTTGACAGCCTTGCTGAAGTCGAGGTAGACAATGTCCACTGCTCTCCCCTCATCCACCCAGGTGATTTTGATAGTACTGCTTATACTGTCTACATAAACTGCAACCAAACAACTTCTCAAACATTTCACAAAGGCTTTTTGAGCTCTACTAGCACAAATACTTCAATGTGTCTGGGACTATTAAGAAAACACTTATTGTTCTGAAATGAAGAGTGAACTAGTCCCTGACCTAAAATAAAGGCTTAGTTCTTAGTTTCAATTAATTCCATTTTGGTCATGTCACTGACCACGACTTGTTTTGCTAACAAGTGTTTCTTTTAACAGTTCATCTCTCAAAGAATGAGGCTGAAGTAACATAGATGACTTGTGGTGCTGATGGGCTTCTTGAACACCAAAATCTGATAATTAAACTTCATACATTTCAGATAAGCATGTGTTAATGGGGCTTTGTGAAATGTGCACTTTTGGGGTGGATGGCTCATAGCTATTTCTTTGCAAGAGTGAAAGTATTAAAAGAGTATTTCAAAGGAGTAGTTAAGGAAAAGTGGAGAAAAGGAAATACATTTTGGAAATATGAATTTTCTTCATCTCTATTCCTGCTCATCTCTGCACTTTTTGATTATTCAATGTTTCCCCTGATATGTGCCTGCATGACAATTCACTTATATGGACTAACTTCTGAGGCCTCTGAAATCAGAATCACCTGTAGAACTGATTAAATGCTAAAATCTCCATCCCATAAAAAATGTTAAATTCTGTATACTTCTCACCAGATCGTAATGTTTTCAAGGTTGGGAAGTTCATGAATCTTTTACTTATGTGTTATGCAATCAATTCATCTGGGAAGTCAGTAAAGCAAATGGTTATTGATCAGTTCAGGTGATTTATTCTAATGGGACCTGCCTAAGTCCACCCTGCGTGGGAGTGCTGCCTCCTGAGTGTTAAAGATGATATGCAGGGGAAGCAAGTTCTGAAACCTCCCCAAACAAAGCCAGCCTCCAAACAAAAGATTCTGGAGAGTGGCCAGACTTGGAAAGTAAGTCTATAGGGTTCACAAAAATAGTATTTTAGTCTGATATTTCCAGATCTGCTTACAAAGACAGTCTTTGCAGTAGGGAGTTCTTGTAGTGGTTATATGTGGGTGCACCACAACCTTCCACCCTCTGTGTACTCAGGTAGACTTACATCTCATTACTGTCTAGCTATTAATTGTATGTGTCTGTGAACAATGATGGCTTCAAGCACTAAGCTGTCAGTGTGAGTTTCCCTGATGAACATCTGAGTAGGCGTAAATGTCATGATAAGCATGCTGCCTTCATGGATCACAGAAAGTTATTACCTCCTTTTTGCTGATTCTTATGTAACTATGCTTTTGGCTGATAAAGTAGAATNCTTCAAAATACTTGTCAAATCTGACTGATACTCTTTCCCATATTATTACTTAGATGAACTTGGATGCTTTCAAGAGTTTCAGTACTCAAGGGTTATTTACACCAGTATCAATTCAAGTCACCAACACCAATTTGCCCTCAGAAACCATGTAGAAAGAAATTAATTGAATACTTCCATTTACTTAAAAAAAGTGTTAAAGAATAATTTTTAGAGGTAACATCACTGCATACCCCTGATAAAAATGTATCTGAGGGGCTGGACTCATCCACACTTTTGGAAAGCTATAATAAATTTAAAACATAGAATTTATATTTATTTTGATTTTTTTTTCTGTGAGTTTTCCAAATTGAAATAGTGTTAGAACTATAATAAATATCAAGTAAATAAAATAAAATTATGGCATGAAATTGGTACTTTAGAGAAAACTGACGATGCCCTTCAAAAGTAGAGTGATGCAATCTGCACAGTTAAAATAGGTATTGTTAATGTAGAATAACACAGAAAGATATTTTGTAGCAAAGAAAAAAAAAAAACAAACCCCCAAACCAAAACCACCATGATCAGTAAGCTCCTGTAAAAGCACATGTTATTATTATTTGCAGTACAGCATGTAAAAAGATTTAGAGTTTCTTGGGCTCTGTCCTCTGGGCTGTTTAGGTTCCAGGCTTGTGGTGTAGCTGATAGGCTGCTCTGTTAGTGGTGCTTCTTCCTGTGAGTCCAAGTCTGACATACGTGATGAAATGCAGAATACTGATAATCAGAAAAGAAAACCAAACCCAGAGCTTAAGTGCAAGATGTTTGAGGAATTCATATGTGAATGTACAGGCTGCCAGTACTCATTTTATTTAGTGTTTATTGCTACTCCAAGAAGACACTTTTAAAAGAAGTTCTTTATTGTAATTTTGTGGGGGGGTTTTGTGTCAGGGTCAGGACCAGATGCTTGAAATTTCTAATCTCTTGTTAGACCAGCTCATGAAAAAATCAAGCAATACTGCCTGCTACTTTTAAGCCTTTCAGAGAGCTTCTTTTCAGTGGCAGTTGCAGAACATGAATGTAAAAATGTTTAAACCAAATGTTCCCTAGGCATCTCTCAGTGTTCATGTGATCTTCAATGCTCAAAGGCTTTCAGAAAAAGCATGGAAATGAAAGTATTTCTTATATCTTAATCCTTTGTAAAAGATAGCACTGATTTTGTCTATTAATGCAATCGAATTAAATAGAAAATGCTCCTTTGCTTCCATTTAACTGTTCTAAATCAAAGTTTCTAAACATTCTTCTCTTGGCCTACCTCAGTGAGGAGCGTAGCTGTGTGCAGGACATAGGAAACTATGCTTGGGAGCGTCTGATGGTTGTTGATGAAATCTCAGACAAAATAGAGAAATGAAGGTTGCATTTCTAGGAAGTAATTAGGGTGTTTAAGTGCCTAGACCTGAATTTTTCATGGACTTGAATGAGGCTTTTAATAAGACCTTTGATAGTCTTGCCTCAATATGTGATGCTAATAAATTCCACCATTACAAGATTCTGCTTGGATAATGGACACAACAACTAATTATTTCATTAAGTATCCATTTGTCACAAGAAACAAATGCAACCTGTTGTGTTTTTACCCATTCTCCTCTTCTTAGGTCCATTTACCTGTATCTGGGTTTCTGCAGATCTTTCATCATAACTTATAGCTTAAAACTCTTCTTAGTTCTTGTTCAGCAGTTTTTTTCTGGTGTTTTATTTCAAGTTTTCTCTCCATACCAGTGTGGAAAGTTTAACAGTCTGGCAGTTTAAGCATAGTCTCATTTTTCTGTGTGTCTGTTTTAACCCTTGGTCTGGAAAAAAAATGCTTCAGCTTTTTGGGCATGTGCCAAAATAAAAAAAGGAAAAGTGCCAAGTTCTTAGTTTTAAAATAAGATCAGCAAAAGTGTATGAAGTGATTCATCACTTCCTGGCAAGTGTAATTATCACTGCAGTCACCAATCTCTATCTACTTGCACCCTTGAAAGATGTGCTAAATGTTACTTTAAGTTCCAAAAGTTTTTGTTTCAAATGAATCAACTAAAAAAACCCAAATATTAGAGCATCACAGGTGTGTGCTTTGAACAGGAAATGATGCTGATCTCCAGGACTCTCAGAGCTGCCTGCCTTTAGACTGGCCTGCAAGAAATGTGTCACATCATTGTAAAGATGGAATATGCTGAGTTTACAGTAGTGGCTATACAAAGGAAAGTACTTCAACTGGTTTAGCTATTGTTTGTCATTGTTGGAAACTGACTGCTCAAATTTGAAACCACCTCTTATCTGGGCATTTATTCATTGTCTATACTGGGACGTTGGAGATACAGTAATTATGTTTAGTATTCATTTAATGTACTTTTTTTTCCCCACAGTTTAAGCAAATCACTTGTAGCTTCTATAGATGTTCCCTGGCCATTACCTATAACCAAAGAATCTTATTTTGACAAGGTATAGTTGTAATTTCTCTGAATTTTGAACCTCATAAAAATGACTCAAAGCATAATTGTTTCTGCCTATAAGTAAATTGGGATGTGGGATGCATTCTCACCAGTCACTGCCTAAAGTCTAAAACAAAAATCAGACTTGGTAACATATCAGTGTACTCATTCCTCACATAACATATGTTGTGAGATCTTTGGGGTAGCAATGAGCTTTTTTGTTCTGTTTGTATAGCAGCTACACAGATGGTCTTTATCGACCACTGGCAAATTTGGGTAGTATCACAGCAAACAAATGTTTAAAATACATTGTTTAAAAGTTTTACAGTACATGAAAATTTTTTCCAAGTTGTTATGAATAATTTTTGTGTTAGTGAAAAGTCTTTCCCTAAGAAATGCTGTTATTTAGTACTTCAGCATTTATTTTTGCATGTCACCTAAGCTCTGCTCATAACCAGGGGATTGGTGCAAAGAGCTGCCTTTATTCTCCTGATCCTGTGGCATTCAGCTCTAGCTGAGGGTCTCTCCTGTGACCTTGTGTTATTGTATGTTAGAACCAAAGCCTTCCCAAATGTATCTTATCCAGGAATACTGCTAAAAATGGAGGAATCCAATGGTGTGTAACAAAAGAAATATTAAGAGCAGCAGAAAGTGAGGAGGAAATTACTTCAGTGGAAGTAGTAAGGGAGGGAAAAGACCTAAAAATCTCCAGAAGTGATAGCTGTGGAATAGGCACAACTCACAGTATCTAAATTCCTCCCATCACTTTGCCCAGCTGCTGATTAGTTATGTTAGGACAAAATAATTTCAAAGTAGGTTTGAGCTTTAGAATGACTGAATATATCATCTGTCCAGGAGAACTGTGTCAAAGTGTAGACATTTCAATACTTTTGTGTCAGGAGACTAAGTGGATGTTTTGTGTATTGTGATGTTCCATTTAGAATCTTGGATTTACCTTTTAAAATTTCATGGTATCAAAAAGTGCTGGAGATGGAGGTAGATTTCATTTCTAGATTTACATTACAGTAATTAGGTGGCTGGGAGGGGTGCCAAACACCTTCTGTGTTTCAATATATTCTTTAGAGTCCAGATGAGTTATCTTTGACTCCTTCAGGAAACCTGTATGAAGCTGGCTTGGGAATTTCCAGTACTCTTTCTTCTTACTCTTCCCTCAGTCAAAGATGCCAGTGAAGAGTCCTGTAAGGAGCTGAAACAGGATACCCTGCTTTCGTTCCGTGTTTGCAACTTAAGGGGAGTTATTCACAGATGCATTCTTGCATTATAATTTTGCTTAACTTGGAAGATTGCACTGTGCTGATGAGAAAGGGTAAGTTCAGGTTTGCTGAACTCCAGATTGGACTAAAGATATCTTTTCGTTAAAACTAAGATTATGTGTATGCAACAAATTAAATGTATCCCTGTGGTTTAGTCAGTCAGACTGGTCAAGTATAGTGGCCTTTTTCAAGGTTCTTTAATATTTCTCACTGTGATTTGAAGGTTTATTTGCATTCCTGACTGACTGAGCAAGTGTCTGATATCGTCAATAGGGTTTGTCAGCAAGTTGGCAGAACGTAAGTTTTCCTTTCTTGGCACAGATAACATTAAGAAGTTTATCAGGGAATATTATGCAGACTCAAAATCTGTCAAAAATATGAATGACAGTGTGACAGAAACCACCTGCACAGCCCATGATATTCTTGGATCAAAGTACCAGCAGGAAATCACTCCAGTATTCCAAATAGTAAGTATGGTTTTGTAACAAGGCAAAAATCTTGAGAACAAGTAGGTATTTACTTTTTGTCACTTTAAAGTAGTTCCTTAAAGCTTGTACAAAAGGACATACTTGAATGTGTGGCATGTGCTAGTAAGAAATAGTGAGTTACATATCCACAAATTAACAAGATCTGAAACTAGGGCACCTGCTGTATAACAGGGACAAAAAAATGTCCTACTAGATATGACTGCATAAGAAAGGGGTTTTAGAAGAAGCTGTTGCTACTGAGTCATTGAAATGAAAGTTTGCTTTGTACAGGAAAAGAAACAAAGGTAGGAAGAATTCCCAGTGCTTGCAAGAACTTTTAGTCCATAAAGTGAAAGAGCTTTTGAAGGGAAGAAATTTCACGAGCTCTCAGTGCTGAACTTAGGCACTCTGAGTTGAAAGTGACCTGCCCAAGATCATGTCCATGGACTCATGAAAAGCTCATGATATGTGTAAGTTACCAAGGTGGCTTCGTAGTTGGGAAATATTCAATTTATATTTAAATTTTAGTTGTCAACATCACTTTAGATAGAGTCCAAGGAAGGATCATTCCTTAAAATAGTTGAAGGATATTTTCCTGCAAATTTGAAGGTACGATTTTGATACTAGTTGGTTGAAATCAGAGTGCAAGGGTGGTCTGTTTGCTGTGTGGTGGCTTTGCCTTTCAGACATCGTTTTCCACAGCTGTGGTCACTGTGAATGAATACAGTGACTTGCTTCATCACCTCTTTTATTATCAGATTCTTTGAGAAACCTATCCATGTAATTGGTTTTAGGGTTCAGAGCAACTTTCTAAGAATCGTACACAAGCTGTGAAGTATATTTGGCAAAGAATTATCAAAGATTTTTTTGTCAGAATAGAAAGGTGCTTCCATGGCTCTGAAGACCTCTGATATGGGTGCATTTTTATTCCTTAATTTGGAATAATATTAACTTACAGTAAGATCCGTAAATACAGTGAGAGACAAATTAGAATTCAAAATTGTCCTAAAATGTGATAAAATTGTCAGACCTTTGCCATGTTTATGTGGTAATAATCAGCTGTACAAATATATGATGTAGTTAAAGGACCTGCATTGCAACACTGTGGAAAAGGATCTGGGAGGTAATCACAAACTTGAACAATAGTAAAGTGTCCTGCTGTTATGAAAACAAGTGAAATATCATGCTGGGAGATATAATCTCTGCTAGCACTTGTGACAACTGACGCAGTCATCTGACTTCTGCAGTTCATGCATCTCTTTCCAAACGCTGATCATTGTCTTGGCTTGTATTATTTCTCTTGGTTGCAAAACACTATTTATCTATCACATTTTGAGCTCTACATGTCCATCACAGTGATGTTCTTAAAAGATTTTGTACCCTTTTTAGTGTTTACAATGTCAACCTGAAATGCAAAGTGTTCTTTATTTGCAAATCAAACTTGTGAAGAGCAAGTACACTGTTTCAGCCATATCATTCTGAGATATTTGTCCCAGATCATTACAGTATTTTATTTGGTTTTATTTTTGTTTTCAGGGAACTGGACTGCATGTTGGTGTTAATGAGTGTTTGGGTCTTCCCCTTTTTATTCTTTTCAAGAATATGGGTTTGCAGTTTTAAAATTTTCAGTTTTAGATGGAATGCAATTTTCTTCAGCATCTGCAAATACAGTTTCATAGTGTCATTATTTGACCTAACAGGAAAACGCTGAGATGTGAAGTGTATCAGAGCCAGTTATTCTAAGAACTAAACTTACTTTCTGTCTTATTTCCTCATGGCTGGCAGCCATTTCTGGAAGACACCAACAAAGCATTATTTAAATCTGCAATAATTACTGGTGTTTTCAAAAAGCTGCAGGTCTCTGTGAGTTTTCAGTGGCTCCATTCTTGCTGTCATGTTTCTTCCTTTTGATACCCTGGGTCACTTGGAAGCCAAATTCATCATTGTCTCAGATCATTATTCCTCCACGGCTACATGAACTTCTGCACAGCATAGTCACTGAAGGTCCCATTAATCCCTCCCTGAAGATATGGTTCCCCAAACCAGAAAAATCCAAACCACAAACACAATGATTACCACAGGGGATACAAAAGACAGATATTATCAGAAATAGAAAGCAACATGGTTTTATATAGAGATGTTACTGGCATTTCCTTGGTCTTCCCTGTGTTTTCTCTTCTAAAAATGGTCACACCAAACAGCCTTAGCAGAATTGATCTGAGTAGCCCATGACATTTCCCTTAGGTTATATGTTTTTGTGAAATGTTTTTCTCAACTGTAGTTTATGAGCTGGTCCATATAATATCACTAGAAGAATAATTTCCTAAAGGTTGAAGGGTGTAATGGAAGAATTCATATAACTAATCTGGATAAAGGGATAATTAAATTGCATTGATCCAAGTGAAAAAAATTTGTAGTTGTAATTGAAATTTTACTGACAAATGTCAGAAATGTCCTGTGCACACAGATGCTTGGCTGTATAGAATCAGGGTAAAAGCCAAACTCATAAGTGTCTCACCCTTTAAGAAAGGCTGCTAAAGGCACAATTATATTTTAGCACCTGTCATACAGTCATTATTTATAACAAGCTCATTTCATTTTACATGCTGCTTAAGTTCTCACTAGGGCTCTTGGGCATGAAAACTTTTAAAATTCAGTGGAAAGTGTGGTTTCCCATAACTTCAGGAGCCCCAAAACCTGTTTCTTTAAAGAAATAGAAATAGCTTATTCCTGAGTCTATCTCAAATTGCACATTTTATTTTCTACTGCAGATGTCCTGATTAGTTAAGACCTATCAAAACTTGATAGGACTGTTTGTTGGGAGCATGATTTACCACGTAAAACAAATTTAATGAATATTGCTCCATCTGCTCCTTGAGGATCACACTGACAGTAAGTTAGTCATAGTGAATGCTACTGACATCAGTGGGACTGATGTTACAACAACTTCTCTCCAATGTGAATGAAAGATGGTCTGTTTTTCAAAATGTCCAAGATGAGACTTCTACAACTCATGGTGGGAAATACTGAAGTAATTAAATTTTGTTTAACTGTGTCGGTTAATCTTAATGAATTACAATTCCAACTCCAGGCAGTGCTACAGGCTGGGAGTAGAGTGGCTGGAAAGCTGCCCAGCGGAAAAGGACCAGGGGGTGCTGGTTGACAGCAGATGAACATGAGCCAGTGTGTCCCCAGGTGGCTGAGAAGGCCAGTGCCATCTTGGCATATATCAGGAATACTGTGGCCAGCAGGACCAGGGCAGTGACTGTCCCAGTGTACTCAGCACTGGTGGGGCCACACCTCGAGTCCTGAGTTCAGTTTTGGGCCCCTCGCTACAAGGAAGACATTGAGGTGTGGGAGTGAGTCCAGAGCTGGTGAAGGGTCTGGAAATTAAATCTGATGAAGAACAGCTGAGGGAGCTGGGGCTGCTTAGCCAGGGGCAAAGGAGGGTCAGGAGAGACTCATCACTCTCTACAATTGCCTGAAAGGAGGTGGGGTGGTGAGGTGGGTTTTGGTCTCTCCTCCCAAGTAACAAGCCTGGTACTTGATGAGATGAAATGGCCCAAGTTGTGTCAGAGGTGGTTTAGATTGAATATTAGGAAAAGTTTCTTCACTGAAAGGGTTATCAAGCTTCGGAATAGGCTGCCCAGGGAAGTGGTGGAATCACCATCCCTGGAGGAATTTAAAAGACATGAAGATGCAGTGTTTATCAAGATTGTTTAATGCTGGACTTGGCAGTGTTAAGTTTGCAGGTGGACTCAATGACCTTAAAGGTCTTTTCCCACCCAAACTGTTCTATGATTATTCCATGAATTGATGGTGTAATGTGTGTTCAGCTGCAGCCAGTGCGACTGGCTGGGGCTGCTTACATCACCAGTCTTATATTGTTTTTTTCTATATGCAGAAGTTTACTTCTTGTACCAAGTGGTCTGGTCTGAATATTCAAAAGCATGGAGCAGTGGAAAAAATAAGAGTCTTATAATAGCAGAGCCACTAAATGCTTGACATTCCCTATGGCACCATACTGGGCTTCAGCAAAAATACCAGTTTGTGATACGTGTGGTAGTACCTGTTACACACTGTTTGACTGGATAGGGTGTTGTTATCTTGGACAAAATAATTCCAGTTCTACCTCGTCTTGTCAGGATAGTAGCAGATAACTTTAATCAATGTATGGATCTCCCTGCTTATTTATAAATTCTGCAACAAGATAATTAAAAATCTGCTGCTTGGCGATTTATATAACTAATTTCAAATTAGTCTCATTATACTGCTTGACAATAATCTGCATAACAAAGGAGACTCATTGTGCTCATGGCAGTGGTATTCAAAAGCTGTTGAGAATATGTATTTTATATTAACAGGAAAATATTAAATATTAAGGGAGAACTGATTTTATTACTCATAAAATTTAATTACTACGGTCAAAAATTTAATAGGTAGAAGAAAGTAAACAAATACTGGTGTGAAACGTACTTGCAAAAGAAGAAATTAATGTCAAAATGACCGCTGTATTACACAGTGCAATGGCAACTTTTTATTTTGTCATGAGAATTTGTAAAAATTAAATCATGGAAGTGCACAGTATTTCAGTGTGCTGACTGAGGGGAACCTTGTATCTCCTGGGACACAGCCAAAAGAATCTTGCACCTTAGCATTAATCATATTCATCTGAATTGTGTTTCAGTGGTTTAGTTCAAATTCCTGCTTGATGATATATGATTGTAGTCAGAAGGTACCCACATAACTTAGTTCAGAGTCAGAACAAATAACACAACTTAGCATGTTTTTTATAGGTTTCAGAGAAAAAACTGAGATGGAGTGTGAAGAAAATCAGTTTATCTTTCCATTAGGGAATGGGAGGAACTGAATGATAAAATTCTAAGAAGAGCTACAAAACTGACACCTTTTGGAAGGACAAAAAATACACCCAGTCTTCAGTTCAGATAACATAAAACTTTATACAGCAGTCATTTTAAATTTCCATCTTATTAAAATTTATTTTTGAGCTGTTTCTAAGATGTGATTAGACCCTGGAAAACCTGTTTCTTACTGAATATTGTGGTTTAACTTGCCATTCAGAGTAACTCACAAGAAGTTAAATAGTTCTACGAAAGACATCAGTGCACAGATTATATTAAAAGTTCTGTTCTTTGTTACTTTTAGTTCAATTTCAAGATTTAGTATGAAAAATTGTAACTCATAATTTGGTTTAGGTAAACAGACAGCACATAAGGAGTTTAACAATGCCCTGGTGAGTATCTTGTCTTTTTAGTAGATGATGAAAACAGCTCATTCTCTGGGGCTGGGAGCATAGCCCATTACATGTACACTAAATTCATATAGAAAATAATTGCATGGATAATGAATAGCTACATTGTACCCACATTCAAACATCCCAGGGAATTTAAGTGGCAAAATTAGTCTGCCTCAGCCTTGAGTTCAGACAGAGTATGGTATAAAATGAATGCATATTCAATTTTTGGTTAGGCTTGTAGCTCTAGTAAATTTTTAAAATTAGTTTTTCTGAAATGGGATTTTAAATGTATGAATAAAAAGGAGGTATTTCCATGAAGAGGGGAAAGTGAAAAAAATCTAGGCAGACAGTAGGAAATCATGAGTCATTCCTTGTTTATAAACTGTAATGTTTGGTGTGTTTCACATTCTCTAGACAGGTTCTTTTTGTTTTATATTTCTGACTAACTTTTGACCCTCGATAAAAAGTGTGAGCACTGAACTACTTTTAAAAGCACCATTTTTATTTTTAAAATCTGTTGACTAAATAAGTGATATACTGACAAATTTACTGCAGATTAACTGACTGTCAAAATTTATCCCAAAGAGTCGTGAACATGAACACACTAGGGAACCCTTCTTGGGGATCATTACCAGTTTATTTGAAATAGTTTCAGAGTTTCTCATGCCTAGACTACAATTAACAGGAGAGCCTTGTTTTACATAATTTGGTCATCCTAAGAATTAAATTTATGGGGTAGGGAGAGAGAAAACTATTTGATATATAGAATTCTACATTTCTCCTTTGCTTGTTGCTTTCCTTCTCTGGAAAGGCTGTTGCCAAATAACAGAGTTTTCTTCTTAGTCTTTGTAAAGTTTTGCTAGAAAAGATAAACTTCCTGCTAATATTCTGTCATGACTACACATATACTTGGCATGTTTGGAAGAATGTCATCACAGTGAATAGACTTAGGAATAAGTGTGTGGGGTGCTGGGGGGATGGTGGGCTGGGATAAGGAGGAAAATAATATACGTAATATGGTAAAAGGAGAATAAAAACTTCTGCGTGTCTTTCTATCTTAGGAAGACAGTACTGTGTATTGCAAAGTCCATAATAGAACCTAGAGAGCAAAAAAAAAAAAGAAAAAAAAGGGGGGTCATTACTGTATACATTAAATTTTGTGAATATCTTTGTAATAGAAAGATAAGAATGATCAAGATGTTATTGTCTTAGAATAATAGACTTCTGAGTCATACAAGAGACATTTTTTGTCCATGGCCATGTTAGATATCTGAGGATAGAGCTGAACTCAGAATTTAATTTATCACTATTTGTAAGACTTAAAAATGATGAATGTCAGATTTCAAGACATCTATGGGGAAACTGTTATTTAAAAGCAATTTTTCACAATCAGAATGCAAAGATCTGTTATTAGTGTTGCTATTTCAAAGAAACACTTTTATAATGGCAATGAGAGCAAAGAACACAGCTGATAGAAAAGACACTGCAACAACTCCCAGATACTGCTAGTCCCCTAGGAAAGTGCATGGGTTTATACTTCCAGATAGTTTCTGTGTCAGTCAAACTGATGATGAAAACCAGAAAATCTCAATAACTGTGCATGGACCAGGGTATTTTAACCAATTTTAATGAACCAAGTTTCAGAAAACTATGAAATACATGATCTTGGAGACCATGATGAAAGACAGAGCAAAATATTTTCAAAACGTAAAATAAAAAAAAAAAATTAAGTTTTCAAACTCTGCCACCTACACAGATTTGAATGTGACTTACAAAGAAAAAACTGTGTAGTGAAGAGGTAGCTAATGATAGATTCTTACCTCTTTGTTCCAGACATTCAGATGAGAACTGCTGTATATGGAGAAAATTGATGCAGTCTATCATATATCTTGTAATTCCTTTCAGAATAGCCTCTTCCTATTAAGTGCTCATATATTTTCCACAAGGAACTGCAATATAGCAGAAATTCTTTTGGTCATGATTTTGACATTGTCCAATAGCCATTCTTAACATATGGCACAGTTAGTCATGTTTTCCTTTTTGGACAATCTTGGATTTCTAAACTTTTTTTTTTTCCAGTCTTTAAGTATTGTAGCAAACAGTTATCCTGGCATATATTTAAATCATTGCCTTTAAAGTGTTTAACAATTATCTTTTGCTTGATTTTATGCAGCCCATCTGTACTAAGTTCTGATGATTTTATTACCCTTTTCCACCCTAAAGAGCAACAGTATGCTTAGGCAGTGGTTGCTCAATTGTCAGTGTAGAGTTGCCATTATATGTATACATTTAGAAAACACATGGCACATCAATTACAGTGTTTTCTGATATAGACTGAAATTCCATCAACTGTGGCCAATAATAATATTGCACTGGCTCAAAACCAAAGAATGCCATGTTTTGACTTGTGTATCTCAGTGCTAGTTTAGCATCATGTATCCCAAAGGAATTTCTTTCTTCTCATTTCCCCTCCCTTGCTTTCCTTCTCATCCCCCTCTTTCTCTTAACTGAAGATAGAGTATGAAATCCTAATAGCTAGAATCCAATAAAATACAGCTCTGATACTAGTCACAGTCTTCAGAAGAGTTTTATTAATCAGGAAAATTAATGTTCCCATCAGGCATTTGTATATTTTTTTGTTATTTCTACTTATTTGCTTGAGTTTTACTAGGACTTTTACAATTTAGTAAAATATAAAAGCACAAGTAAAGCACTGGGAAGCTTCTTCAGCCAAGTTCCTGTGTTCCGGTCCGAGCAGGAAAGTCTTAGCAGGGAAATTAATCTCCTGCATGACGGCATTGACGTAAGTCTCTGCTCAGTTTCTGTGTGCATGTAAACAGGGAAAATAAGAGAGAATAAAACTATTTTATTTTAGAATTTCATTTACAATTTATTTTACTTAGGAAAAGTAAAACAGGAAAGCAGAACTTAAAGGCCTGCACAACTCTTTTCACAGTGCTTTAGCAGACATACTACAATAGATCCAGTGACATTTGCAAACTCTTCTATCTGCATTCTGAATGAGTCACAATTCTCTTTAGTTCTGTCTGGTTTCTCAAGCTTGGAGAAGTCATTAGGTGAAATTTTAGAGTGGGTTTTACTGACGTCAACATGAGGAAACCAATTGAGACTGTCCTACACTGCTCAGAGTGCAGTAAGATTAATGCAAACCTGGTATAACAGTTGGGTGAAAAACCACTCAGCCTGATCCTTAACAGGATGAATTGTGCCAAGGAATATGAAGAATGTGGGTAACTATAATTCAGCTCTTAAACCATTACACAAACACAGTTCTAGTAGGTAGCATTATTTATCAAGCATGACATGCTTATGATAAAGTTACCTTTTGCATGGCAGGCAATCACAGCATCTCCTTTAGCAATTAACCTGTTTCTGGGGACATCAGACACATGGGCAATTTTATTAGCTTGCTATAGACAGATTTGGAGACCCTCCATGGAGATTGGAAGCTGGTAAAAGGCACGCTGAGAGGCTTATCCTTCTCATTATAAGGGAAGGGAAGGCAAGGCCCTGGAAGCTATTCTGTTTTGTAAAGAGCCTTGGAAGACCTTGCTGAGCTGACACTGATGGTATAGATAGATTTCACATAATCCCCTCTGGTTTCTTATCCACCAAGTTTGAATCCTTAGTCTGTACACAGCCTTTATTAAGAGAATTTATTCCAACAAGCTTAGAAATATTTGAATAAAAATCTTGTTAGGGATTGGTTGAACAAGATATGTTGCCTTTCTACTATAAAAAGTTTTCTCTTCATGCTTTACTTAGTCATTTAATTCCATTACAAGTTTCCTAAGCAGTAAACTGGTGCAAGGTATTGTACTGAAAAGTAAGATAGCATTTTTTTCGTAAGTTCTGCTTTAGATTTTTATGTTTCGAACCTGTAAGAAGAGAAACGTGCTGTCTTTTTTTTTTTTTTTACTACTTCATTAGTGCAGAAAATGGATGCACAAAACTTGGCTCTCCACTTGTTCTCTTGTTTGTGAACAACATTGGAAAACCTCTGACACCATACTTATGGAAACAAAACAGAAATGGTGTTTAATGGATTAAAGCTTTAATTGTCAATCTTTGTTTCCAGAATTAAGGACCAAAGTTCAAAATTTGGATTAAGCAGCAAACAGGTGAAAGATTGAAAAGCCCAAGTGCTTCAGCTGACTGATAAATGGTTTAATGTACACTAAAATCCAAAACTAATTAGCAGGTTCAGTTAGAAGCTGATAATAGCAGTTGGTTACCAAAGAATTTTACAACTATGAGGTTGGATGATGTATTCAGAGATTCTTTAATCTATATTCTCATTCGAGTCAAGGCTAGTAATTTCTGACACATGCTTATATAGCCTTTTAAAAATCCATGCTTAGAAAGTTACTTATGTTTCCAAGAACAGATGCCCTTAGTAATTAATGTCCTTATTACTTTCCTTTAAAAATAGTTTTTTTCCCCATTGAATCTTTATTACCACAACTTACAACCCCATGAGCTATTTTGTTATTTCTTGACCACAGGGGTAAGGAAAATAGTCTGTTTTCATAAATTACACAGCTATATTTATGTTCTGGAATATTTTTAATGAGGTTTTCTTTTCCTTTTCCTTAGGCTATGTTGTGTGACCTTCTGTCTTCACTCATGAGATGTTTTATAAATTTCTGTTTTGTCAAGGCTTAGTCCCGTATGTGTCTGCTTAATTGTGTTGCCTCAAAACAAGAAACAATGCTTCAGGTGAGCCTTAGGAACACAAAGAGTGGCAGGTTGCTCTTCTGGTCAATACTCCTTTTTATATCTCCCAGAATCATGCTTGTTTTTGCCTAAGACTGTGATTGTTTAGTGTATGATTCACTGCTGCTTCCCATGCATTTTCTGAAGAAATGCTGCTGAGCCAATGGCCCCTTGTCCTGCAGATTATTCCCATGTGTATTTAGAGCTTGGTATTTTTTATATCCTCTTTTTTTTTTTTTTTTTTTCTCTGAACATTTCTGCAGTTTGCCAAGGACATTCAGAAAATATTACTGGCTTAATATTGTCTTGGATTAAGAATATCTCCTTTCTCTATCCAAACCATTGAAGAAAATATTGAATAGTGCTGGCCTTGAGACAGCAATCTGCTTACATAAATTATCTTTCTACTTTGACAGAATTACTACTCTTACAGAACAGCTTGCCAGTTATTTTTCTCACTGATATTCCAGCGTTTTTATAAAAGTAATTTCTTTTTTACGTATGTGGTTGATCACGCCTTCAAAATTTATTTGTCTCCCCTTTCTGTTGATTCTCCCACATATGGGTCTTTCTACAGAAGTAGAAGAGGTCTTAACCTCAACCAGCAATGTTTACATTGTCTTCATAGCCAGAAGGTATTTTAGCCAGAAAGTAGAAATTGTCAACTGCAGGGCACATACAGATTACTGGTTCTTAATGTTACCATCTTAATTCTCCACAGCTTTGAAATAAAAGTAGGAGAAATAATTGCATTTCTAGACTTCTCGAAAGAGCTACAGGTCAATAAGAAATATGTGGCATTAAAACAAGCAGAATAGAATGTTTTGGGTTCTACCTCGTATGTAGTCTTTTGCCCTGAGACATAGTATTACATATCAAATTACTTAACTATCTCTATAGATATTGAAGTTTGGAAAACTCAGGTTCTGTGAGTGGTAAAGTATTACAAGATTTTGGTCCAAAAAGTCTTTATTCCCATTAACATATGCATGGGACATGAAATACAATAACTTACAAATACAATACTGCGTCACATAGAGCAGTGGTCATTGGTTGTGATGGGCAAACAATAACAGCAATAATTGGAAAATAAATTGAGAAAAAATAATTTAGATGTTTTCTACTTAATGTTTAATTTAGATGTTTTCCAGTGTTGGAAAATTAAATAAGATATCTCTAGAGCATAATTTAAATAGATTTTTACCTTTCTAATTAATCCTAAAAAGATTAGCTTGAAGTAAGAAATATGATGAAGCTTGTCTAAAGAGGACTTTTTAAAATAAAATAATGCTTTCAAGGAAAATCTCATTATAATTACACTTCCTCATTATGATTAAAGTGCACCTCTTCAGCACATTCCGTGTATCAGGTCCAGTGCAGCCTACAATTTGGAGTACATATAGCCTATAGATTGGAGTAATTTTACTCCTGTATGTTCCAATTCTGCATTCTACAAAGAGTGGTGAAATTTTTACATGTTATTTTTCCTGTGGGACTCAAGCTTCAGGCCTGAGTCTAGTTGATCTACCACATGGTTCTGTAATGCTCTCTGTCAAAGGGCTTGTGTGAATACTTATTTAACATGTAGAAATGATTTCTGAATATTATAAAGAAGTCAGTGGATAGTTGCTGTGTTGAATGAAAAAGAAATGGTCAAAAATAGCTCTTTGCAAGATGAAAACTAATGCAATTAAAGTGAAGTTATGTTACCATTTCCTATTAACAGTACTTTTTTTTCAAACTGTTCTTGAATGGAAGTCGCATGAACAACAATGTAAATAGAAGTTGGCCCAGAAATATTTGTTTTTAAGATGTTTGTCACTTTCAGGACCAATAAAGCTGCTAGATAAAAAGGTTTGGGAATTTAGTGGAAACACATTTGGTACAGCTTTCATTGAGAATTTGGAGAAATTGTTTTTTTTCTTGTAACTTTTTGGATTTTTACCCTGAGCTATAGAAAATCCCTGTAAATAACAGAAGTATAGCAATATATGCACATAATGTGAAACAGAAAGACAAGGGAGGTTTCTTTGTGATTTTTAGCTTTGTGCATTATCAGTGAGTGAGCACACTTCAAAAAGTAGCAAATTATTTTGAAATGCTGAAACCCAGAGCAAGAAAACTGTATGAAGGAAATAGTAAATCTTGGCAGACAAGAATAAATGAGATGATGACTAGATGAAGGTCTTTAAAAATATGACAACACTCTGAACGCTGCATGTTGTTGAATAAACATCTTCAGATCCTTCAAGATCTTGCAGTCTGACACAGGTAATTGTTTTCCTGGTGAAGATGTATTTCTCTCTACTTCTCAGAGGAATAGAAATAGTGGGGGAGGTGAAACTGAACTACACAAAATACCTGGTGATGACAGTCTGATAATTTTTTGTTTAGATAGTTACTCCATGGCTGTGTCAAGAAAATAGTTTTATACAGTGTGGGGATCACTTACTGGGCCCTTTCAGGCTAACCAAACTTGACACCACCACTCTGTTGTAAAAGCAATATATTTTATCTTTAGGAAGAGACTTTATTTGTTTCAATAAAATCAACCTAACTCCTAGGTTTTCCTCTGTGAAAATACATATTAATAGAATTTAATAGAGTTTAATCTCTTTTATATAGAGTTCTTTCATGAAAATATTGTTAATTGAATAATAATTTCTGCATAAAGTAATGGGAACTTTCATAGTCACATAAAGCCTAAGGCACATCTTAATTCCTTATCTTGCCTCACACTTTGATATTGCCAGTGCTATGCACTTAACTGATTAAATCTGCCCCTCTTCTCCTCTCTCCCCAACCACTAATGCAACTGCAGAAGAATCCCAGCCATCCTGATCCTACTTGCCCCATGTCCGGAGCTCCACTCGTACACAATGAGTGCTTTGCAAGAATCCAGCCGCAAGGGAGCTGCGGTGCTGGGATGCAGGGAAGAACCTGTGGCAGGACCTTCCCTCCCTCGGCAGGAAGAGGGCACACGGTTCCAGGCTGTGCAGCTGCACTGGTGCTGCCTTGCTGCTGGTTTGCCGCCCCTCTGGCTGGGTTCCATGTTCCCCATCAAGACCGGTGCCAGCACAGGTTTGTTATGAGCCCTCTGACGTGTGTGGGAAATGGTGTCTCACCTGAAGCCCTGAGGACTTCAGCTCACCGAGAACCACGGTCAGCCACTTTTGCTTTATGGCTTTGTTTACAGCCTGTGCTCGCTGCGGTTGAATTCTTCCTGATTTATGTCAGCGTGATGTCAGAGCAAGATTTTCAGTTTGGATCTATGTTGAAATCTTATCTTGCAAACAGTAACAGTTTGCTACTGACACTATTTGAACTTGGTCATTTTGTTTTCCTCACTGATGCAGCTTTGGTTTGCTTCATGTAGTTGTGGTCCTACCAGCTGCAAACACCATATTCTGCTTCAGCCAATTCTAGGTCATTAGGTTATGTATGCTAAAAATTATGAGCAGTGCTTTAATTTGCATAGTTATATCCACACATCATCCAGAGTGAATAAAAGCCAGATTGTAAAATAATTACAAATCTCTTGAAGTAGAGCCAGCCTTACAGACCAGATCCATCCGTCTTCATTAATTTGTATACAGTTTTTTTTTACCAGAACAAATTTTCTGAAGGTACTCGCATGGGAATGCTGAAACAGCTGCACAACTTTTATTTTGAAGAAAAAAAAGTTGAGCCTCGGAACAGTGTTTTAGAGAGAGAGAGAGAGAGAGTGACTCTGCATTTAAGACTTTGACCAGTATGTGTAAGAAGTGCTCTCATGGCTGGGATAATCTAACAAATTTTTACCTGGGTAGCACTTGGCAGAGCTCCCCCCTTTTCTTGCACAATTGAAAGGAATCCAGTGCAATTCTGCGCTTCGATCAACTTGACTCCAGTTCTGCTCAGCCTGCCCGGTTTGGTAGCGCACGGCTGTGCCTGGATTATGTGGCCTCTATGGCCCTTTTCTGCTCCACTGTCAGAAAGAGGGAGGGAGGCTTCCCCCAGCACCAAAATACCATTCTGTGTGCTCTCTGCAGCACAGTAGCTAAGAACAAGTTTCCCGATTGCTCCCTGGGTTTTTTTGGAGTTATTTGCTGGAAGAAATCTTTTTCCCCACTTTAAATGGATGATTGTGTTACAATCAAGAAAAAGCATCTCCAAAGACCAATCTTTAGGTAAGTGATGCTATTATTACTTTGAACTGAAAATGCTATGAACTTTACTCTCTAGTTCTATTTGTTAACTTAAAGTTCGTATGGAAGCGCACAAAAAGTTGTTGAAGATAAAGGGTTTAATACTGCATAGCCCAGTAACATATTAGGTGATTCTGGTTTTCAGAATTTAAATATTTTCTACTTATACTGAGACTTTATAGAAGTTATTTTTCATCTCCTCTCTGTCCTCTCCATGCTCTAAAGTTTTGTGTGGGATTGTCTTTATTATGAAAGAGAGGCAGAGTAGCTTTTGAAAACTTTTTTGTGTGTCTTCTGTTTTCCTACAGCTCTGAAGCCCCTCAGTGTATTCTGGAATTAAAAAACTTTAAAAGTGGAACATGGTTCTTGGCTGGTTTAGCTGGTTTTGTCTGAATGGCAGTGTTTTATTACTTGAAATGATACACCTTTCAGAGTAAAGTAGCCTGCTTGCTGGGATGTGCAGACAAGTGCTTAAAGTCAAAATGATATGTAAGACTCTTCTGATAGTAAGGGTTCAAGTTTAAAGAGTAAGAAGTTGAAATTTTGGTGAGGTGATTCTTCAAAGCATCCTCTATATATTAATTTGATCTCTGAAACATCTTTCTTATTATTTTATATTTTAAAGTCAATTGTAGAATTCCTTTACAGATCAGGATTAAATCTAGTTTACTTGTGCTTTCTACCACAGGGGACTCCTTTCTTTCTTTTGTCAAGTCCTCGCTTCAGGCCAGAATGACCTTGAGTGGGAAATAATATTTCTCAAACTGCTAGGAATAAGGATGCAATGTCTGGTAGATTAAATAAATATTCAATAGTTCACACTTCTGTTTATGGCTGGTGACAACTTTAACAAAAACCCAACTCTTACTGGGTGACATCAGTAGGATATTGTAACCACAGTGTTGATATGACAAATAAATATAAGATTATAGATGGTCCCAGAGTAAATACAGGATTTTTGTTTACTGGATCACCACTACTGATGTCATATATGATTGGAGTGCAGTAACAGTTGGCATTCCAACTCCAGAGTAAGTTCAGACAGGTAGTTGTGCCAGGATTATGTCCTACTAACCCTGGATGTGGAGAAATCTTTCAGTACTGTTACAGTTGCAGGGCAGAAGGAGAATCTGGACACTAAAAGGTTACTATGGAAGTGAAATGACCTATTAATCTTAAATTTGAATCTCCTGTGTGTATCTGCTGTGCAATTTATATCATAAATTAAATATTTTGCACTTCAACAAAGAGGAGCTAAAAAATTCTTTCACAGAAAGCTTTTGATTGACAGTTAAGAGACATTTGATATTTTTCTCAAGTGATATATTTTTATTTAAGTTAATAGTTTAATTGACTATATTTGTTTAAGTGTCAGTAACTATTTCCAAGGATCTGTGATAATTATCCTATAAACTGTAATTAAAAAAAAATTCCAAATACACATTCTTCACAGTGTTTTGGGGCCATTAGAATTGTGGGTGAATAAATGCATATTTCCTGATGTTTGGTAATGTGCTATAGAAATCTGCTGTAGCTGGTTTAGTACTGGATAATTTGCAACAGCTTTCTTAATGGATGTTTCCCTAAATTGTCTTGTGGGAGTGAACTTAAGTCAATGAAATACAAGAAGTTTCAACATTTCTTACCAAAATCCATTCCTTCAAATCAGTTCTAAATACAGAACTGCAACTAAATACTGTTGGCATGCTTAATCCAGAGTGAGAAAACCCCTAATATGGAAAGCCCCCAAAGAGTCCATGGCTCTGCAGTGACTCTTCTGGCAAAAAATCTCTGTAATACTACAGTAAATGCTTAAGAAATGTTTCCAAGGTCGAGACCAGCATAATATTTTAGGTGGCTCAAACAGAAAAACAATCTCTGTATGTCATAAAGATTGTATCACGTACAGTAAATACAGATGCTATCCTGTATTAAAGAGCTGGTTTTTTTATGTGTGTTCTTTTTCCTTATGACTTTGGAAAATATTTCTCTAGTGAAAAAGTGTTCTCATGCAAGAATTGTGAAGATTTAGCCTCAGTCCTTTGAATCCTGTGATTTTTTTTATCCATATAAGCAAAGTGGTTTTACTGGGTACAAATCTTACATTAAAGTAACTGATTCAGCAGTCTATCCAATTTTTTCCTTGAAAAGAAGAGAAAAAAAATCCCAAGTTTGATATGTATTTATATTTACCAACGTTTTGATGACAGCCAACACTAATTATAGTTACTCTTTAAAAATATATCTTTCTTGGAATTAAGTTAGAACTCAGTAAGTACGTATAAGTATCTTCCTACTTAGCAAACTTGCATTTACAGTGGATCTGTACTTTTACTTGTTGCTCTTCCAGTAATGTGAAAATTGAAGTATTTATTCTAAATAATCCTTTCAATATTACCAATACTCTGCATAAGAGTGGGATAGGTAATGTGTCAAAATAGGAAGCTCAATGACAAGAAGATATTTCTGACTTATTTACAAGTTTTTTGCAAATTCTGAATTCATGAAGAAATAAAAATATAAAAATAGTGGGAACTAAGTGTAATGTTTGGTACTTGCTACCCAGCAGTGCTTGGAAATGACTAAATTAATTCAGAAATATAACTGTGTGAAAAAAAGCCAAGCTTATGAATCACATTAAACTGATTACTAAAGCACTAAAGCACATAATTTAGTATAAAATTTTTTCATTGCATCAGAAAAGGCTGCCAAATACTTAAAGATTCCTGCATTCATTAATATCAAAGGAAGAATCTGCTACGTGCAAAGATGTATGTCAACAGAATGTGTAGGTTGGATATTCACTGGCTATTTTAATGCTAACATAAATTTCTGAGGACATTCCATATTTTTATTAAGAACAGCATCTTGAGCATATTTGCTGTGACTGGATACGGTGAAACTAATTCAAACAATAAACAAATCAGCTTTCTCCAATAAAGCAATGAGAGCCTCATGGCTCCTGCATTTAAACGGGACTGAATAAAGCCATATGAAATGTGCTTTAGGGAACAAATCCTTCTCTGTCAACTGCATAGATTAGATGACATAATAGGTGTTCTAGTGCTCAAATTTCTATGAATTCTGTTAAAATATGAATCTACACAGTCATTAATCAAAACTTGATACTGAAGCTAACATTTTTCTGCACTCTATTTCAGTCTTTAGGGAATGGGTTGGGTTGTATGACTTAGGGCTTCCTGGTCTTGTCTGTAAATGGAAGCAAAAGGATCAGAGTGTCACAAGACAAGTTGTTCTTTGGGTATCTTTGCCTTGGTAGGGTCCACAAAAACCTGGAAATAGTTCAAGAAACCCATGGGCTTTGAGATTTCCAGATCAGTGACAGCTGGGTAATAACAAAGAATTTGTCCTTGCTGTGTAATGTTTTTGACTGAAGTCTCATAGTGTGTTTAAGAGTACTAAGGCGTTAGCTTCAAAATTTTGTTCTGCGCATTTTCTCTTTTGTTCTGCACATTTTCTGTGGTTTCATGCAATATTGGATCAAGGGTTTTCCCTTAGAGCAAGAGGAACAGGAAAATAGGGGCTCACGGTGCTGAAAGCCAGAGAGAGAATCAGGGTGAAACCCACCGGTTTTCCTGCTCCTCTGGTGTCACCTTCTCTGGGATGTCTGTGTGTGAGAAGGGCTCCTCATACTGTTGCTGTGTTCCAGTACCTTCGTTCATTCATGTTTATGAATGTTGTAGTAACTGCAATTGATTAGACTGGATCCCTCTGTAACTTTGAATTCTCCTTTACTAAGAAATGCCCCAGTCCAGTCCTTTGGTCTCCAGTCCCTCAAAATATTTGTTGCTGATTCATTATTTTATTTTGCACTAAGATTGGTTCTAAATACTACTAAATGCTGTTGTCTACTGTAATCCAGTGGCAGAAACTATTCCAGCGCTATTTCAACACCACCACAGAGCACATAGGTAATTATATACTGTACAGAATATTGTTTACAGACACCTGATTTCCAGAAAATGTTTATACTGCTGTAATTTGTGGAGTAAGATCAATACATATCAATAACTTTTGCGTTTTAATTATAAATAGAGTAATTAATAATAAAATATTCTGCAACTTCTAGACAGAGGTTTTTGCCAGAGACTCCTTTCTTCTTGAAAAAATACACTAACGTGTCTTTTCTAGCAAAAAATAATCATCAGTGCAATATCCTTACTTGGCTTCCCCTTCTTTCCTTTTTAAAAATTCTTTTCCTCTCCTGAATGCTTGAAATATTCAGGAGTTTTACCAAGTACAAGAGATACATCTTTATACTGTGGAAACAGATTTTTTTCCTATTCATGAGTTTTATCTTACTCTGTTTATGCTCTGGTGTCAATATAGTGTGTACTGAGCAGGCATATTTGTGTTTTGGATGGGTATAGCTGCTGTTGGCACCTTTTCAATTTGTGTCTGTCAAAAGGTACCAAATCAGAATAACAGATGAAGAAGAAGCAACTTGGTAAACAAGTACCTGTGGGCAGCATAGAAAGTTGTAGACTTTAGCTGCTTAGAAGTTTATTAAAAAAGTATGTTTTCTCCCTTTATTTTTAGCAGCCTTCAAGTGCTCCAAATTATTATCTTTATATTGTGTGTAGGTAATAAACACGTATAGGGAACTTTGAGAGGTTTATATCAAATTGTGCACTGCAATTACAATGCGTATACCTTATACATTATTATTCCTGGTGATAGCTTAATTGTAAATTAATGTAGCATATTAATTTAATGAAAGTTTATTCCTGTTGTGTAGGAGGAAGGTGGGCAGGGAAGAGAAGATGCAACTGTCCTTTACTTCATGCTCTAAGGAAAGGCTGGAATACAAAAACACAATGCCACAAGAAGACCCTGAAATCATAGTCTGTTTCTTGATTGCCCCTTGCCCTAATGACAACCTTTGCTGCAGCTTTGCAAACATGCACACAGTTCATAGCCATGGCCATCCTGCTGGTGATGGTGTATTTTCTGCCTATGTGCTCCTTTCTATTTCTTCCTGTGAACTTTTGATGGCTACACTGATGGGTAAATGCCCCAAAATACTACATAGTTGTGTTTATTTAAACTGTCAATATTTTTTTTTAATGTCAGTACCTTAGAAGAGCTGACTTATAAATTCCAGTGATAAAGAGATTGGTGTAAAAAAGTACTTCTATTGGAATCTGAGGCTGAATGAAATTTCTTCCTTGGTGAGGAATATTTTTTTGTACTTTTCTCTCAAAAATCTGTTTAGTCAGACCTAAAAGCCATAAAATAACCCTGTTATGCTGTTTTCTTCATTTTCTTGGGACAAGGCCCATGAGTGAAGAAGATACACTGTAAATGGATATGGTGAAAAGTACTGGCCCACTGCAGAGACTTGCAGTGATTAATGCTTTCAAGCTGGTAGGAAAAGGAGCTGTAGCAAAAGCTTAGAGCCAGTCCCAGTCCTGTTTCACAGATCTTGCAGCCTTCAGTTTGGTGGGAGAGATTTATTTTCACTCCTCACTTGCATTATCCTTTTCTGGAAGGTCATAGGTTTAAATCACCTGGTAAGTGTACCCAGTTCTGCTTTCCCAAAGCTTCAGTTTCTGCAGTTCCCACAGAGTACGCAGCAGAATCCAGTACATTTATTAATAGTTCCTGTTCTGCAACAACGATAGGGGATTAAAATAACCAAATAACCAAAATAACCAAATAACCTGTCTTGTCTCAGGTGAGCATGTTTTCCATCCATGGAAGAGAGCCCATGATGAAAACTGCAGTTTGGCCAGGTGTTAGCAAAGGCACTATGTCCTGTTGTGCATGTTTAAGTAAAAGGCAGGTTTTATATGTTGTAGAGGCAGGTTTTTAATTTGTCTCAGTTTGTCACTGTGGTGGTGAGAAGATTGTAAGACTAAGCACCTCCCTGGGACTAAGCATGACTCCTGCCTCTGTATCTGGGGTGGAAATTGGTGGAGGAGGGAGGGGAGGCTGAGTTAGGGAGGCACACCAGTGAAGAGGGAAAGTGAACTTCCTTTATACAGTTTTTAAAAAGCTGTTTCTGTCAAACCAGGCTGAGTATATTTTTTACCATAACCCTGGATAGATCACAGGGATCTTTCCATTGGTAACCATTGGTTTAAAAACCAGACTAGGATGACTCTCTGGGTTCCCAATTTCCCCATGGGTACCTAAATGCATTCAAAGCAAAAGAAATCCTGATTCACCTATGTAGCAGAACCATGTGTGCTGGAGTTGGTCACAGTGCTGAGAGCCTCATTAAGCAGTCTTTATTAGTCTGCTAAGAAATTATCTTCACTAAATAAGAGAACGAAAACAGGGTATGTCTGGAAGACATGACATTTAAAAGATTTCCTTTTTTTTTTTTTCATAGACTTAGTATTTCAGTGTATTATCTGTTTATAATATTTTTCTTGCCCTTATGGACCTACTGGATATTTCATGAAAAAGTGTTTTCCAAACCAGGAGAGAACAGTAAAGAACAATCCAAACCAAGATTCTGTTTATTACTGGATATTATGGAAATGTTGACTTCTGAAATGTTTAATTTTCCATTAAAAAAAAGCTTATACTTGCATTTATTTTAATTCTTCAAAATTGGGAAATAGCTGGTGATTGTAAGTGGGAAAGGACGTGGGAATGGACATAGGAAAGGGGACAAGTCAGAAGATGGGGCATGGCATAAGGAAGTTAAGTCTGAAAAATCTCATTTCCTTACATCCACAAATCTTGCAATGGAGACATGGTTTTGTCAGTGCTGCCCACTGCTGCCGTGGGAGCCACCAAGGTGCCCCACAAGCTTGCAGCGATGCAGGGCGTGTGATGGCTGCAGGGTAACTTCTGTGAGTGCCAAAGCAGGTTTTGAGTGTTGCTGTTTCCACTTCAGGGTCTCTTCCTGCTGCTTCAAATTTCTGTACTTCATCCATATAGTTTTGTTTTCAAGTCAGAAATCTCTTTAAAATTCATAATGTTTAGTGTGGCTGTCATTTTATTTTTCTCTTTGATGTAAGGAGTTTTGTGGAAAGCCCCTTTCACAGAGATTTGTGTATCCCATCCTCACATGCTGTTTACACTCATTCTTCTGTTTTAACAGCTGCTGTTATCTGGCCCTTTCACTCTAGATGGACCTTGCAGACATTCTCAGAGCCGCAGATGAAAGTCAGAATTTTAAATATAGGATGTCAGCATCAGAATTGAATTTGAGGATGATTGTTGTGAATATGTAAATATGAAAACCAATGCAAAAATCAGTGGCTTTAGTGGCAGAGTAACACGGAGAAGTTAGGTAGGAGTTTTTGGAATTGAGAGAGTGATGAGAAGTTTATAGAAATAACATGAAGCCAAAAAAAAGGTGAGAAAAAAAGAAAAGAGAAAAATAAAATTAAAGGAAAATTAAAAGAAGACAAGAATGAGTAACAGAATATAATGAGTAATGTGGAAATGTAAAGAAAAGCAGGTGGTGAGCTGACAAAGAAATTAATGAGAATGTGGTTATTTTCAGTTTTACATTCTTACTCATCCCTGAATACACTGAAACATAAATTGTGGTAATTAGTCCATGTTATCTGTAGGTAGACTACAGAGAGCGACACTGTTGAAATATATTGAATATTTAATGTTGGCCTGATGGTCTGTTTGGGACACTACTGGTGTGCTGTTTTGTACTATTCCCAAGCAAACCTTTCTAGAGTTAATGATGAATTCAAGAGGCATTACAAAATCAGTTGCTGAGTCATTTTTCAATTGGCATGAGTGAGCTTTGTAATATTTCTTCTTGTCAAAAATGTCTGATTTTCAAGGTACTTTAAGGGATCTGAAAAATCCATTCACTAAATGGATTCTGGTGCGGTTGTGGGTTTTTTTCAGCTTGCAAAAATTAGGTGAAGCAATTTCCTGATCACCAGAAATGGTGATAGATGGCTTTCATCCAGACCTTCATCTAGTATTTGAAACATTGTCCAACGCAGAAATTAAGCCTGGATCTGAAATTGTGGCACTTAGGGACATGGTGTAGTGGGACTTGGCTGTGTTATGTTTACAATTAGACTCAATGATCTTAAAGGTCTATTCTAGCCTAAATGATTATTTTATTTTATGATTCTGTTCTCGAGTACTGCCATTCTGCTTGCTGAAGCTCAAAAGCTTTCAGGAAATGTTCAGACCTTAAAGAATGTTCCTCTTGCCATGTCAGGGTGATTGTTATGGGATTTATGTGTGTTTGTACTTTTTGAGAAAATTAGTTTGATTTCCTAGTGGCATTAGCTGAGAAATGGTTTGTGTTGAGCTCATCTTTCTTAAATTATGAATGCCCTAACTTTAGAAAATTTCCCTTTCACCACTAGAACAGGTTCTGCTAACATCTCATTTGTGAACATCTCATTTGTGAGACGTGTTTTCTTGTGGCACAGACACAGACTGGAACTTTTTTTTAATGTAAAATGGGTAAACTGCATTGGTGTAAAACTAAGGTATTGCAGTGACCTTTTCTATTGATAGTGGACAATTACAAGGAATTTTTAAAACATTGTTGTGAACCAAATTGATGGCTTCCTTAATGTTGGAGAAAGGATTTCAGTGCTATAACATGGTTCATAAAAATTAAAATTAAATTAATGTTATACCTCAATAACTGGGGTATTGTTTCCAAATAATTAACAGTATTTTGGTGTTGTTCTGAGCAGAAACAAATTACTGAGTTCCCATAAAAATGTATATAGATTTTAAACTAATCTCAACAAGACTGATCTAGCCAGAATGATTATCCCTTCAGGGCCTAAATTAAAATGTACTGTTGTGTTGCCAGGTCTCCCTTTTTACATTCCATCCTCCTGGAATGTGAAAAAACAGCTTTAATGATTCTATTACCTGATGTAAAGCCCAGACTACATAAAGGTTTCCTTAGGAATCCTGAAGTCTATGTCTTGGCACAGGCTAAACTCTATTCTGCTACTGACTGCTTCTGCCTCCTGACTCAGCTTCTCTGCATATTCTCTCATATCTGTGCACTGCAGTGAGATAAGCTTAAAAACATGCCCACTTTGAAATGTTTGTTTCCTCAGTGTATGAAGGAGTGGTTTCTCATCAACTTCTTAATAAGAACTTTTTCCATGTGTACCNTTATGCCTTGCTTCTCACGCTCACAGCGTACTGAACTTAAGATAGAAAAATAAACAACAAACTGAAGAGAATTGGTGAGTCTCGCTCGTCCTTCATCCCTGGCAAAGAACTCACGGGAGGGAACCTCCTTCAAGGGCCCTGGAGGTAGGTTCCCAGCAGTGTGTGGGGGAAACAGCCAAAACCTCCCACAATCTCTTTGCTTGAGAAAACTAATCCAGTTCTTCAGTACTCTGCACCGGGGACAGGGCAGCCCCGGATGTAGGGACAGTCTGGGAAGTGAGAGGCTGGAGAGCATCACCATGGAAATGGACCTGGGGGTCCTGATCAATGGTGAGCACGAGCCAGCAGTGCCCTGGCAGCCAGGAGGGCCAACCCTGTCCTTGGGGGACATCAGGGGCAGCATCACCAGCTGGGCAAGGGAGGGGATTGTCCTGCTCTGCTCTGCACTGGGGCAGCCTCACCTCGAGTGCTGGGAGCAGTTTTGGGACCCACAATATAAAATAGGTCCAAAGCTGTGTCCAAAGGAGGGCCATGAGGATGGGGAAGGGTCTAGAGCAGAAGCTGTATGAGCAGTGACTGAGGTCACTTGGTCTGTTCAGCCTGGAGAACAGGAGTCTGAGGGGAGACCTCACTGCAGTTACAACTTCCTCGTGAGGGGAAGACGAGGGGCAGACACTGATGTCTTCTCTGTGGTGACAATGACAGGACCTGAGAGAATGGCCAAAAGTTGTGTTGGATTGGATATTAGAAGGTTTAGGTTGGATATTAGAAGAAGGTTCTTCACCCAGAGAGTGGTTGGGCAAACAAATTATTTAGGGCATAGATATTGGAAAAATGGTATAAGCTATTGTATACACAGCTGTTCCTTAAATCACCTTATTAAGACTTTCATTTTTGTGTTATCATCAATTATTACTCATGTTATCATTCTCAATATACTTTCCATATTGTTTTCTGCATTGTTGCTCCCTCATCCATTGCCTCCATCTTCTTTCTAAAATATTTTTAATTGTCTATATTAAATGTTATGTTGTGTGATGAAGAGCATTACTCCAAATGAAATATTTACCTAACCTTCTACATACTTGCAACTTTATCCATTCTGGTAGCTTCCATAATCTCTTACCACTGAGCTTTACTTCTTTATTTAAGAGCATATGCAATGGATCTGAGCTGGGTCTTATGATATCCAGCTTCTTCTTAGGCACTGAACCATTGATAATTATTTATTCAGCCAGAGACATATCCTTAGGTAATTTCATCAAGTTGTATTTCTTTTCTTTCTTTATGAGTGTGTCTCATTAGGACAGCAGGAAAGACCTTATTGAAATTAATATATTACATAGGCACTTCCTTCTTAAACATTGACCAGTTAGTCTAGCAAAGAAGAAAATAAAAGCATTTTGACATGATTCGCTTTGGCAAATTAATTTTGGCTGTATTTTATAATGTTTTAAACATGTATGCTCTTATAAATGGATTTATTAGTGATGAGATATTTTTCTTTCAGTGAATCACAGGTAAAGAGGCAGATATGTTTCCCACTTATTTCTTTACCTCCCCAAAGATATGTGCCTTTCCTCAGCCCTCTAATACAGTCTCTCTATTAGTTTGTGAAGCTCTAACTAATGACAGAGCAACATTCAGCTAATTCCTCAATTATGTAATAGTGAATTTCATCAGGTTTTGCCTATGTGAGTCCATGTTAGTTTCATTCATTTTATGCCTCAGCTTTTCTGTTTTAATTCCCATTCTCACTCTGTTTCTTCTGCTCCCTCCTTTTTCCTTCCTTTTCCTTTAACTTTAGGCTCCAAGATTTCATCATTTTAAGCAGAATTTGATTGCACTTTCGTATCCTATTTTTATTATTGTGCATAAAACTGAAATAATGGCCCATCATTTCTCTCCCCCTGTAAATATCTCTGCTTCTTGAAACAACTAGTTGTCTCCAACAATGTGCTCTGCCACATTATTTTACTGAAAAAAAGCCCCTCAGAGCTCTGGTCTCATTATCTTTCTGTGCTTTTGGCATTTTCTGTACTTCCTCATCTTGGCAATGCTTTGTAAATTTGCTTCATTATTTGGTCTCTGTGGTAGTGGCTTTATATATTTCCATTCTCTTTGCCTGACACCATTTTTCTGCATATTTATCTATCTCTTGTGGGCCTTTAGTAGGAGATAGAATGCTTGCTGTGCTGCTGATTGCTTCATGGCTTTGAGGATTGTGTCTGGCAGTGACAGCAGCAGGGACCAAGGGTGAACAGCACCAAGTGAGAATGGATCACTTGCTTCAGGCAGAAGAACATTTTGACCACAATCTTGCAGTGACTCCTCTTAGCAGAAGAGTGAGGTGTGAATTTTCTCACCAGCAGGAATCACTCCTCTTACTAGAAGATTTGGAATATTGGGTGGAGGACCTGCAGTGAAGGCAGAACTCTGACATGAGCAGGCAGTCTTATGTGGCTGCTGATATAACTGCAGCCTTAGTTAGCTAATTTCCTCAATCCATGCTTTATATTCATCTTGGTGAAGTCCATTTTCCCGGAAATGTCACACTGATTTCCTCCTGCTGCTCTCCTGAGCTGTGGAGGGACTTCCTTGGCAGACATTTCCTAGACTGAGTGGTAGCTCTGGCCAGCTTTCTTTGGCAGGAGCACAGAGTCTGGTTATTAATATCAGGGTGGATGTCCACAGCCTCAAGATCTTTTTATGGGCTAAGACTTAGGAGATGGAAACTGAAGAGATAGTGGTGTTGGCATTATTTCACTTTCCACCCCCTGTGATTTGTTTCCTCTGTAGCATCTGAAATAGCAATGGAAAGACCTGCCTCTGTGCCTATTATCAATAGGTGAATTTAGCAGGCCATTTTGGTTTGTCTCTCAACTTTATTAGATTCCTACTGCATGCCAGATTACTGTGACCTTAAGACCATAGTAATGTCAAAGCATGCCTTATATCACACATTATGTATGTACTAAATCTCACCTACCAGACGGAGAAAATAGATCAGGGCTGCAGTACTGAGCATAAGCTAAAAGGTAGAACCAATTCTCCAGTCAAAAGCCTGGGAGGACTGTATGGTGGTTACTGTGTCTTTGCTGTTTGGAATTATGTCCCAGAGGGAACCCAGTAGCAGCAGTAAGTTCTCCTTCATTACAGTGCAGTCAAATAAATTAGTTTAAATACTTGCCAAAGGAGGTTGAAATTAATGTTTGACTTGGCACTGGAAGAACTGCTCACATGGGCAATGAAGCCAGGAGTTACCACCTCTCATTTAAGGATGGAATGTGACTCCAGCTAAACTTAGTGTGGGCTAACACACTAATTGCAAATTTGCATCTATTCTGCTGGCAAATAAGCTGTCATTAGATTCAGAAGTGAAAACAAAATGAATTAACCATGCTGAAGACACTCTGGAGAGGTGTCTTATGAAATTAAGTGAAATAAAAACTACTAGAGCAAGAGCATAGATTACATACATTGCAAATTCTTCATGTTTAGATGTCTAAAAGCACACCTGCTGTTCTACAAGGGCTGGTTTAAAACAAGAGGAGGGGAGGTGTTAATACATGAAACTCTCCTTATTTTGTACAATGAATATTCACAGAAGATAGCGTGACTGGATTAACTGGATTGCTATCATCACTCTCCCAAGATGTTGTGTAGGTCCTGAACAGATCGATTAATGTATTTTGGTATTTTGTAAGCTGCGGCACAGATGTCTGAAACTTCTTTGTGAAGTGGCCTTCAGAGATTGCCAAATAAGCTCTTATAGAAACCCCCTGGTAAAGGGGTTTGCTTTCTTTATAATTATATTTTTTTTCCCTCAGGGTGTTTCTTTACTTGAATAAAAATGTGATTCTGCAAATACTGTGTCTATTAAAAGTCATTATAAGTCTAATGAAATTGAGGAAACTTCATAAGAAAACAGTGTCTCTTAGGGTTGAAAACTCTTGACACAGGTTTTCACAGTATCAGTTAAAGCAAGGTAAATAAACATTTTGTCCAACAACTGATTTGGATTGAACACAGAGTTATTTTTACTTTGATCCTCCTACCAATGAAAAGAAAAACATTAAGATGTCCACAGTACATGGAATGATAATCAGATTGCATTTAAATATAAAATATTTTTATATTTAAATATAAAAAAGTAATATTTGTGAGAAGTTAGAAGCAAGTTAGTTAGCAACCTAGATGTATTCATAAACTATTCTCTTTAAGGGCATGTAATCAAAAGTTTGAGTAAGTGTGGTATATGCAACAGTTGTTGAAGCAGTTTGCAAAATAACATTTCTTTAATGTGAGTAGTTTAATTTTAAAGCCCTACCATATAGCTCTGCAGAAGCTTTAGCCCAGCTGCTGGGACAGATGCTGCATATTTCTCAAGACTGGTGTGAAGACCAGTTGAGAAATAGTGCACTATTGTTAACATTACCTTTGTCATATACATGGTACAGTACTTCAATATCAGATGATATACTGCAGAAGGAATCTGTATGTTACAGTTTCACAGCGTGCAGTAATTTTAAAAAATGACAAGTGGCTTTAGAGGTTTTTCACTGCTCCAAGAGAAAGAATCTCTTCTTTCATGCCCTTTTCTATGTAGAAATTTACAACTGAACAAAGCAGGCAAATGACAATTAGGAATGGTTAAATGATTGTATAGTAATTTATTTATAAGCAAATACTTGTTTGGTTTGACTTATGTATTGATGGGTTTTACAAACAAAAGGGATAACTCTATTTGCCTGTCTTCACTTCGTACTAATAAAGTACATATAGTTACTCAGAATAAATCTCTGTTTCAGATCCACTAACAATTATTAGATAAATAATACCTTCTGTGGGGCAAAAAAGGTAAAACGATTAGCAATAAAGATTCTACCATAATTTTTGTAAATAATTTTAATGCTTAATTTTTTGTGTTACAAAGACAGCTCTAGTACTCTTTTCTCTGGTTTAAGCTTGATTCATCCACTTTTATAACTTTGCTAGATGGAAATACATCTCCTTTTGAGTTTTTGCCCCTTACTTAGACACTGCAGACCTCTCTATTTTATATACATATATATACATATATGTGTGTGTGTATATATATATATATATATATCTCAAGAAATTTTACTCTAAGGCGTTCAGACCCTTATATTCATGGATTTTCTCTCCAGTTGTATAGCCAGTTCTCAAAATCTTCCTTGAATCATGAGCACCTGGTTTGATACTGGTGTTCCAGTGTTGATCCCCACCAGAATCAGATGCAGAGGTATATCACTTCTACATCTACTTAAGATCCCCTTGTTATATGTCCAAAATAGTACTTTACTCCCTTTAAGTAGAATATTATTGTATGATTAACTTTTGGCTGGCATCCCTCATGATACTTATGGAAGGCTACATGTGTATATTTATCTGTTTATTTGAAAGCTTAAAAAAAAAGAAAAAAAAATAGGTCTATTAAATTTGTTCACTTAAACAAAATGACTTAGTTCAAATGATCTGACCTGATACAAAAGTACATAATCACTTGGTCAGAAGGTATGTTGGGCTTGGCCTCATGGTGTCTTCTTTTTGTATTTTGACACTTAAATTAAGTATCTATTGGGATAGAAACAAATTCCACCTTATGGCTCCCATGTTGATGTCTCAATTACTGGGTGAAATAACTATTTTCAAGCTTAGCTTTGTGATTCTTTCAGGAGTCAGCAACAAATGACTTTGTGATTATCTTACACCATGACAATGAAGGCACTTCCATAATGTGTAAGAAATTCCTTCCATAAATCAGACAAAGGGAAGATTTGAACAATTGCAAACTTTAATGATCAGTTGTGGTTTAAACTGTGTTGATTGTTCTTAGTAATGAAATCTCCTGTCATTTTAATGATGTGAATTTTTGATCAGATTTTAGTAATTAAAATAGCAATTAAAATTAATTTATTAGTTAAAAGCAAATACATGCTTATCAACAAATAGTTTTAATTGAATTTATTATCCAGCCTTCTAACACTATGTGACAGTCAAGACAGATTTGTAAAACAAAGTGACGTTGGACTCCCTTCTGTAGTTTCTTGGTGTCTACCTTGGTGCCTTCCAAAAGAACTAGGTTTATTGCAATACTCATCAGATTTGCAAGGCAACAGAGAGACTTTACACTTCAAACCATATGAACCCTGTCTCTCTGAAGTTCCCTGCAACAGACATTCTTAATTTCCTGCTTACAGGGAACCTTCTGTCTGGGCCTCAGCTCTTCAAGGGGGATATCTCAAAACTCCATAAGGTTTCACCACAAAGACCATGAAAGACATATTTATTCCCCCTATTGCTCACTCTGTTACTGATCTGGTTCCCTTGGAAAAGAATTTTCAGGAGGAGGTACAGCAGATGCCAGTATATTTGTCAGCACCAGCTGAGCCAGCCATTCTTTAATCATACTCTTTTATCCCAGATGATTAAAAATCCTTCCAAAATCTCATGAGAAAAGTTGCTTGACATCTATGTGGAAGCTGTCCAGGAAAATCCTTACAATGCTGGATGTATTGCACACAGCTGTGCCTACATGGATAGCTTTACCCATTGGTGAAGAATTCTTGAGCACGGAGAAACTCGGTTGGCAAGCAACAGATTCCTTCCCAGCCATCTCCAAGAGAGCAGCTTGTCATTAGTGTGGGCCTTCATGTGAGCAGTTCTTATATTTGTCCTCTGCTGGACTTTCTGGTGGAAGAAGCAATGAGCAAGATGTCTAAACAAAAGTAGTTTTAATTCCATCCAAATGTAAAAGTCCAAATGTAATTGTTCTATAAACTCTGAAACTGAATACTCAGAACCCCTTCACAGACTAATTTCATGAGGGCCTGAGGGAGTTTTAAGTTGTTTATCAAAAATATTCAGCTTGTAAACAGAACATCACTGAAGACCCTTTGTGCTGATTCAGTAGATTGTCACATCCATTGCAACACATATCTGACATTCTTCAGCATTTGAGACAGTTCCTTAAGGATTGCAGTTTTACTGAAAAAAATACAAATGTTTATGATTTACGTTAAAGATTCCAAAGTGATGGCAAGGATATTGAAAGTCAGATCTTCATCATTAAAGGGAAGATGTTGTCAAAAATACTCAGGCAGGCTCTGCAGTTGTCCTTGTTGGAGAGATACTTTGATCCACAATCATCTCACGGCCGTTTGCTGGAGCAGCCTTACTGCATTGGTGTGGAAATACCAAGCACCTTCTGAGCCCAGTAACGTGGGTACCAATTCCTGTGCACTTGATTCCAATATGTCATTTGCCACATGTTAACTGTATCGGATACAAATCCATATTAAATACTTCTGGCAAAGTAATAAAAGACCTCCTGCAAGGACTACCATTCTATCAGTTTCATAACAATTTTATGAAAATCCAGAATGTTCCCATATTACCAAACCTGAAATTTGACCAGACAGACCCAAATTGCATCAGCAAGTACCATATGTGCAATATCAGGTCCAAATAGGAGCATGTTTTGTTTTACTTTGTCTTTTTTGCAAATTTGCAAACAATGGTTTATGGTAAGTAAAACTGTCTTCGGTCCCAAACTTCTGTCTGACAGCATGAAGCAGGTCATTGCAGCTTCACAAGTATTTATTTATTTTAGCTCTAACTAGATAAACATGCTGTCAATTGTAGAAAGAGTGATTTGTGGTTCTGTTTGTTTATTTGTTTTTAATTTGTTCAATGATCAAGGTGTGAATTAAGGCTGGGCAGCATTGTGTCAGACTTTCTTTTCTCTAAAGTGGTCATTAAAGATGACTAATGGCTTGCAGTTTCAGGAGCAAGATGTTTGCCTTCTTGAACTCTTATAAAAGTGGTCTATTTTTTTTTTGTAATTTACAATTTGTCAATGAAGTTTTGATATACAAGACTTGCAGTTAAAAGTGTTCCTTAATTTGAGCAGAAGCCAACAAAATTATAGAGGTTGGAAAGTAAAGTTGCCTTTTAGGATAAAAGAAAGTTATAAATTTGCAAGACTAAATGTTAAAAGCTAAGTTAGGAATTGATAAATAAGGCTTACAAATGCGTGCTTGACTTAGTGTAAAATGCACTTCCTAACTTTTTGAAGTTCTTTCCATAGTCTGCTTTGAGAATATTTGGCTTATTTTGAACATCTGGTGTTAATGTTTCTACTGAGCATACTGGAGGCATAAACTCTAGGCATGCCAGAGGAAGCTGACAGGTGATTTCTGTGAGGATATTCTGACTATTGAATATATTTCACATTTCCTTCCAAAATAAGACCCTCAGCAACTCCTACAAAAATTTGTGTCTCTGGCAGTAAATAAAAGCAGTAAAGTAGCCTTTCAAAGAAACTGTAGAGACATTTAGAACATGTTCAGAACTTGAAATTTTTAATACATATATGTATTATTGAGAATCATAGATTTTTTTCACTGTTTTTTAATTTAAAATGTGTCAAGTAATAATTAAAATATGTAATGTCTCTCTGGAGGACATACAGGGTTGGTTAGGGATGTCTTTAGTCTATGTTATCAGAGCTTTTTTTCTTTTGAAAACCTCTCAACACAAATAAATGATGTCCCATTTTTATTGCCCTTTTGCAGAAGGGCACCTCAAAATACTTTTGTTATTTAAGCTGGAGTCACGATATGGAAATCTTTGATGGTATCTGACCTTGAGTAAAGTGGGGTTTTTTGATGGGGTAAATTAATACCTTAAAAATATTTTCTTATATGTATAGTATTGTATGTTTCCCTTTTCCTGGAAAGTATTTTATCCATGAATTCTAGGTACATTATAGATATAAAAAAAGTTGTTTTTTTCTTTTTTTCCCAATATTTGTGAAACCTTATGCAGGGTATAGTGATTGCTGTCTGTTATAAACTGATTGAACTAGACAGAAAAACTTTGTCTCATTTCAATTGTATACACTCTATTTTTTTATTCTGCTTTAGAGATGAGATGCTTTATCTCCTACTCAAAATATTTCACAATAAAAATTCAACAAACTGGAGAGCATTTGCGGAAACAAATTGCTAATGTGAATATGAGTTGAACTAGTTCAGGGCAACTAGCTGTAAGAAAATGGTGTTTAAAAGGAAAAGAAAAATTTCTTAATTTGAAACAAATTTATATCCTTTGAATGGCATTTTTTAAATGGGAGGTCATAATCTGCTAACACAATGATGCCTGGTCTGCAGCCCTAATAGGAGCCAAGTACTCTGTCTGTGCTGTGTTCAGTGCTCCTGCACTATTGTTAACATCTGCTGTAGTAGGTCACTGCAGGAGATGGGGGGACTGAGCATTTCTGAAAGAAAAACAACTTTGCATGCAGACAGACCTCTGGGCAGTAATGCAATTCAAGTGGGAAATGAAGACAATAAAGATATAAATATAGCAGAAGTAATAGAAATTGCAAAATGCAGTTGGGTGAAAGTTGCCCAACGCTTTGCACTTTGGTTAGAAAGACGTCTTTCCTATATGTATAGGAAAGCTGAATAAATTCAGAAAGCTGAATTTATAACCTTGCCAAAACCACTTTGAAATCCTGGTGATTTACTTTAAAATGGTTTTTAGATTTCTTGGTACTTGAAATGTGACAGAGAGGTCATTTTGTCATCTGTTTTGTATCTTTTATTGGCTTCATGAAGTTTCATCTCTATTTGATAGAAAGAAGTGAAAACCTTCTACAAAATTTTAAGTTAATAGAGTGGGTTTTTAGCTTGGTAGGGTTGTTAAGCACAGTCCCCAGGGGATTCTGTCCAACTCAGAGAGAGACTCTGTCTTCACAGCTCCTCTGTGCCAACTGGGTTGGACTTGAAATTCCAAAGCAGCTATGCTAAGGGACTTTCCAAGCCAGTTGCATTGTTCTCCAGAGTGCTTTTGTTAGCAATTTTGCTGTGAGATTTCTGATTCCTGCAGACCTGAAGCTCAGGGCAAAACTTCAAGGTTGTCAAAATAATTAAAACTACAATTGCTCTATAAAGCTGAGTAAGAATCTGCTCAGTAAAGCATATCAAAAGCCCTCACAGATTCTGGGTTTTATTTACATTCATGTGAAAAAAAAGTAAAAAGAAAAACATCTTAATTTTGATGCCAGCACAATATCAGCATATGTTCTGGTTGCTTTCTTCCTGACAGCTCCATGTACAATATAATACAGTTAGACCAGAAAGCTGAAATGCTGGCCCGATTTTTGTGCCAGATTTTTCTTTGTTGATACTCTAAAACTGAAGTCCTGTCATGCACAGCTTTTATAAAGAGTAGTTACCTAATTACTTTTGCTGCATAAGAAAACATCCCCTTTCCTCCCCCACCCCCCCCAACCCTAAACCTTTGTAGAAATAGAACAAAGTGAAACATAAACCAGTGCTATTAAATATTTCCACGATCTGTTCCGGCCATGACAAAAAAGGTATTAAAAATTTTGCTGTTAAAGAGGAACAAAAAAAGAACATAAAATTTATCTATGGACTTGTACTAAACAATGAAAATATCGTGCATTCTCAGGAGGTACATGAATCAGAAACATACCAAGAAATACTTGATGCGGCTTTTCGTGTTTGTTTTAGTTATGCTTCTCTCGGTACTAGTTCATTAAGTTCTTTCTCCTCTCTCAATAGTTACTGCAAAGGAAACCTCTAAAATCTGTTTTACTATGAGAACACAGTGCTGTCATCAAGGGAACAAGAGTGCATAAACAGTGTCATTGCTTGGCAGAGTCCTTACTATCCTACCCCCAGTTCACTTGGTAATTTTTGGTATGATGTGACCATCTGAGTTTTCTCAGATGAGAAGGTTTATAGCATGCAGAGAGCAAAAAGCTCATGGGAAAATTCCTTTTGTAGCCTTTTCTCTGTTATTCTTCTTGACTGTTAGTCCTCTATTCTCATCTGTGTAAAATGTGTCTGCCATAGTACAATTCTTAATTATTTAGTTGCTGTGAATGTAGAGTATAATTATTCATAAAAGTACTTCAGAAAGGTTTCTGTTTGATGAAAAAGTGGAACTTGAATTTCTTTAAAAAAATATAATAGAAAAGGGATATGAACTTAAGATATCTTAGCCTTGTAATTTGGGAATTAATTTCTGTCTGACACAGAACAGGTGGTTAGCCTAAAGTTTGTTTAGATGATCTTACTTTTTTGATATATAAAAAATATTTAATTTTACTTCCTCCCAAGAAAAGAATCTTAACCTACATTCTATGAAAAGGTTTGACTGACTGATGTATACCGTTCTGTGAAACTGCATATTTTAAATAGCAATCGAAAAGCTTCTGAACCCTTGGCTTGTTCCTCACCATCTTTATATTGTGTTTATTTTTGAGTCTCTCCACAGTCTCTTAGGATTCTCATGTTGTGGGAGGCTTTTTGCTGTTGTTTCCCCCACACACTGCTGGGAACCTACCTCCAGGGCCCTTGAAGGAGGTTCCCTCCGTGAGTTCTTTGCCAGGGATGAAAAATGAGCGAGACTCACTGATTCTCTTCAGTTGTTGTTTATTCTTTTCTTATCTTGAGGTTGATATACTGTCCACACCAGACTCAGCACGACAGGAGCAAGGCGCAAAATGGAGCCTCGATACTCAAAACCAAGGTCTTTTAAAGATATTGAATCCAATTACCGTCTAACACGTATCTTGTTTTTACTTTACTACCAATAACTTCTGCTAATCTACACATGTAACAATTATGCTGCTACCATCCCTAACCAATGACCTTGTGCCACCAATACTACAGAAAATGAAGAAGAAGAAGGAACAAGAAGGAAAGGAAACCACACCCCAAATCCTCCATCTTGTCTCCCATTCACTCTCACACCAAAATCCTAAAAATCCTAAATCCTTCACCCTGTGATAGATTCCTACTATTACTGCTACATACCTAGTTCACACCTGTGTTCTCCAACTCATCCCAAAGCCTTAGCAATTTTTTCCCTGGGACAAAGGTTAAAAACGGTGTCTGACTGGGGGTCAGGGCTCCCTAATACAGGCAGGGAAATATTCCCTGTGTCCTGGATTCCAACACATGTATTTTGAAAAAAGAGAGAAAGACTTCCATTTTGTGAGTTCAAAGTAGCACTTCAGTAGGATTAAAATTTCATTTAAAGCTGATGATTGCCCAGGTCCCATTCAAGAAAGACTAAAAAACCAGTGATGAACAGTTGTGGAGTGTGCGCTCTCTGTTAAGTCTTACCCTGTCTGGACAAAGTTATGACCTAAAATTTGATTGTCCTGGAAACATGCCTGAAACTTTCTCCTTTGCTTTTTATTCTGCATTAAACATGGATGTGCATGCTCACTGAACACTGACGTCTTCAAGTGTTGATCGTATCTTCAGATATGCTTTTAGAAATAAATAAGGGCTATCATTCACTAGATTATGAACAACATTATGATAAACAATGCAAAAAATATATATTCTTTGACTTAAAATAATTTTCTGAAGAGTTTTCATGTTTTCTGGAGAGTTTCATTCTTCTACCTTTCTTCTTTTTATGTTTAAACTGATGTTTGTTCATGAGGGGTGAAAGATTACAAATAGTTTCTATAACATTACCAAGTTGCCTCTAGTGTTATGCAACCCTGTTCAAAGAGATGTGGGCAAGAACTGTGTTTGATCATTAGTGCATGCACAGGTAAGAAAACAGTTACATAGGAAACTGTACTAAGTAATGGTTTTCCATGCTGGGCCTGTCAGCAGTTCTGAAATTTTCCCAGGATAGAGGAGGAAGGTACAAAATAGATAAAGTAGATTCACTTGTAGATATACCAGTGTTTCAAAATACACTCACCTCATGCCATTTGGTTTGGAGAGTCGATATACTAAAAAAGACTAATGGGAAAATCTGTGCTACAGCCTACCTCTGCTGTTTCTTACATAATTTATATAAAATTTTGTGAAGGTGTCCTTTTGATCACATTGATTTTAGTCAGCTTTGTGTTCATATTTTAAGTCCTTGTTGCTGTGCTTAATTAAAGTTATGTAGATTCTCGTAATATCGGGTCTTTTTCCCTTACAGTTTATTTATTACCAGCTTCTCTTTTGCCCCAGCTTTGTCAATCTATTATCTTTCTCAGTGTTACCTTTTTTTTCCAGGCAGATTTGGCTTAGTTGCTAATCTAAGCTCCAGCATACACAGAGACAGTCCTGCACGTGAACACATCTCAAGGCTCTAATGTTTAGTTAAACAATCTTTCTACAAATATAGGTGCAGAAAAAAACATTTCAAGACTAGCACTTAAATATTCACTGCAAGGTTTTTCTCTATTGGGATCAGAAAAATTACTGAGCTAATGCAGTGTTTTCTCATTCTGACGTTAGTTATGACCTTGTGCAAAGGCCTTTCCAAACTGTTGATTTCCTTTCAAAATACATTTTCTGGCTACATCTAAACTTACTGGTGTCCCTTGTCTGAGTCCTCGTGTAAAGACCACCTGAACCAAAAACTGTAGTAATTTGGACCTTTTGCTGGAAGTAAACAGAGTTCTGAGAGTTTATACAAGGTTGCTCTAATGTGTAAAAGTGAAGGTGATTAGGTATCAAACTGGGTGGCCTGTAAGCCAGAAATACTTCTGTTTCTTAGTGTGTTGGTTTGTACTGTCATATGAATTCAGAAGGTACATAATTCCCCAAAAGAAAACAACTATTTGGTCGCAACAGCCATGGGATCTTCATTGTACAACACACACTGAGGATGCCAAGCGAGCTTCTTACCTGTGATGTAATTAAAGGTCATGCTGTGCTCAGAAAAACACAGCCTGTGTGCTCTTATAGGCATAGCTTTGGTAGGGAACAGGCTGTTTTATGTTCCACTGAGACTGGAATAACACCCTGCAGTGTCATTAAGAGTAAAGCCTCGGACAGCACCTACTCTACGCTGAGGTGCTCTTGGCTGCATGTTTCCTTCCCCTCCCTGTCACAGCAGGATGCAGCAGTAGCCAAGAGGTGACTCAGTGTAGGCAGGTGAGCTGGGGAGAGCCCTGTCCCATTTTTTGTTTACTTGGGTTTTGAAGAGTGCTTTCATTTCCTTCAGGCTGCTAAGTGACTCAGCTTGTGGCCACCCCAGTGAGTCCCTTCTGGGGAAACTGAAAGTAGCATGTGGGTGATGGGAGAATAAAGTATGGTCACTGCACTGGGTATCAGTCACCTTCACCCTCATTAGGTGGAACATGAAGTTAGGTCTGTCCAAAAGGATGGAGAGCAGTTCTATGTAAAATAATTGGGCAAAAGCTGGCCCTGACATACCAGATTGATCACGGTAATCAATACTTCACATAGATGCACTATATTCTTAATAGTGAAGGCCAGGAAATTATCTCAAGGATGAGTGCCTGTAGATATATTTTATCGCTTCTGTGTCACTAATTTAACTTCTCTTGTATATTTAATTATGTTGAGAACTCTTCAATTCCAATTTGCAGTGAAATTAAGGTCAGTAGTAGACCTATTACCATTTAAATTTCCTTTCACCCCTAAACAACAGGCTAAGTTTATTTTGCCTTGTGCAGAGAGGTGCATGTCTCTTGTACAACAAAAGAAATCTGGACAATGGAGTTCACATTTCTTGGCCATTCTGGGGACACGACCCTGTAACGGCTGTGTCACAGAATCATTGTTCACAGTATAGCCTGTTCCTCTCTGGTTCCATAACTGCATGTTTTTTTAGCTGAAGCAAGTTTGCATAGTGTATTGGAAATATAAACAAAGCTCTAAAAGCCACAAGGCATCCTTAATTACAGAGCCATCAAACCTTTTGCTTCACAAATAAGTATCATGTTTTCTTTGGACTTATTAGCACTTTCTCACTATTACTTTTTCCACCAGTTTTTTTTTTTTTTGACTACTATTTTAGTACGTCAGAGTTAATTTCAACAGTTTTAAAAGGTACAAAATCGCTGTATTGCAGCAATGCTCTTCTTTCTAATTGTCCTCAGAGTGAAAAGCTCTTTCTTATTTAATGTCTTTTAAAAGGAATATTTATTCCTGTTATGTGATTTGTTTTCTCTGTAATCCTGTTTCATGATAGTTGCAGAACACTGCTTTAAATATTTTGCCAGTTCAGATTTGTCTCTCAAACAAACAGGAGGTTTTTATAACTCACCCTGAATCAGCCACCTAATTTTGGAAAGCAAAACGTTTCCATGTTACAACGATTAGCCAGTAAATGAATATTAACTTTTGTTTCTCTGCGACATAAATAACAGGCAGAACAACTTTGTTCTGGGCGTTTTTTTTTTTTTTCTCATTTGGGGCATAAAGGGTAAGCTTTTTTCTGAGTGGTTAAAAAATTAAATTAGGAAAGCATCTGCAAAGACATATCGATAAACTGTGCAACTAGTTAAAACATTGGGACAATCATGATATTTAATGGAATGTTATTGCATAGCATAGTTCTTAACTCACTGTGGCTGACTGGTTGCTGCTCTGTGGAAGTTACACCTGTGCATTCGTGTTGATGTCAGCCAGGTTTGTATGGAAGTTAAGCAAGATCAGTAATTGGCACTAAACGTAAAATGTTCTGTTTGAAAAGAAAATAATGTGTGCATCAAGGAATGAGTATCAAGAGAGTTTGAAAAGTTTTGGCACCTTATTAAAAGGAAATATTTAACAAGAGGATTAAACTTTAAATTAAAAGTATTTTCCCATTGGCTTTATTAAAAATGTCTCTTTAGATTTTAAATGAGAGAAAGACAGCTAGAGACCAACTGTAGTCACCATGACATGACTTAAACTCACAAAACACATAGCAAAATTACTTGGCAGCATAGGTACTTATAAGCTAATACATCAAATCAGCAGAACATAAGCTAACACTTCACCTAAAATAATTTCTTTTTTTCCTGGCTTAATACGGGAACAAACTGTAGAGCACAACAAACATGAACTCAGGCTCTGCCTTATTTTTGGAATGATTTTTGTAAATTTCTTTTGAAGAACTAAAATATTTTCTTTCAAACAAGAAAATATTTTTTGTTTTATTTTGGTTTTGTTTAGTTTTGGGTTTTTTTTGGTTTTTTTTTTTTTTTAACCTGTGATCATCTATGGGGGGGTTTATGTATTTCAACCAGAGATGGCAATGACCTACCAGTATCAAGCAATATGTCTTTTGCCAATACAAAAATATTCCCCTACACTGATTGTTATTGTCTAGTCTAGTTTTAAAAGTTTAAAGCTATGTAGATTCCATTGTTTCCCCTGGGAGCCCAGTTTGTTTCACTGCCAGGAAGCTTTCCTGATACTCAGCCTCAATTTTTCCATGTTTAATTTCAGGCTATAAATATGAGAGTCTCATACTGAATAACTGTTCTACTTTTTGTTATAATCTTAAAATATTTGTAGATGCTGTCAATCTAGTCAAATGTGAACTAATCTATACTTATTTATTTTTAACTTTCCTCAACTGATTATTTAAAGCTCCCAGTTAATGCTCTCTTTGAGCAATTTCTATTTTCCATGGATTTGCTCTGTTATAGGAAAATTTAATTCCATTTATTTTCTTATACCAAAGTAATATGAGAAATAATGCTCTCTTTCTTTTCCAAGATGTAGTTAAATATATCCAAATTACAGAATTATTTTTTATTACATGCTAACATGAATATTGGTCTCCTGAAGTCTATCTCAGTGGTACTCATTTTCATCTCTCTCTCCCCTTGAATTGCATGTTGAAATATATTCTTTCACCTTTTTGTTTGCCTCCAGCGTTATGAGATTATTTTCTTAACGTTGTTTTCTGTGCATTTGCTATAGCTTTTACATAGTCTTTGTTACCACCTGACTTGTAAACCTGAAAATTCCATTAATGTTTTTCCATTATTGAAAAATAAGTAAAAGAAAAAGAAAAAAGTTTTAGTCTTGGATATTAGCAAAGACACAAAACCTCATCCTGACTCTTTATGATTTTCATGACAATTTGTAATTTTCAAAAATGCCTCCCTTTGTGAGCCAATTTGAATTACATTTCCAGGTATTCAAGTGTCTAAATCTTTCTGGAAAACTGGTGATATAATTTCTACTCTACTTAATCAATCTACTTGTTTTAGTGTTCCATTAAGAAGGCACTTGAGATTACTTGGTTCAGTCCTCATGAAAAGCAGAAAGTTAAATTGCTCAAAATTCCATAATTCCCCAGCTAATCAGCACATTATTCTCTTACTCTATGTTCTGAATTACTAGGGACATGCAAATTCATATTACTTATTGATAGCCACCAATGTTACAGTTTGCTTCCTTCGGCTATCACTTTGTTGTTGGTGTTGCTAGGTTTTTTCCCTTTTTTTGTTGCGTTTTTTTTTTTTTTTTTTTGTTATGACTCATTGGTACGTATGAAACTCTTTCCTATGTAAACCTGTTCATGATGGTGATTGTGATTAAGAAGAAAAATCTCAAGACCTTGCTTTTAGCAAATGCTTATACGAGAGTGACTTCAATTGTCAGCATAGTTTAAAAGTAGTGGTGGGTTTCCAGGAATATTTGTATATATCTGTTTGTATCCTGGCAGATTCATGGCAGTCAGCTAATCTAAGACTGTGCCTTTGCCAGCTACATTTAGACCACCTCAATGCCTAGAAAACCTTTGTAGATCTTCCCTTTGTAAACCTTGTAAAACTTGTAAGTATAGTACAGGGAGCTTTACATTCTGAAAGCTAGATGTTAAGAAACCAAAGAGCAAGCTTCTTAAATGTATTGCACACAGTTTTGTGTTGTGTGGACAAAATCTTTTGGTGACTTGCACAGGTGGCTGTGGTTAAAGTGGACTAGTATTTTGCTGCTGCATATAGTGCCAACAGGGTTTCAAAATGTAAAAAAAAGATAATAATGACATTTTATGAATAAATGATAAGTGATTCTCTGCCCAACGCCACAATATACTGAGGGATTTCTTGACAAAGGACATTGTGGATGCCAGGAATGGACAAGGGCGCAGAAAGAGACTGAGAAACTTCATAGAAGAGCTATTTATTTCTAGACACATAGAAACCACCTCTGTATCAGGGAGTCCTTTACCCCCACATGGCCAGAGGCTGGCAGAGTATCCAATATCACTGTATACTACTTATGCTCTTTTTCTCTTCCCTGGATATATGCTTTTGACATTTTCAAAACTGTATATGAATGAGATAGACTTTAATTGTGACCCAGTGTAGATGTGCTTTTGTTACCAGGAACAAAAATAAAAGCATACGATATCAGGTTTTGCTGCTGAGCTAATAAATGAATAATATTTCGTTAGAAAAGCTGAAGAAAGAAAAATGGAAAGGGAAAAGACCAATATTGCTTGAATTAGGAAAATACATTTGACCTAACATGTAAAACTCATAAAGACTCAAGGTATTTATCCAGCAGCATAATCAGGTGAGCAAAATTCATACATCTTTTTTTAGGTGTGCAGAAGTTAGTAAGAACCACAGGGTGATTAAAGGACCTCCACTGTGATTAATAACTAAAGGCTAACCCATATGATAAGTTATGAATAGCTATCACATTTTTAACTTCATTGAATTAAGTGGATAAATAGCTATTTCATATTTTCTTTTTCAAGATCCCAAGCTTGTTCTAGTTATTTTAACTTATTGTAATGATTTTTACTCAGTAAAGGTAACTTTACAGTGTGAGAAAGGAAAATTTAGTCACTGATTTAATAATCGGGAAGAAAGAGTTTTTCAATGGCCTTTACTAGATCACAGGAGTGTAGAATAATTCAGGTTGGAAAGAACCTCCCCACTCTGATTAGATTTTTGCAGGATATTGTTCAGCTGAGTTTGGAAGAACTGGGTCTATGCTTGGAGTCCAAGGATGGAGATAATGTAATCTAGGGTTATTATTTTAAAAAATCTGTCAATAGCTAAAGAACTCTGACTTTATCACCTGTTTCACAATTAATACACATACTTCAGCTGCGATGTTGCCATGAAACATGCTTATCAACGAGAAGACATCATGCCAACTGAATTCTGGCCCATGAACTTCTGGGACAAGTACACTGGTTCTCTTTATGGAGAATAATGTAATATTGTGTTGAGAAAGTGTGGCTATTTCTTGTGTAGTAATAAAAACCACAATTGGGCAAAAGCTATTGCACCATAAAGCATAAATCAATGAAGTTTAAATAAAACGTTTTGAAGTTTTTGAAATAAATACTCCAGAAGTTTTAAGTAGTACAAAAAACCCCTGAAGAATTAAAAATATTTTACAATCTGCATCTAGTTCCCCTATTATATTCTGAATAATCCATTCTAATATTGTATAGCTACAGGATGATATTTAAAGTTCAGAAAGGGGTGTAAAACAACAATCACAGTTGATTTTTTTTTGTAATTCTCAAAATCAAAACACTTCTGTCACACTACTTGGTTCTGTAAGTCCTTTTATGTGGGAAATCTTGTGAGAAGGCACTGAGGCACGGTTCTGATATGCAAATGAAAAGCAGACGTGTTTTTCTGTGAAAGTCTCCTGATGTGACACCAGGTACATGTGTGCCTGTGGTCAGTAGCTGATGGGGCTCTGTGCTCTGCCTGCCAGGGCTCTGCAGAAAGTCACCAAGAAAATCCAAGGCATATCCCTGCTTGGCAAAAATGCTGGGGAGGGAGGAAGCAGGCTGGAAAGGGTTGGTGATCATTGTTAACTTTGGGCAAGAGCAGCTGCAAAACTTTATGCAAGTTGTCAGAGTAGGTGGGTTCAGCTATGTGTTCGAACACTCAGTTCTGTGAGGTTTAAACATGGAAATAAGCTGTTGACTTAAATGGGCTGGGCATGACCTTACAGCCACACATACGCTTCAATAGCCTGGGTGGAAGGACTAATTCTGTCTTTTGCTTGCTGGTAGCTGCCCTGATCTACACGTCAGAAAAAGCCATGAATTTAAGTTGAACATTTGGTAATCAAGCACTTGAACTCTGTCAAGCAATATGCATCTCTGACATAGCAGAGAAAATGTGTTTAGCATCTGGGCAGACTGGATTAGAGAGAAGAAGGCAAGAGGCATCTGCTTGTAAGTACAGTGCCTGTTCCTCCCTAGGCATGTGGGAGACTTCTGGTAGTTTCAGGAAACTACTTCTTCCACTAGCAGCTTCATATGCCTTTACCATTGCTTGTGGGTGGAGTTTCCCCATCTGTATGGCAGATGAGGATTTTGGACAAGCAGTCATCACAGGAGGTCTTAACTGAGCTAAAAAATATCTTATAGGTACAAAAACTTTTCAAGATCATAGTGAAATAATGTATATATATTTCAGTTTGGTTCTGAGGAGTTTATTTGTAGATGGGAACAAAATTTGAGACAAATTGTGGAGTCTTTTCAAAAGAAAAATATAGCTAAATAATCTGAGTTTCTTCATCAGTACCTTTCAGTGGGGTTCCTATCACAGGCGTGAAAATGCTAAAAGGAAATTAAATTTTTTTAAAGTATGTCTTCAGAATGCCCCTGAGGTTAGTAGTAAATAATTTAAAATATTGTAAAATTGCACATGAGAAACACCATCCATCCATTCCCTGCTGTAGAACTGTTTGTCCAGTAAACTGGCTCTTTCTGCCTCAGAAGTGTTGTCATAATTAAATGTGCTCTCTCTCCCAGTGGCTTACAAAGCAGTTTTGTTTCTACATAGCAAAATTGCTTTTTATGTTATGAAATCTTGGCATCAATACATCTCTGGACATCTACCCCAAAATATGGCAACTGGTTTAAGCACTTAATAAATAATAGGCAGTAATAGTCCCCTAGTGTTGCTGTTTGCTAAGAAGCAGTAGAACTGGCAATGGGGAATTCACTCACTGTGTAACAGAGACAAATTTAGAAAAGATGAAACAAAATGAGAATATGTGTCATTTAATGATACTGAAATATGTATCTCATCCTGTGGAAGAACTTTGGAAACATTACACAATTATTCTCATGTGGTTTGAGCAAAATGAAATGTTAAGCATTGTTGTGTTTTTGAGCATAAGGCTTATAAAATGATTTCTAGATGAAGAAAGCCCCATTATTCTTGCTTATTTTAAAAGCAAAAAATAGTCACTTTGCTAACAAATAGCAGCACTGAGTTTCATAACTAAAGGTCACTTGGAAACAAGGATGTTTTCCAAATGGGCTTCAACTGAACCCAGCTTTCATGAACGTAATTTGAATTTTACAATATTGGAGAGTTATCATAAGTTCCACAAATTTGTCAAGAACTGAAGCACCACCTCATGATTCTTTTGAACATGGTGCAGCTGAAAATCAATACTTTTTTGATCAGAGTGATTATGGGTTTTGGCACCCTAGAATCCTCTTTCTTACATTTAAGATTCAGGAAAAATAATGAAAGTATTTTCCTTACAGTGAAAGATTGACTTCATAGATTTATGACAGATTCTCCAATATTATGAATTTATTGAATAAAAATATACCATAGTTTCCAATGGGATTATTGCCTTGTACTTTTGCTATTCTTCAAATTTCCTCATACTGAGTATTAAATTTGCCTTACTTGTGCTACTTGTACTTCTGCACTTTAAAAAAAAGAAAAAAAAAAAGAATGAGCAAAATCAAAATAAAAATGACAGTTTTAAAGATTTTTTGCAAGTTGATGCACTTTTTCTGTTTATTGTTCTTTGATTTAATTGGGAGAAATCCGCATTAAGCAACACCATAGAGTGTAGCAGCAAACATTAAATTATTGCTTTAATCTAGTGCCTTACTGAAAACTTCAACCTTTTTTCTCATTTTTTTTTCATAACTGATATTAGTATTGTGGTTTGTTCAACAAATCCATTAGTTACCTGCAAATACTGATCCATTGTATTGTAAGAGTTACAATATGACCTCGTTTTGTCATTTACCTGAGCTATGCAGCAAGGAAAGAAAAGAGGTAAAATATGTAACTTTCCAAAGTAATGGAATGTTTGCATTTTACAATGACTTGGGTAATTTTAAGTGAGCTCATTATTCCCATTTAACCATCTCATAGATTTGGAGCAATTAACTCATCTGAAACCATTACCTATGGTTTTTAAGATGGTCTTATGACCATGTTAAATAAAACAGAGTTCAGCAGAATGATGAATGCAAACATCAGGACTGGAGCTCGTGGGAAAAGCCTTGATCTTGGTTTAAAAGCTAGGTTTGGCCAGGCAGGTAGTTTCCAGTGGCCAGTCACTGTGGTCTTGAGGCTGGAGTTTTGGGCAATGGCACTAACTCCCTGCTGGATTTTCAGCATGCAGGAGAAACACCAGGCACAGAGTGGCAGGAATAGGCCTGTGAGCCAAGAGAGTCCTGTCCTGTTTCCCATGACCCCTGGTACCTATCTTCTCATGTTCCTCAGTATCCCTATTTGTAGAACAGAGATAAAATTTGGTGTGTAAGTCTCAGCTTGTTTATAAAATGTCACAATATCCTTGGATAGAAAGTGCTATGAAAATATAATCTATTCTACTAAATACAACCCCATATTACCAGGCTCTTCTGCTTTGTCTTAACATTTTAGCCCATCTAATTTTATGCAAATAAAACATGTTAGCAAAAACAAGGAAGTTAATTCACAAGATATTAAGTACGTTGTCATAAATTCTCATCATGGTGGAAATTCATGTGTCTCTGACAAACAGGTTTATACGTAAGTTTACTCCTAGCTTTGAGTGCATGCCTTGGGATTGAAACACATTTAGTGGATAAATTTTTATTTTTAAATTTTCAGCAATAAAGGAAAACAGATTAAGAGAGCCTAGATAACCTACTGGTTGTATTTATTCAGCATAGAAACTCTTAATCATGTATTCATAATAAAATATGAAGAACCACTTATTACTGCATTTATTTATATGCATTGCTGTCTTTTGCTCAAGACTGAGTATAGAAGCAAGGTAGATATAGAAGCTTGAAATTGCAGGAAGATAACAGAACCTCCTTCTTTACCCAAGGATAAGAAATTGATAGGGATCCATTAAATTTATAATAGATTATTAATGGAGTCAGTTTTCATATGACATTGACAATAAAGCAACCCTTTCCAAGGTGAATATGTAGGGTGAGGACAGAGTAAAGTACACAGGTTATAAAAGAAGATTAAATAGATTGATTCTGTAGAGCTTTTAACTTCTAATTCTAAATGATGAAATGTGACAAATTACAGATTACTTCGAAATGTATTTCTTTCAAGCCATTTGATGTTTGATAGATTTCTATTTTTATGATTGTTTTCAACAAAATGGTTTCTTTTGCATAGCATATGTTTCCTATGTGAGAATATGCTTGCATTTTTTAATCCCCTCTTTTATGTCAAAGCTTACTTTTAATTTTGGAAAATTCAAAATTGAGATATGACATTTTCCATAATATAGACTATTTCTAAAAGTGCTAAGTAACCTAAAATCACCATATTTTTATCTCTGTTTTTCAAATTAACATTAATACTTCCTAAACTAAAACTAAGCATAAAGCAAGTTTATGTCTTTTTATTTGAAAGACATCAGGCCAGATTCAGTTTCAATGTCACAACCTCTCCTTGTTCAAATCAATGAAAATTGCAAGATGTGTAGATGAGAGGGATAAAAATTTCCCTTGCACTGAATGTCCTTGCTTAGTAACTACAAAATATGAACATTAGGGTTTTTTCACTTGTTCCCAACATAATTTTCAGTATTTTACCTTCCTGTTACAAAATTCTTTCCTGTTACAAAATTGCTGGGGAATGTGCAGGGTATGACTGTCCCTGACCTGGAAGGGAATTCCTGTCAGGACTCATGAGACTTCAGCACTTCAAGGCCTTTGCAGCTGCCCTGTCCCAGCTGAATTGAACAGTTTTCTGGGCAGCCCAACAGGCTCAGTCCCAGTAAATATCTAAAAGCATCTTTCAGCAGAAAGTGTGTCAGAAGTGGCAGGGCGGTTAACAATTAAACAGTGATGGTTGCTCCTGTCTCAGGAAACAGCTGGATGAGACTTCAATCTTTTCATGCTTTTGTTAGGAAATAGGAAAAGTCGTGGGAACTTTCATGCACCTGTTCTTTTTCCTTCTATTTTTCTTTCTGTTTGTCTTTCTGTTTTTTTGGTACCTATTATTATGACAAAATTTCAGTAATGCCAGTAGTATCTGGTACATATGCAAAACTGTAATAACATGCATATGCCATGATGGGTGAGCCCTGAATGAGCCCTTTGGTCTTATCTGACTAACAAAGGACTTTTTAACCCCTGGAAAGACACTCAGAGATATATTGCTGTGGAGAATCTTTTCAGAGGTCACTGAGAGGTAAGAAGGATTTCTACAGCTGTTGGGAGCTTGGTGACAAGGCAGAATCACAAGTGAAAGAAGAATATCCTCTTAGGTCTGCCTTTCAGCTGATGTTCAGTGAGCTACAGCTCACGTGATGCACAAAGCTCCATGTTGTTTCTTATGTTTATCCCAAACATACAACCTTTTCCAAAATCAGTTTGACTATAGGGTCCAATAGCCAAATTTAGATAAAACCATTTGCTTGGAATAACTTTGGACTATCTTAAAATTAGTATTATAGGGCACTTGGGTTTCTGGGAAGGTTTTATTTTAGGCTCCAGTGACGTGATATGGTATGCTGTGCAATTCTACAGCAAAATAACTGGCATTATTTGAAAAGTTTAGTAGTATTTTCCATTGTTCACAAATGAGGCTTCCTGATTTAACAAATAGGGCTTCTTTCCTTGGCAAAACTGCAAATATTACAATTACAGATTTGCACCAGAGCAAAGTGTTCTCAGAAGCACGGGCTGAACAATTTTGTCTCAGTGCTAGGAGAGCTGTGTTCAGCTGTCTGCTGTGCAGCTGCCCCAATGTGTGGGGCCAGTGGCTCTTCTGTTGTCTAGGTGGGTAAGAAATCTCAGAAAGTCACTGGGATTTTAAAAGAGCTGAAACAGATGCCTCAGTTATTGACAGACCAGTTTTTTGCTGTCTTATAGACTCTTTATATGTTTTGATGGTTTCCTAGAAAATACAGTGAGTAGTCTAATTTTAGTGGAATAGATTGTATAAAGATAGAAGGGTGTGTTTATTTATATTACTTTTATTATGACTTTTTAGGAGAAAATTTCTATATGGCAGTAGTCATGCCATAGGCCAGAACCAAGTCAAATAACTCCTAGTACCTGGATTCTCTCTAAAGCAGCCTGAGATGGTTGGATCTCACTTTTTACAATGTTGAGTGAATAGACTGTAAAATAACAGAACTGCCAACTTCTTTGATGAGAACCTCGAAAACAGCTTTGTGTGAACATATAATGCTGCTACATTAAACACTTTCATAGATATCACAGATGTTTTCCACAGCCTGAGCACACTTGTTTTCTAGTTTGTAGTGGATGAAGTGAAATTGTGTTGACAAATGGTGTTTTCTTTAAAAAAGAAAAAGATACTAAGACTTTATATATCAGGATGTTGTGTACAACGGTACTGCGTCTGTTCATACCTGCATAATGGTATTCATACATTTCTAATGATTTTCAGAACACTGGGAAATGGAAAAGTCATAAGTATTACTGATCATCCCTTAAAGAATGGTACTTGTACCATGGTCATGGCAAATAGCAGGGAGACTGTTGAGGTGGCTGTAAATTCTGCATACAGAAAGATCTTAGGAAAGTTACTGTGATTGGTTTAGTAAGTTCCTCTTATTGGCCTGTGGTATAAAGTATCCTACATAAATTATTATCTGTAATTTTTTATAAGTGGAACTGGAGCTAAGGAAAGCTAAGACATGTACCTCCTGCCAGATAGACTTTTGAAATCCCTGTGGTCCTAGTTAGAATAGCAATTCAGATACAGTGTCATTAAGTCCAGGCAGAATTTTGGTAATTAGCCATTTTTAAATGACCATTCAGTTGGTTTTTTGTCAGATGCTGATTCTTTTTCTCCAACTGTAAGTGTTAGCTCATCATAAAAATATGTCTCAAAGTCCAGTGTCCACCTTACACAATTTGAACTCTCTAAAAATGTTCTCGTTTTGCAAATTAAGTGTTTTGGACCTCACATACAATCATAGAGCCTAAAAATTGTGGTTGTCATGATAAACTGTTTCCATTATTTTTTGGGTTATTTTAATATAGGGTACGTTGATAAATTATATTTTAAGATACTCTCATTTATTGACTAAGATACTCTCATTTAATGAGCTTTTTATTATTAGCTCATATCTGAAAATTGCCTTTGAGATAACCATCACATTTAAACAAGCTTGTCCTTTAGGTCTTTTTCTGTCCTCACATGAAAATAGATGGGTATTATTTGGAGGGATTTTAAGGTCAAATGAACTGATACCAAGAGAAAGACAGGTGAGAGGATGACTTTCAGCTTTGTTTGTGATAAGCAGTGATGTCAGTCATGTTGGAGGGGTCAGGTACCATCTCACACAGATGACTGTGGAAAAAAATCTCAGCTGGTCACTCCCCAGGGAACCACAGTGTGTGTCCTTGGTTTGGAAGGGAGAGGGAAGCAACTGGGAAGATTTAGTACTGGGAGACAGGAAGGAGGAGGTGGGAGCTGTTACTCTAGAGCACTCACATGTTCCCTGGGTAACCTGGTAGTCAGACCTAGTAACTAATAAGCTGGATTACAAAATAGAGTCCAAGATAGGAGAACAGAGCTGATCTCAGAAGAGAAAGAAAAAACGTTGCCATAGGTTTTATCAGATTGGTTTGGTTCCCATTTATTCTATGGCCAGTATGTTATTTGCCCAACACTGGAGGTGGACTTAATCCCTGCTCCTTTAATACCATTCTGGTGGTGTAAAAATGTGTGTGGTGTTAAGAATGTATGTTGCTTTCCTATTCATGTTACTTAGGCACCACGCTTGACTGAGAGGTGGGGTAAAACCTGGGCGCGGTAGAAATGGTGAGAACTCCTTTACTAAATCAGGTTATAATCAGTCACAAAATGTGAAGAATCATACAAAAAAGCACAGTTACCCAACTGTGCTCCTGACATGTCAGAAGACTGCAGTATATATGTGCTTGCTCTCTCTCTCTTTTTTCTGTTCTCCTCACGACACATGTACGAGACCAGGCTCTTTATGTCATACTGCAGCAGTAGCAGCATCCCACACACTCTCTGTCTCCAAGAAATGTAACCCTTCTCTCGCTTGTCTTCAAGTAGATTTCAGTGATTTCTGAACTGAATATCTTCTGCCTGAAGGAGCGTGTGTCTGCTTACCTGTAAAGAATTGACAGCCTAGGCTTGCATCAGTCGCTCAGATACAGTATCTAGTGCCATTTGAGACACCCAAGGGTGCCTGAGACATCCACCCAGGGCTGGCAGATATGACCCAGGACCAGCAGGACACCTGCGCTCTTCTGGAGCAGCAGCTGGCAACCAGGTGAGATACTCCAGGGCATCTCCACTGCAGCAAGATGCCTGTCTTAGAGAACTGATTTGAGCCTCCTCTTTCTGGGCATGCTGTATGATTAATATATAAAATGGCTAATTAAGCTCCTGGTTTTGTTTTTGTTTTGTTCTGAGGCCAAGTTGTACAAATCTGTAATTACATCGTCTTCCTCTGGCTGCTAATGGAACTGCTTGTACACGTAATTGCTGACTGTTGTGGGTAAAATGTACAGAACTGAGCTCTCCCTCTCTGAGTGCTCTGGCTAGGCAGCTGCTCTTCTTGACAGGAACTTTAATAAATGACAGACCATTCCAAATTTGTCTTGTTCACAATATTACAGAAACAAAGCCACACGACTTTTTAAGCTGATAACTAAAAATGAGCATGTATGTTTTTGCACAGAAGGCTTTGCACTTCAGGGGTTGTAAAATCTTCTGTCAATTCTGGCAGCATACTATTTGTGAAAGAAGCAAAAGACTAGGTTATACAGCATCTCTTTCTGAGACCAGATTTATGTTTTGTGTGCCAGAACTACATTAAGCAAATCCTCTTCTTCCTTCTAAAGGAACTAGCCAGCTTGTAGCTCTCAAGAATTTTCTTTTTTCAGGGATAAACATTACTTTGAAAAATTTTCCGTTCACCTGGGTGGTGACCAAAGACAACAAATAATGGAACAGGAAACCATAATTCAATTCTTTACTATATAGAAAGTCTTGCAGATGACCTAACCAGCTTTTAAAAGAGGTTGATATGGTTTTTTGGCTGCTGGAAATGGAAAATCTGTCTCTTTTATTGTATTCTGTGTACATTTAATCAGTTTGTAGTCCTCTCCTTAGTTCTGTGCCTATGCTGCTTTTACTTCTAGTTCAGAGAAGAAGATAGAAAACCAGGCTAGAGCATTCCCAGTAAGGTGGCTTTTGAACATACAAAAGTTGCAGACTGAACTGGTGGCACGGCTTTAGATGCTGAGGATTTAGAGCAAAATCCTCAGTATAAGAGGAACATTTCTGTTATTCCTTAAGCATTTCCTGGCTTGAGATGGGTATTGGTAGCAGCTGTGGTATATAATAGCTTTATTATGAATGCTGCTTTCCCCCCCCTGCCCCATATCTACAGTTAATTATCTATTTTGTTAATACCTCTTCAAGTCTCATTTACTTGAATTTTGTTTTAACATAATACCAAGGGTTTTGTTTTAACATAATACCAAGACCTGAAATGTGTGCCAAACCTCAAACCTGAAGACAGACTGGATTGCCCTGTAGGTTGGCTCCTTTCCTTTGACCTCACTTGAGAAAGCACACAGGCAGCAAAGTAAATTCTGGCACTGTTTGTTGGGTCATGGGAGGAAGCCAATTCCTCCAGTACGCCAGGTATAGGCAATTCCTTGGAAGTGCATCCTGTACAGTAATATGTAGAAACTCAACTCAAAGAAAAGGCATGAAAAGAAAATTATTAATTTACTGTGGCAATGGTTTTTATTCTTTGTTGGTGTTTTGTTTTTGTCCCAAATATTTGCATCTTTGTGAGCTCTGCAACTGGTACCAATGGCCAGCTCTCTGTATCAATAGACAGGTTAAGGTTCAAGGGACCTTTTGGCATCATGCCAGTTATGATTCTTCAAGCAGTTTAACACAGTGTTTCTTTCTTTCTTATATTTATAGATGTTTTCAATTGATGTGTGCCTCTCTGGAGAGGAAGAACTGAGTTGAAATTTTCTGTCATTCTGTCAAAAATGATGGAACAAAACAGGAACAAAAATCTACATTCTGCCTTCAGGAACCTTTCCATTTTCCACATAGTAGATATATTATGCTCGAGTTCTCCAGAACCGTTCTCTTTTTTAGCACATCCAATAATCCCATCTAGAATATTTGACTTTTAAACATACATTGGGAATATAGAAACAATACTTGCTAAATATAATAATTAATATTTATTGTATTTCTGTGAAAGAGGTATAAAATGCAGAAATCTGGATGTGTCGGGGTGAGCAGATCTTTAGATCAGGTACTTTTGCACAAGTCAAAAGTCTCCAGCACAAGACGTCCGTCCTGAGATGGCAATTTTGTGTCCAGTGTAGTTGGATCCATAGAGTCAAATGCAGCACTAGATTAAAGTTTGAAGGGAATAATTATTCTTTTCTCTTAGAAATGGAACTAGCTGAGATATTATAGTTATAATGCATATATATTCTTTTGCAAATAGCTCTTTTTTGAGGTGGTCTGAGCTTAAAAACTATGGAATTTGTCATCCTTTTTTGGAGCTGAAAACATGTTCACAGTGGTTTAAAATAATGTTGATAATAATATATTGTTTAGCTGTAAGAGGAAATTTAATTTTTTTAAAAGGAACATAAATGGGAACTTTATATATTCATTTATTTTCCTTGTGAATTTTTACATATATAATTTCTGTTCCTCTGTCTCTGTCAGTGCTTTGCTACCTGCTCCTCTCTGAAAAGATAAGTCAATTGCCTTAATTATGTGCATGACATGAAGAAACTACAGAATTGTGAATTAATATGCTTATTTTCATAGCTGGACATCCCAGTTCTTATTCCATTCTGGTGTCCTGGTCTGAGAGTCCATGGGGCAGATTATCAAATCAGTAAAAAAGGGAGCTAGGAGCAGACTGGGGACTGCTGTGGGGCTGCTGAGAGTTCTCCTGATAAAGCAGATATTCAGGAATTGGCTGATCTGTGTTACGTCAGCTAAGCAGAGGTCTAGTGTACTTAGTGATGTAGAGCAACAGAACGGTTCTTATCAGAGGTCCTCATCAGGTGATGCATGTGACAATCAGCTGCTGAAGGCTGATTCTGTCATGTACCACTGAACATTCAGAAAAAAGTGAAGTGACTGCAAAAGGCTTCCACTTTCTGTGCTCTACTGATAAGAGTTTTTTGGCAATATACAGGCTTACTTTTCATAAGGAAGTGCCAATTACTCAAACCCAAAAGCTTTTCTGATACTGTACAATTTTCAGTGAAATTTTGCTTGAGAAAAACATCCATACTCATAGCCTACTTAATAAAATCTGTATTATTTGGAAATAGCTTTTAGCTTTTTTGCTTTCTTCCAGGTATATATTGAAAGGTCTGCAAAACTTATGTGCTTTTGTTGTCTTTATTAAGTTATATGAATGCCTATGACCTTAATTGTAAACATAAATGTCAAATACTACAATTGTGTCAAATCTGAATGTGGAATGGAACAGGTAACCTTAGGAGAACCACTGTAACACTAGTGCAAAATTACACATTCTCATTTTAAATTTTAGAATGATACCAAAATCTAGTAGCTAAATAAAAGTTCTATAGGAGGCTGCTGTAAATGTTCTTACAGATCACATAATTACATTGTGTAATCCAACAGTAGAGTAACTGCTGAGACTTTTTGTTATTCTTAGAGAAAACACAACACCATTAATCCATCTTACAGCAGTGTTTATATTTTTAATAATTATGAGCAGCTAGTCAAATGTAATGACAGGTCTAATAAATAGGAAGTCTGTAAGCATAATGAATAGGATTATCATGACATATTTATCTTATCTTCTTTTTAAAATTCAAAATGTCTAAAAGGTCTGAAAAAGCTCTTAACTGACTTTTATGGCGCTCCTATAATCCTATTTATAAAAGAAAAGATTCCAAGTTCATTCACTGATGTAGGTCTGCAAAATACTGTTTAAAAAGATTTTTCTGTTTAAATAAGATTTATGAGACAATACGTTTTGGAAAAGTGCCACACTTGTACAAATGTGGGATTGGGAAGTGCTGACAAGATTCAGAAAGGCAACTCAAAACCAACCTTATTTATCACAAGAAGACATTGGAGCAAATCAAAAGAAAAAGTAATTATAATTTCCAAAGCAGATCTAGACCTAACATGCATTAAATTTACACTGTTATAAGGGATGCTACTGAAAAACATGGTCAGGCTTAAGGTAGCATTTATTCCACCACCAATGAAGGGAAAATTTGATTGCTTTATAAGACACCTAAAACTGGAAGTTTAAGATGTATTTTTTAAAACTTCTACTAGTAGATATCTGTTGGAGTTAAACTGTGCATGCATTAAAAGATTACAAAATCAAATAATTATTTTGTTAAAGATTATGTGTTTTCCTCTAAGAATATTTCATGTAATTTCAAAATCATTCTAGCATGTACCAAATTTAGAACTTGGAGCTTTTAAGAGGCATTTCAACAGAAACCAACTATCCTGATCAAATTGGTTCTTGGTATGAAATAAGACTGGGGTGAGGAAAGGCAAGGTTCTTCCCAAAGAAGTCTAGTGCTAAGTCACAAGTTCCAACAATCTGGATATGTAGATGTGGATATAGTAAGAGACAGCTTGGTACTGGTGTTGTTTGAGCAATACTTGTATAATGAATGCCTCCTCTGTGTGTGGGAGAGCTGTTGTGTCTTGCAAGTCCCAGAGTCCTGCCTTACTGGCACCAGTCACTTGGCTCAGCTGCTTTAGGTATTTTCAGGACTGAAATGTTTCTGAAGAGCACTGCAAATTAATTTAGTGCATTTGAAGCACGAACTGTGCATCACTGGTGACAGCAGTAAAATATCCTTCATGAACTGTTAATCCATGCATGTTTATCATATGCATGAGGTATTAATGAATTTCTAAACTACTCTTACCTGTCTTCATAACTGAAGCTGTTAATGGCTTTATAATGAAACTTTGAATATAAAAAAAACAGTGCAGATACTCTTCAGTTAGAAAACACTAATTTTGTTTTTTCATGTCGTTATGCCAAAATGTGTGTGTGCTCATGTAAACTAATTGAATTCCTCTGTGTTCTGTGAGATTCATGCCACCTAAAATTCTGACCTGTGATACCTAATGTTGTTAGTGGCATCAGCATTATATTGTTGAGTGGTGAGGATCTAGGAAACAGTGCCTGCAGCCTTACAGTACATATGACACTTCATATTTACTTGCTTTCCATTGATTAAATATTAAAAAAAACACCTGTATCATTGTTAGAGCTGGACTCAGAAGATGATCTGTAGCAACCTGTCCTGCCCAGTGACTTGACTGCTATATACTTTCAAGGGTGTTTCTTTCATATTGTAGATAAATGTGGGAAAAAATTGGATCAAATATAGTACTTATAAACTTAAACTGAAGCTGTGTATTAATTTAAAATTCCTCACAATGGGAGCTATACAGCTATGTGTAGGATATTTTGTACGTGAAAGGCAAGGTGAACAAAAATGTTACTTGTCAGTTTACCACTTTGGCATGACTGTGTGAGTGCAGGGAGTTGAATGGCAGGAAAAAATCTCAGCCAGACACCAAGAAATGAAAATAGAAAAAGCCAGGCTCAGTTTAGAGCAAAAGTATCAAGGAACATAAGTGAGGAAGGCCTGTAGGGGCAAAGTCAGTATTTCCCATGCCTGGCCCCAGGATTAAAGGGAATGCTAAACAGGCTAAGGAGCACGACTGGAGCATGAAAATGCAGAGTGGGTATCCACGAGTCGTGGCAGGAACATGTGGAGACAGCCATAGACAGATGTGGAGACAGACATGATAGGGAAGTGCCTATGCCTCATCAGAGCTGGAGGCAACTGGGAAGGAATGGAAAGATGAATGGCAAAGCAAATTTCTGAGATCATTTTGATAAGGTATATTTCTTTGTACTGTAAGAATATTTTACTCTGCTGTTTTGTGTTCTTTTAATGGTGCTCCAATTCGAATTTTAATAAGGGTATTCCAGAAAAGAGTCTGAGATTAACTATTCTGGATTAAAATTTAAACTAAGTACAGCAGTGTGACCTCAAAATAATAGTCATAGTGAATGAAAATCTTAAGAGTAGAAAACAGTTATTTTATGGTAAAGCATACTTTAAATTACTCCCTGGATTAACTTCATGTTAAGTCCGATTCACCGTAATACAAATACCTTTCCTTAATACCTGATTCAGGATCTACTGGAGGAAAAATTATTACATTGTTTTTTGTTTACATTTCTTCTTCATGTAAAATACATTAACATGTATCCAAAGTAGAATATTAGTAGGATTTTAGGGTATAGGCTGATATATGCAGAGTTAGAAACACATCTGTCAGACAGCAAATTTCAAAAATAAGGAAAACTGAAGATTAATAGAAAAATTATGCAAAATACTAAAAGTCTTTTGATCTACAGTTATGCCATGGATCATATGTTTTTCTTTGGGTGCTCAAATGCCTGCTTTTTTGTCACTGTTAGTTGTTCCTGCATATATCACTTTAATTGAATGTTTCTACGCCTTGAGCAAGTTTCTTCATAAAAATACATAAACATTTTTGCTAGTGTAGTTACTGTATGAAATGCCAGTGTCTCTACTTTGTCATGGTCATGTTTCCTTCATGTTCCTTGGTTTTTTATTTTGGAGGGAGTCTTTTACCTGATTTTTTTTTGGATACTCTCAGTTAATTAATCAGGCATTTCAACACAGCTCTCCAAAAAAGGATGCAAATACATATTTTAACAACTGTTGCATCAGCCTTAGATCTTAAAAATATGGATTTAGATCTCTTCATTGCTTGATCCCACAGCCCCATGGGGAGTGCACTTTTTCTACTGCACTTTATATGTAATGGAATGCTTCTAATAGGTTTGGTGCTACAAAGTTTTTAATAAGCTGGAGCAAAGTTTTCAGCTATATATTTACCTTTCATTTGAGTGTTTTACTATTGCTTTGGTTTTCTGTATTTTTTTTAGGTGTATCCTCTCAATGGTAAGAAAAGTTGGTTGGGTTTTTCTCCCTTTCTTTGTGTGTATCACTGCACAAGGTGGAAATCCCTGATTACTGTTGATACAGAGGTCTCTCACATGTCCTTCAGAATCATGTATGTGAATCTTTAAATCCATTTAAAAACCAGAGTCCACAGTAATGAATGTTGCTTACAACTGAATCCCTAGTCATCAATAATCGTGAAATATGGCATTAAGAAAACGTCAGACCCCACAGAAATAATGAGCAGAGATATACACAAAATGGCTTAGAAGGCTCACTTGCTAGGAAGGTCAATTAGAGGGAATATACTGACCACTGCATAGGAGATGGGCAGGCCCTGCCCTGCAGGTCCAAGCCAAACAAGCACAGCAGCCCCTGTGGCTTGCTGACTTTGGAAAGTGTGGTGGCTGACCAAAGAGGTGATATACATCTGATTCATGGTCATTTTTACATTGTCTTTCCAGGGTGAAATTGCAGAGAGGCTGTAAACACTCTCACTAAGCCTGAGCTCTTACTTTTGAGGTTTTCTTGGCTGAGGCATGGATGAGAACCCACATCCACCAGAGCCAAACTGTTAATTAGCATTGCACTTATCTTCCCTTTCTCCATCATCCATTCAGGAATGTCCTGCATTGCATGTTCATGACATCAGGTAGGTACCTGCAAGGTGAAAGCAATGTATTGGTAGGAGACTACTGAACAAGGCACTTTCTTGTTTGCATTAATTTTAGGAAATTTAACTGCTGTAGACTTTGCTGTATTATTTCTATATGGCCTTTCTTCAAACATTCTCTTGTGATCAGTGTCTGGACTGTTTGCTACTGTATTAAAACTGGCCTATTCTCCTTGAAAAAGGCTTACTTGGCTAAGTAATGGCATTTTAGATTGAAGTAAATAACTTGATTTCAAAACTGAGAATTCCAATAAAAAATATGCTGCAGTAAAGGATCTGAAAATAATGGAAAATTAAACTATGTATTGTTTGAGAATATGACAGGAAAATCATAGTATGTAGTTACACTTTCTAAGAAACTGTTTTATTACTTATTTTGCTTTCATACACACAGACTTCTTCCTTAGTAAGTGTGTAAACAAACATTATAATATTGAGTCAAGAACTGACTAGTTTTCTATTTTAAAATTAAAATATAACCAGGTTCTTAACTTGAAAGGAATGGAAATGCTTTGTAGAGAAACTGAAAGATAGTGATTCATTCAGTAGAGCTATGAAAAATGAAGCAAAATTTGGGAATGTTGTTAGTCATGACTATAAGCGAGTGGAACCTTTCAGGTTAGATTTCACACCCCTAGAGAAGAACATTTAGGGATGTTGTACTGTCATCACTTTGAAGAAGTCACTTTTTAATTTCTGCATCTCTCAAAAGAGACAGACATGAAGGATAGAACCTTACGTCATTAGAAGGTGGGTTTGAAATTTTCTTATAAACAAATTCCTGCTGGAAGCCCAGTAATTTTCCAGCTGAAAGCTCCTTCTGGTAAACAGAACATTTTCAAGGCATTTCACAAGTAATTAAACATAACTGGATGTATTAGTTCAGTGGTTAATTTTGAGAACAGTTTAGGACTTCTTTTAGAAAGTAATGAGGGAGTGTATCATTTAACAACTAAGATGGTCCATATTGTTTTGATCATGAGTATTCTATGCATATTGTCATGATCAGTTTGAGAACTAGGTTCTAAATTTTCAATTTAATTGGCTTATAATATGTGTAAAGTGTATATAAACAGGCAAATTTAAGTTGTCTATGTTTACTAGATTTTCTCATTTTAAACAAAACAAGAGAAAAGTAACACTTTGCCGATAGATTCTGGACTACACCTTCTGAGGGATGCTCTATTTCAAACCTGGAACATCAACGAATTGGAAACTATGAAAATATGGTCCCTATTCAGTCAAGAGGTTGATAATCAGGTTGGTTTAATAACATGTTTTTGTATCAGGAGAGACAATGTGATTAGCAGGTGAGGTTAGCACATTTTATGGAAGCAGAGGAATTAAAGTGCTTTGTGGGGTGTGTAGGAACACAATCTCATCAAAGTCCTGAGCACAGTATGGAAAACAAAGGCGGTTCTGGTAGGGATGGCTGCCTGTCCCTTCTTGGAGTCCTCTAGATTAGAGCCTTGTAGGAGAAAGTCTTATCTTTTGTGTGATTTAAGGCAAAAAACCTGCAGGAACTAAGGAATGGCCTCTAATCCAATCTACATTCCAGGCCTACAAACCTGAACCCTTTACACTGAAGTGCCAAGCACTCTGCAGGCTGAGGAAAACGGCAGCTGGATACCAGCATTGGCTACATTTTATTTAGTTTGCTACACTTCCTGTCACAACTGTGTCCAGAACAAAAAACCAGTGTGCATATAGACTATATACACTCTCTGACTGATAATGGATTTTATGTGATATTGTTCAGGAATTACTTTTTTGGAATTTTTTTTTTTTCTGATGACGTCCAAGGTCTTTTATCTGATTAAGGCAACTGGTCCTGAAGCATTCAAAGATGGAGCTAATCAAGGACAGTGAATTTCAGTTTCTTATCTCACCCTAATGCAAATTTAGTTTCCCATGTACAAATCCTAAATCAGGGTCTCATGTGTAAATAAGAATGGCCATGTTACATTTAATCCTATTTATGACCATTCTTAAAGAATGTAGGGAAAAGGTTCACCAGCTTGGTTCTTTCCTCTGTAAAACATTTATATGGCTCTCAAGTGTTTAAGCTAATCTGATGTTCTACTTCTCATTACCAAGACCTGCTTTGAAGTACTTTATTTGGCAATTCTTCAGCAGAACATTTATTTTTAACAATTCCAAATGCCAGAAGTTAGTTTCACACATAACATAGAGTGCTGAATTCTAGCATGTCCTATTTTTTTCCCTACATTTTAATTGCAGTTTGCAGTTTTAAATAAAAACCCTATTCATATTTTTACGTTGCCATATACATTACATGTACATACTTTCTTCAGAACCACTGAGATGGTAATGATTTTACAGCAAAATTGTACTGTAATTACTACAGCTGTTGTGCTAAAGCATTTATGTCTTGCTCTGTCTTTTGAATGAAAAATTCTTTTAGTGAAAATAGGTTTGTTGAAGCTGTTAATTATTCAGTAGAAAAGACATCTCAGTTAAAGTGGTGGTATTTTTTCTACAATAATTTAGGCAGACTAAGGTAACTCTTACACGATTTTATGCAATAGTCTGTAATAGTTCATAATTAAAATATTTGGGATTTTGACATTCTACAATTTTATCCCAGAAATACAGATCTGTACTTGGTTCCTCAGAACCCATGATACACATTAAAAATAAAATTCAGGATAAATTGGCTCTGTCATCCCATCTGGAAGGTGTGATTATATATTAAAACTTTTATACTTTAGTACTTCAAGTATTTAATTATAAGTAGGAAAGGAGGACTTCTAAATCCACTGAAAAGTGAGAGCTTGGATCAAAGTAGGATTATCTTGGTGATTGTGTTGATCTGCTCCTCCAGCTGAACCAACCATCCTGATTCATCTGGTAGCACAGCTGTACTTGCACTGGGCTCTTACCTGATGGTGTAAAAAGACTTCAGTAGAACTGATGTAAAGTATCTTGAAGGCAAAGTAGATTGTTTTAACAGTGCCAGGTTGAAGGGATATTGTTACCCATACTCTTGTGCTATCAGATATGGGAGCAGGTGGGGCAATTTTTCCAAGGAAAGAGGATATGGAACGGATCACACAGCGGTAGCTGGGGCACCACATCTGACCCTGTTCTTAGACCGAGTATGGGGGACAGCCATTTCAAAAAACTCTTCTTCTGTACTGCATTCTTATACATTTTATGTATATATACCTAGATATATAAACATACCTTTAGGTAACCTCTGTTCACTTATTACATTATCAGCTGTCAGTTGTGTGTGTGTTGAGAGAAATGCAAGTCGGCAAGAAACAACTGGACGTGGCACTTGGTGCTGTGGTTTAGTTGACAATGTGGTGTTTGGCCAAAGGTTGGACTTGATGATCTTGGAAGTCTTTTCCAGAATCATTAAATTCTGTGATTCTATTGCATACTAAGCAACAAAATGCAGCAATATTTCATGCTCTGTCCAAGGAAGTCAGCAGGTCAGAAACAAATATAAAATAATTTATAAATAGGCACAGAGTCCCCAGATTACTTACCAGGATAAAGGTTCTACAGTTGCAGGTTTTTGATGTCTCAAAAAATCTGTAACTATTAAGCAACAAATTTAAGAGTTACCAGAAGTGTTAGCTGTTAGGGTTTAGCCACATTCATAAAAGTTGACCTGTGGTTTGCAGCAAGGATATTCTGTCCTGGTTCTAATTTCTGTTTCAGGAAAATGAAAATGTTAATTATATACAGATTATATAGTATTTACTGTAGTTTGATTCCACATAGAAATCATAGAAGAAACTGTCATTATTTTAATGTTCCTGTATTATTTGCTCATATGTGATTTTATCAAGTAGAGGAAAGGATACTTGTGCTGTCATAATTTAAGATTCTTTGATCATGGTTGAAGATTCTTTAAGCATTGGGCAATGACATTATTTTAGGGCTGAGCACTTACCAATCTTTCCTTAACAGCTGTAGAAATTGCACCAGAAAGGCTTTCAAAAGCAATGACAGTGATTGTTTTCTAAGTATTAGCCTACAAAATATTTTCAGTACAAAGTTACCAGTTCTGGTTAATGCAGTTTTAAATCAAAAAACATCAGTTGGCTTTTATATGGTAGCTTGTTATCCATATTTCTAAAAGGACTTTTTTATTTCTTTGCATGCCCTTTTCAAAGGCTGAGTATCAACATTTATCAACCCACATTTCCTGGTCCCATGGACTGAAGGAGATAATCTGCCTTTTAGCAGCTTTGATCACTGGGCTCTCAAAGCTGCTGTCTGCAGGAAAAATAAAGCTTTTTAAAGCACTATTGGAAATATGGGCTTTGGGCCTTTTCTGTGTGCTTATCACATTAGCTCCAACAAGTTAAGCATACCAAAGGTCGGCCATCATCTTCAAGCACGATTTTTAATAGATGATGAGTTTATATTTGATTTCCCAGCTTGTTGATAGTGAATTCAGCAAGTACATGATGAAGACTTTGAGACATCTTGAAGTATTTGGCAACCTCAAGATGAAATAGCTTTGGCTAGGAGCCTATATAATGTATAGAGAATTCAGGAAAACCTTGTGGATTAAATTTCAATCTTCAGACAAAAATAAATATTCAGCACAAGCCATTAGAAGAATAATTTGCAATTATGAAATCAATAATATATTTTTATTGTCTTTGATTTTGTGGATTGATTGTGGAATGGGAATGTCAAATAATGGAAATAGACATTGAAACAATAGAAAGAGTTATAGTGTTTAGGGTAAGGAGACGAGCTGATTACTTGTTGGATCTAACAGAAGACAGAGAAAATGCCCAAAGTAATTTGAAGTTTGAATATTTTTGATTAAGCTTCAATCCAGAAAGGAATTGAACAGCAGAACCAAATAAGTATTAATGATGGTTCTTTAGCAGAAGTGAGAGAAAAGTTTGAAAGACACTTAAAGCTTGGCTAAGTTCATTCTGTACCTTGGGTGTGCACAAAGGACAGTCAGAGAAATTCAAGTGTCTGAGGATTCGTGATCATGACATATATTAAATCTAATAGTGAAAGTGACTTTTGGGGAAGGATGAGTAACTTGGGGAGGTGTGACAGACAGCAGGGAAGAGCAGCAGTGACAGGGTCCCAGATGAGCCTCCTCCTCTGGGGTGTCTCTCCCATGCAGCCGGAGAAGATGCTGGAGGATGGTGAAAAGTTACAGTGCTGCAAATAGCAGACCTTTAGTGTCCTTGAGGTCAAGACACCGTGGCTTCTCAGGCACTTGAAATTTGATTTATTAGGTTTGTTGAGAATTTCACAAAAGTTAAAAAAGGCATTTGAGACCTTGAATTGGTTTGTGGTTTCAGGTGGAAAACCTGTAAAACTCCACGGTGTTCTGTGATTTCAACTGGGTGCTAAAGCAAATGTAGGAATTTTGACTAAATCTTTTAAACACATTTGTTTAACCTCTTACTAAATGAGACACAAAGGATAATATTTATGTAATATTAGAGTGGTAAATATTAAATTCATAGGATAAGGTAAAGTGAATGGAATCCTAATAGAAAATACCTGTCTGAAGGAAAACTATTTTATCTTGCATAAAAACAATATTTGAACAACCAAGGCAATTATATCACCATGAAAAAGCAGAGTATTATCATTAAGAAAATGTAAAATTCAGTGTTGCCATATAGCTGCACAGCTTCTATTTCAATTCTTCATATGAGATTGAAGTTTTGGTATATCAAAATGTTGTCTGAATTACCAGCACAGTCAATATTTATTTTCTAATGACTGAATCATAATGACAGATCAATGTGTACCACTTGAATGCTTAAAATAATCATGAAATACATGTGATTCATGAAACGCTTAGCAACCACAAGGCTTCCTGTGCATAAGCTCAGACACAGCAGTGGCTGAGAAGTAAGTTCATAAAACACATTTGCAGCACTGAAAACACACTATATCTTTCTTGTATTTCTCCATGTAAGGGTTTATTGAGAGCCCCTCTAATCAGAAGAAATACTAGGTAACTGCATTTGGAACTGCATCTTTTATTTCAAGGAAGTGAAACACACATTAAAGTCTGCCTCAAGAGCTGCCAGTTCTAACCCTTGCTCCCCATTGGGAGGCAGGCCCCAGCTGGCCTTGCCTTGCTGGGCAAAATATTCCCATATCAGCTTGTTTTTCCCTGACATAAAGAAAAATACCTTGAAGTAAAGGTTAGCCATCTTGAACTTGTGATAATTGGCCACTTCGTAACTGCAGGTAGGAGCAGGGAAACAGGAGTGGCAACCCAAAGGGATCACTCCTGAATCTTTACTACCATCCTGTGTATATTTCTTCAGCATCTCTCATCTATTTGATTTGTTGGATGGAATGGTGTATTTATACAAAGATTTATTTTATGCGTGCATGTTCTTAATAGAAACATGTAAAATTCCAATTATACCAATTCACATAAAATTAATTGGAATTTGGACAATTCATATAGGGAATTTTAGAATTCAAGTGAAATAGTGATATTCCATAGAAAAGAAGACTTTCTCATGAGGACATTGCAAAAAGTCATATTTGATCACCGATTCCTTACCTTTTTAAAATTTTTTCCTCTTTTTCCTTTTTGTAGTTACTGAAACTGTCATAGGAAGCTTTTTGAAATATCATAACATCACATAATCTGTCCTCAGTTAATTTGGTATAACCCCAGAAAGCTACAGTAGATTTAACAAAACTTTAGTTCAAACATGGGAGAATTTTAGTGGGGAAGTTGGAAACGAGTGAGTTGTGATTTTGATATTGTTAATCAAGAAATGCTTCTTTGTCTCCCAGTCAAATCCTTATTTCCTCTGATTTTCCTGTGTTTCTGGGTGGGCCTCAAGGATTTTTGCCCACATCTGGGCAGTGGCATCAGCTGCACAGAGAGGTGAGGACTGGTGAAACACAGGCCCCAGGAACATCACAGACATATTATTGAAGAGAGATGGGAGCAGAGTGCATTTGGATTGTCCATAAAAGCATTTAATCCCACAGCACTGTTAATGATGTTTACCCAAGAAGACAGAAGATGGTTCTCCACCCACTCCCTTTATTAATTCCAGATGTCTCTTTCTCCCTTACAAACTGGTGCTGCTAGTTTTATAATGCAATTTTCAGGTGTCCTGAGATAAATAATCTTCTTTTTTTCACGTTTTATATCACATTCGTTCTGCATACATTTTTATTTGCATCTTAAACCAGTTCAAATAGCCCTTTTTTCTCTTTCAAAAAATAGCTCCTCCAGTTTTTTCTTTTTGCTGTCTATTATTTCTTAGTAGCACAGTTCACAGGCTGGGTAATACAATTATTTCCAGTTTTAAGTAACACCTTAAGTTTTCAAATAGTTTTTCTAATGTTCGTTTTCAATTTATCACAACTAAAAGAAAACAAACCAATAAAATCCTCCTAATACAGCTGGAGAAATAATTATTTTTTAATTACCTTTCCTTGTCCTTTTCACAGGTTTCTTTGTCTTGAGAAATGGTGGGCTATGAGTGTGTTAAGACTTGTTGTCTTATAAATTATTTATTCTTTGCTAAATTATTAGTTTCATTACTGAAATGTCAGCTCTAAGCTCTGTGGCTATTCACTTTAATGCAGAAGACATTGAACTGAATGAGTTCAGACCGTTCACATACTGCTATAACCCACTTAATTTTGCTGTGTTGGAAGTCAGTTTTTCTAACTTCTGGGGAAGACTTCACTGGTGTCACATGATAAGTGTCTGATCAGTGACAGAATGGAAGGATTTTATTGCTGTGTCCAGCTTCCTAGTGGGAAGTTGTAGAGACAGAGATAGACATAGATATAGATATAGTTGTAGAGACAGAGTGAGTTTTTTCTTGGAACTGCACAGCAAAATTTGGGCAGGCAGGTTGCCATAAAGGACATATCAGTTAGGTGTTGTGAAAACATGATGCACCATGAGGCTGATTGACCATTGAAATTGTTTTTTCCAAGGGTTTTTGAAATCTCCATGCATTCAAAGCTTGAGCAGAAATACATGTGAGTAATTTTATCTAACTTTGAAGTTTTACCTGTCTTTGAGGTTAGCCCTGTCTCGAGCAAGAGCTTATACCAGATGGAGGTCCCTTCCAACCACATTATCCCTTGATTCTATGATGGATCTGCACTGGATCAGCTAAGGACTCCTAAGGACATCTTCACAAAGAGTGATGCATGAGATAAGGTCACTTGTGTCCTTCTGTGAATCTGCAGTATGTTCAGAATCACTTTAAATTTGCCTGAGCAGTGCTTCCAAGTCATCCGGTCTGTTACTCATTCCTCCTAGAAGATGAACTAACCCACAGGGCAAGTTACATCTGTTCACTGGCACCTATTGCAAGATCATTGTGGCTTAAAGGCTCCTCCAGAGACTCATTTCCACCTACAAGCATAAAAATTATTCCAAATACCTGTCATCTGATCTATTGCCTCAGATAATAAGGAACCACTGGAAATTGTTGCATTTGAAGCTGTTTTAAGCTGGTATTGTTCTACCAGAGTCTGGCCCCCTGCTGTGCAGTGTTAAGGATTTACTTTTGTATATTTTTGTATATTTGAAAACAAGTTTTCAAATTTATTTATGCTCCCACTTTGGAAAGTGTGGTTCGGAGATGTGCTCAGTCAAATATGGAGGGAACAGTGGAAGTGACAGAAACACCCTACAGCTATTTGCAAGTGGTGGCACTGATGCTGCCAGACCCACCTGGGCATTTTGGCACTGGTGCTTAGGAGGGGCTGTGTGTGTGTTTGTGTGCAGCACCAGGAGCACACACCCCAGGAGATATGTGTGTTGGGTTCTGGAAGATGTCTATTAATAACCTTCTTCAGCCTGCAGGTACCTCTGAAGTGGAAGAAGTTATGTACTGGAAGTGTCTCACATGCATATGGTTATTTCTGTGCAGGAGATGAGCTCCCAGAGTATTTCATCTGCCCACTTCATTTCTCTGAGAAAATTTTTTAACACTACATTTTCCATTCCATTGATATGCAGTGCACTGTGTAAAATATCAAGTAAATATGGTTGCTAAGAGCCTTATTTGTTGCATGTGCTAGGCTAATTTGAATTGAATTAGGGCTTTAGAGAACTGAGGAGGTTGGTCTTAAAAACCCATTTGCTAAAATTATCCTTACACACTTGAACATAATTGTACTTAGGACAAAGAAATATGTAGAAAAACATGAAAGTGGTTTTATGATAGAACAATACTTTCCAAGTTTATGTTTTTTTAAAAACATCACTGTAATTTTGTTATTTATATATTTTAATTAGGTCAAATCAAATACTGTATGCACAGAATGAAAATAATATATAGAATATATAAGTATGAAATATATTATTATTACAGAATGACAGAGTGAGCTGAGTTGGAAGGGACACACAAGGGTTGTTGAGTCCAACTTATGGCCCTGCACAGGACATTCCCAGGAGTCTCACCATGTGCCTGAGAGTGTTGTCCAAACACTTCTTGGGCTCTGCCAGGCTTGGTGCTGGGACTATTTCTCTGGGCAGCCTGTTCCAGTCCCCAGACTCTCTTGTTTAAGAACCTTTATCTGATATCCAACCTGAACCTCCCCTGATACAACTTCAGGCCATTCCCTTGGGTCCTGTCACTGTCACCACAGAAGAGATCATTGCCTGCCTGTCCTCTTTCTCTCATGATGCAATGAGGTGTCCCCTCAGTCTCCTCTTGATGCAACATTTGCATATTTTATGTATGCTGTTTCATGTAATAAATATGATCTTTTCTGAAAGTAGTTGTCTTAATGCTGAATCAATTTCACTGCACTTTTTATCTAAATGCTCATTTCACATTTTTCCTGCACATAAAAAAAAATTAATGGAAGTTATGTAACAATAATGATATATCCTTAGTTACAGAAATCTTTATCTTACATGATAAAAACTGCAGGTTATTTCTACTCAGAGATGGAGCACAAAAAGAATGAAAATACCTATGCAATACCTATAAGCATCCATTTAGTCACAGCTCTGCACTTTTACTGATAAGGTTTTCATTTCTCTCCAGTGCTTTATCTACTCTGTATGGTTAAATTGAGCCGTGTCAGAAGTGTTCTTGTCAGCAGAGTTTAGGAAAAATCCAGTATTCAAGGAGTGTGTCTGTAAGTGTATTGCTGCAGAGACATGAGTTGATGCATTACAAAATCCCCTTTGGGTGTGTCCATGTTTGTACTGTAAAACAAAGTCCTCAAAAATAAAAGTTTAAAGCACACTTGGGAATATTTGGATTTTTCTATTGCCATGGGCACTGCCTTTTCTCTGGTATAATGATGAATTCACTCTAAGCACAGACACAACAGACTTCCATATTATCTCCACTAATAAGAATACATATTCTGCAGCAAAAACATACTGGAGGCCTAAATAAAAATTAAAGATATTTAAGTGAAGCAAAATCAGTATACTGTGGTTATAAAAAAGTATAATTAACCGCCTAAGCATGGAAAAATTATAGTAAGACAACACACAAATTTAATTTTTTGTTTTTAAATTAGAGACTGAGGCATAATAGTAATGTCACAAATGAATAGGAAACTGCTTTGATGATGGTTAAAATGTCCTCTCTGACTTTCTGGAATGTATAAACCATTTTTTAGTGTACCCTTCTCATTTTGCAAGCTATAAAAACATAAAACCAGTCAGTGTTAAGTGCATTCTAAAGCCAGATTTTCTTAAACGAAGACAAGAGATGGAGTTATGGTCCTTGCCTCTACATTGTTTTGTTGGTTTTAATGTTTCAATTAAAAAATGAAGTCACTAAATTTGATAGAATTATCACACTCATGTTTTTATTTTTATTGTTTTTTTTTTTTTCACAGATTAAGATGCTTGGTAAAGCAGCTGGAGAAGGGTGACATTAATGTGGTGGATTTAAAAAAGAATATTGAATATGCAGCATCTGTGCTGGAGGCAGTTTATATTGATGAAACCAGGTAAGTCTGAGGGGGAAAAAATGGAAAGAAGGTTGCAAATTGTATATTAGAAATTTGGTCTTTGCATGAAATTGTCAGTGACATGAGCTGAAGGTCTGTGCACATCAGAAGTGTGTGTGGCTCTTGTTTTATAACAATGTTAAAGCAAGTAAGATTCCAAAGCTCAGATGTAACTGTTGTCTGGAAAGAAATGCTCAGAGAAATGACTCAGAATAGCTGGTCAGTAAATACACAAATGAATGAAAAGCTGTGATTTATTTTATAATGTTTGATGCTTAGTTTCTGTTTATTGTTGGCAGTATTGCTGGCAATCGTGGATTAATTCCAATTAAAATAGAAGTTCTAAGTATTTGGCTTCTTGAAAGAGTTTTAAGGTATGGACTGTATTGAAATTAGCAAGTTAACTTACTGTTTTTCTTTCTGCATGCTGGCCTTTCTAAGTTTTTTCTAAGCAGAATGGTCTTGCAAAGATGTCTGCCAAAATTTCCTCACTACCACTGGACCGTGCAGTGTGTATCTCAGTTTTACGTTTGAGAATTATTTAATGGACCTGACACTCCCTCTGTGGTGTGTGCCCTCCCCTTGCAAATCTACACAGCTGATGCAGTGCTTGAAGTCCTGCTTCAGAGATAAATCACTGATTATTCCTCCATACACCTCCCAAACACTGGGATTAAATGGGTGTAGTGTTCATCGCTCTTTCTGAGCAGTAGTGCCAGGACCAGGAAAATAAATTGAGATTTACTTAGTTTCTAAACTGAGGCAGCTTCTGTGGAAATGAATAAGTGTTGCAATGAGGAATCCAGTGTTTCTGGCTCTGTGTGGGAATGGCAAGACAAATAGCAGGCACAGAGAAAACAGCTACCACTGAAAATACATAGGCTCTGGCAGCAACAGGTGCATTGGTTTTGCTGTAAGCAAGCCTTTAAATAAGCTAATTGCCCTTATAGAACTTAACAGCAAGATTCATTAAACTACCCAAAAGAAAACAAACTATGTAACTTTATAGTGATTTGCAAGATTTTCATCTGGTTATTTTCTTAATCCTAGGGCCACTATGTCCTCCTAATGGTGACTATTTTCAAAAATTCTACTTCAGTGTATCAATAAAGTTTTTCTCTTCTGGAGCTCATTGCAAAACGATGTTTAATCATATTTATTTTTTGCATCCAGTTTTTTTACAGAATATTCTGACTTCACTGTATTTAGTCAGGATATGATTGAGACAGATATCTTGTTTTGCTCTTATTTATTGAATACTTGTGTTCACCAAAGAAACTTGAGAGTTTGTGGACCTACCAAATTTTGGTACCGTTCCTTCCATAGATAGGCATTAAGCATATATTTTATGTATATAATTCTGTATCTATATCTGTATTTATGAAGTATATATATGTAGACATATAAATCAAATTCTGCTATAAATAATAGTTAAAAGTGAGACTATAAGGAAACCTACTTTTCTACCTTTATTCTTTTAATTTTAGTGGTTTGTACTTCACTATTGTACCTCCATATTGTTCCTTTTGGTTTACAGTATTTGATTTTGGTTTTAATTTCTCTTCCTTGGACTAATGTAGTCTCCATGAAATTCAGAATCAGTATGAGTTTTTTGAACCTGGTGGTCTTTGTGTTAATTTTATCCTGGTAATGTAGACTGATCCTCCGCATCTTAGTTGTTACGTATGGGTGTATTTTAAATTTTGACACTTCCCCATTAAAAACAATTGTAAATGGTAATCTGTAAAATTTGTAATTTACTAACAATTGTAAATTGTAAATTTATTGTGAGGCTGGGAAACACTGTAGTTGCCACTGGTACTTTCATAGTAGACTCTTTTCCATGGCAAACTGCAAAGATAATTATATTTTAAATAGCATGGCCATTATTCTGTAATCTAAGTCTACACTCAAAAATATAAGCAGACAGAGAAGGTCGCTTGAGTTCCTGGGAAGCTAATCCTTAAGGAACAAAGTAAGTATCACTGAGTCAAATGGAGGCTAAGTTAGCTTGTGTGGTTACATTTGTCCTTATTCCTTCCAAACACTACAGGTTCTTTGCCTTGCACAGAGCTTCTTCTGTGGGAGTCTGGAACTGAGTTAATTACACTCATTAGTAGATTAGAAATAACAGTTTAAATCATAAGCAAAAGGGCCTGTTCCTGCTGAGCCTGAACATGCAATTTTATAGATCACAAAGTTCAAATAACTTCAGTAAGTTTCTTACATTTGAATTGCTGTTCAGTCAGTGTCTGCAACTCATGTGAAAATACCCATGCTTCCTATTTTAAGCCCTGTATTGATCTCTGGATTTTGTCCTGATTAATTTACTGACCCATTGCTAAAGTATCCAAGCAGAGGAAGACCTCAACTTCAACCAGCAATCTAAAATTGCATCCTGTTTGTGGTGTTCTCTTTCCCCCACTTTTCTAGGCAACAGACCTCAATATCTTTCCCCCCATATACCCTTACTTCATCTGAGTTTCTTAAAAGTCTGTATTATATTATAAAGTTGTGTGTGTACATAGGACATTAAAGCATGTATGTTGATGGCATATTGAGTCTTTATTTAAAGTGCAACAATCAGCTGCAAATAGCTGTAGAATTCACACTGTTTAGCAGAGGATGAAATTTTTTTTTTCCAGTCCTCTGACTTTCTCTTTGTCTGCTCCTGTGTTTCTCTACACTATAGCCATTTATCTGAGCATTTTTTGTAACTATTTGCACATACTAATTTCCATTCTTGAGCTCTCTAAAACTCTGTGGAGCTGGGTTAGGGCAAAAGCAGAGAAACAACACAACAGATTTTATTTATGAAGTTCTGAGAGTAGTCTTCTTAGAAACAGGGATAGGCATTAGGGATAACCTTCCAAAATGAGGAAAAATTGGTTTGTGGCAGTGACTGTCAATATCTCTATAAAAGGTTCTGAGCTGATGGAGGTTTGGAAAGCCCAGACATCAGGCATCAAGTAAGTGCTGCTTTCCTATGAGATTCATTGACTGTGGCCCCAAGTCACTCAATAAGTTTGTTTAACAAGCTCCTTTTTGGACTACTGCATCTTCCAGTGCTGCACTAAACTCTTCCTTGAAAGAGCTCAAACACTGTGGTAGTTGAAGCAGAGGTTCACCATCAGCTGAAAATAACCAGGAGACTCTCACAGTTCCAGCCCCTCAGCAGATTTGCTCTGTGGAAGAAGTTCAAACTTACTCAATAGATGTTATAAATAATTCTGACAAATCTTGCAGAATTTTCTCCATTAGTACCTGCCACTTGGCTCAAGGCAATGGAAGAAGGATATTTACAGTCAAAGAGGAAATAAATACAGCCTGATAATTCAGTCATGACAGCTGTTCCGTTCCTTGTAAATGCAGCTCTTCATTCATGCTAACTGAAAAGAAGATAAGTCAAATAAAATCTAGATGAAAATTACAAGATGAAAGGGAAAAATATATTCCAAAGCTAAATATAATAGTAGAAATAATAATAATAATAACAAATCCTTATTGTGGAGACTACTTTTATGCTGTTCTGCATAAAATCAGAATAGTTTATTCCAATTATGTTTTATTTTTATATGCCTTAGGATGTTAGAAAATATACCAGATTTCAAGAGGATATTTATCTGTGTGGTTGCAGTTCTATATAGGGTTTTTGTTTGCTTCAGACAGTATGGCGCCCTTTTAAGAAGGCTTTAACTACTTGAGAACTTTTGACTTAGAAGAGGCTGCATTTCTGTAATGCATGAAGTAGCTCTGCATTATATAGCTGGTAGTTTTTTTGAGCATCTTTGATTCAACAGGGCATAATAACAAATACAGATTCATGAAGAAAAAGGTAACATCCTTAAGTGTGACATTGTAGCAATATATATTTGCATGAGAGCTCTAGAAATAGTATTTCAAAAACACTACAATGGCAGACACAGTTCTTGATAAAAAGCTTTTATTTAGGGAAAAAAAAAAAGTACACATTCTGACATGTATAATATTAGCTGAAAAGGAGGTCATTGAGCCTGGACTTTGTGACTGCTGTTGTAATAAACACCTTGGACTAAACTGAATTTCCAGTGTACTACTCCAGCAATGCTCCAAATATTTCTGTGGTTTTGGGACTTAAACAGGGACAAACACATCCTCAGAATTTGGGCAAAAAGGAAATAGTTTAAATTGCAGGAGAAAGAGTTTTGTTATTTTGTCTCACCAAATGTCTGTGGTACCCTTCAAGCACACCACAGAAATATCTGTGACAGGAACATGCACGTGTGTATCTTTGCCACGTGAGGTCCAAGGAAGCAGAAAGGAACAAATGCTTGACTGGATACTGGTGCTCCCAGAGCTGTGTGTTGTGGAAGTGGGAATGGAGCTTAGCAACAGCCCAACAACTAAATGAAATTCTCCTGTTTCCTGGAGATTCTGAGGTGAAGAATGGTCAGCTGTTCTTGGGCAGCTTTCAGCACGCAATTTGGGTTATGTTTGCAAGCTGGAGAAGGCTGTTCCCTGGTATTTTCAAGTTTTTCAGTACTGCAACAGATCTCAGGTCTGTGGCAGGTGCTCTATCTTAGGTTAGGAATTAATAGCTCAAAAAATAATAAACTGGGATGATACTTACTTGGTAACCCTGTGCTTTCTTTCACACTCTTCCAGCCATCAATATATGTTTAGGAGCATCCTATTTTAAACGAGAGCCAAAGTCAGTGAAGGACCCACCTTTTATGTTTCTTATAATATTTAATTTTCACGAACTGTATTTTAGTATCAGCATTGCAAGGCTCTGAGCTAGCACTCCGTAAGTTGCGTCTCCCAGCAGGAAATGTTCCTTGACATTGCAGGACCATTGGCACTCTGTTCTCACCTGGAGCACACCAGATGGAGCTGACTGTGAGTCACAGAGTTCCACTGGCTGCAAGGCTCTGGTTGTGGAAGGAATTGTGCCAATTCAGACACCAAGAGCTATTCAGACACACCAGCAGGGATGGTCACACCAGCAAAATGTCTTTGATGGAGCAAGGTTGAGAAACTTAAATTTTCTTACATCAAAGAGATGTACATATTTTTAAAAACTTTTAAAAACATTAACCCTCAGTCTCTCAGTCTGAAAAGACAGATTAATTTGCTCATTTATACATGAAGGTGAATGTTTTATTCACAGAACAGCAGGGCATTCAGTCAATGATGTAATTTATTTTGAAAGATCTAGAACATATTTCTCCTGAAAATTACCTTTTTGGGAAAAATCTATGAATATTAGAGAACATAATCTGCCTAATGCCAAGGATAAAACAGGTGGAATGGGCTGCTCTATTTGGTACTTATTTACCAGATGAAAAGTATGGTCTGTGTGATTCCTCTCTCAGCTGGCCTAGCTGGGGAGATATTTGAAGAGGCAATTATTTAAGCATAAAGTTAAATTTTAATCTTGAATATTCAGTCAAGTTTCCTGAGAATGTACTGCTGTCCTCCACAGTCAACCATGGTTAAATGTACTTTACCTGAACAAAGAAATGTGCCATTTGAAGTAAATAATTCCATTTATCCACTAAGGGAATCTACAATTGATACTTTTGCAAAAGCTGCTATTGAGAAAAAGCTTATTGTGTTGAGATTAATTCAGTACATTCCACCCTTATAAAAGCTTAAAATAAGTCTTTGAAATCTTTTGTACTAAGCTTTTGTGTGATTTGTACTAAGCTTTTAAGTGATTTGCTTTTGGTTTTTTTGGTTTTTTTTCTGAGAAGAAAGCTTGCAAGAGCATTCAAGTTATATAAAAAATGCATTTAAAATCACTGAAAATCTATTAAATTCAAACTAAAGCTTCTCAGTTCAGTTAGGGTATTTGATAAATGGCCAGTATTCCTTTTCCAAAGTTACTGAATTTTTCTGTTTCAAAGTTTTTGCTGTTAATTTATTTCTAAGTCATGCCCTGAATTAGGCCCTGCCCTATAGAACTCCTAGAATACCATGGGTAAGGGAAGGGAAGGGAAGGGAAGGGAAGGGACACTGGCTCACAGCTGTGCTCTGAAAAATTATATTTTTTAACCATGAGCATCCTGAACCAAACGTTAAGATTGTTGTTGGCCCTTGGTATATACCTCTGCATTTCTCAATAGGCAGTACATATCAACAAGTGAAAATTTCAGTAACAGTGGTACTTCCTACATTGCTTCTCTTCTGTTGTAATTCCCACACTTATTCCAAATTGTTTTCCATTTATTTTAATAAATTGGTAATTGTTCATATGAGGAAAATTCTTCTAAGAATGTGCTAATTTTATGACTACAACATATTGGTAAAATCATTGTTTCCTTTGGAAAGACCTTTATGTACTAAAAATGCTCCTCATTAATTTTTGCAATTTGTTTATCCTTAGTGGGAGTCAAGAGAACCTTTAGTGGATGTAAGTGGAAGTTGTACTGGACTATAAAGGATGGAAATATTGATTGAATATATTGATTCATGCTTATTCACGAAGATAGGGACATAATAGAACTAAATAACTGGTAAAAATGTGAACTGACTCTTTACACTGTAAATTCATCTGCATTCTAGACCTAGGAGAGGACTTTCTTTAACTCACTCTTAGGGGCTTCATTAATTCATTAATTGGCAATGAGCTAGTACCACCTTCTCAACCTCTTCTCTGGAAATCTTTCACTACCTCTGTTAGGCAGCATGACTGATCAACAAAGATGGAATTTTTTTCCTCATAGCCGTTATCTAATTTTAATTTTTTTTACATTTTCTTTTCTTTCTTCTCCTCCGTAGTACATCTGATATATTCCTAAGGGAAAAGAAATACACTTCTGACTAGTGCATTACTATATTTAAAATTCTGATTAAATGAAAAGAAAGCTAGAAATTATCACTACTTGAATTTTGAAAAAATATTCTTGGCAAAAAACCACAGTACTCTGACAAGAAGATCAGGTTATTAGTTACTATGACTGCAGTATTAATTGATTGCTAAGCTGAAATGCCATGGGCCATGTCTTACTTATTCCCACAACTGTCAATGAAAGTTCTACTCATGGAATGAATAGAATTAAATAACCCAAGCCTCCCCCTCTCCTTCCCACGCATATCTCTTCCTCGTATTGCATCTACTTAACAGGCTAATGATATATGAGCAAAATAAGTGTATGTAACCCTGAAATTCTGACCATGTGTTGAAAAAAAAAATCTTTTCTGTGGCACATTTTGGTAAAGGTCTTTTTGTAGTTTTGTTTTTTATCATTTTTGGGTGTTCCTTCACTTTATGGAAGAAAAATTAAAGTGTGTGCCTTGGTATCTATTAGTACATTTATGTCATTAAATTGGGATATTTGAGTTCATGCCTCCTGGTTGAATGAAATTTATCTCAGCAGAGTTTTACTTAAGACTGATTGTGGAACAACTATCTACCTTTAAAATGCTCACAATCTCTGATCTTCAGGTTGGTTGATTTGGAGGATAAGGCTATGGGCCTTGTAGTCACTCCATTCCAAATAATTGCTAAGCCAAAGGCTATAGCCTTATGTTTGACATCTATAGTCATGTGTCCATTAATTTTTCCAATGACATTTTTGAACCTATGTGGCAGTTTATATGTTTTGAAATGTCACAAAAATATATTACAGTTTAAAAATTGCAGTTTACAAATTGCATTTTGCAATTTACAATTACAAGTTAGATTGCAAAATCTTGGAAAAAGAACTGTAATAGTTCATAGCAAGTTCAGTGGTTTGATTGTGTGCCTTTGTTTTGAACCTGTCAATTGATTTTATTTGATCTTCATCCTTTTTTTTTAAAGGCATAGAATGCTAGAATGGGTTTCAGTGAGATGAATGACTAGCCCTTCTTTCCTCTCCTTAAATGTTTCAATTAGGCACCTGAAAGAAACTAATCCTTTTTGAGAAGTTATTAATCTTATGTGATAGGGGTTCTGTAAGATTTTGTGCTTGCAAATTAATTCTGTGTTACAGTTGCTTTTCTAGGTATTTAAGTTAAAGGCAGAGCCACTGAAACTCCCTCCTCCCTGGCAACTCGTTCAGCCATCTCTCGTCAGAGAGCAGTGGCCTCGTGAAAATTACAGATAAATGAACACTTATGTCAAATACTACTTTCTCTGCTCCATCTTCATGCAGTAACTACTGCTTACTGTCATTTACAGACTGAATAGTCCTCCTACTTTACAGATGAATGGCTGAAAATATTAGAGAGACTGCAGTGTGTCTTGCTCGTCTTAATTTGTACTCCAGTGGCTCATATCTGCAGAGCTCAGGGCTTGATCCCAAATTTAGATCTGCATCTGATCATAGCAAACTGATGTAGGACTCTGCTTCCTGCTGCACAGGTGATGTGGAATATCCTGGCTGCAAGCTTTGAGGTAGCCTAATGCCCACGGTCCTCTAATTGCAGGAATATTTGCGTCTCATTTGAATAACAGTTAGAATAGTTACAAAAATATGTTTTAGGGATTGTAAGGTTATTTGCTTGTTATACTAACAGCATATCAAATGTCAAATATTCCTCAGAAATATAAACATACTGATTTCTCCAGGAATATTTAATGACAGTGTTAGATTAGTATGGAGTTAAGTGGACTATAACATAGGTCTTAGTTTAGGCAATAAAGCCAATTTATAGCCTTTGACCTTTGTCCAGTCTCAGCCTTGGTTCAGTTTTGCAAGATAATTTGCTCAAATCCTTTCCTCCACACAAGTCCTGCTCTTCCAAATTAAGTTTCTGGTTTTTGGCTGTTGTTCCACTGTCAGAAAATTTCATAATTCTTGTTCATTCTGCTCTTTCTTGTACTTCATGTTAAAGAGCCTTCCTAGTCTGATAATTCTATGCCTCTGTAAAATAGGAATTTTTCTACTGTTCTTTCAGTAAACTGGGGAAGGATGTGGGGTGCATTTATATTTTTTTTAAACCCCAGTTGAAGAATGTCACAAAATATACTGTCAGCCAGATGGGCTGCTGAAACTGAGCACAAATACACTATGCTCACTGTTTACAAATAATTTATATGATTCTTCTGACATGCTTCCTATTAGGCATCTTCCTATAATCCCTCAGATAGCATTAAATTTATGTGGAGATTCTTTTGAACTGTACCACACTCAGGCTTTCCTTATTCATCCATGTTTCAGAAAGGCAGCACTAGAGAAATAGACCTATGTAATCAAATAATGCCTGCAATTCAATTGGTACCACTTTCAAGAAAAAATTTTGAAAGGATATGCTTTGCATGTATTCAGGTTAACCTGACTCTGGGGTTTCTTGCCTAACTGAATTAAGGGAAAATTGATATCAGACTAAATAAAGGATTTGTTTCCTGGAAACCCCAGAACTCTGAGTGATAAGGGCAAATAACTGCAAGAAAAAGATTTATAGAAGTGTGGAATGGAAGTGTTGAGTTTGTTTAAAGAAAGTATTTAGTTAATTGTTTCTTCTAAGTAAACTGATGACCTCTAATTCATGTTTGTTGTAGTGAAGTTTCTTTTTAATACTTCTTCTATTTTGCAAGAGCTATATATAACTTTTCTAGCTTTTTGAACTGCTAACATCTGTGAAAGCTGACTTGCAATCCAATCTTGTATAATATCTTTACTGCTATGAGTTTGTTACCCTGCCTTCAATAGGAATACAGATCTCTACATAGAAGGAATTAATTCTCTTCAATAAAGGAATTAATTCTCTTTGATGATTTTATTGTGCTGGAATAGCATGGTGAGCATGTGTAAGGGCGTTCACTGACATGCATGCACTGCATCATTGCTGTGGAGCATCATTTACTTTTGCATGTAAGTATCAAAACACTTCTTGTACTATTTTGGGAGACAGATCTGTAGACCAATGGTGTTCCCAGTTATAGCAGCAACCCTGCTAACATTTCTTCAGTTACTGTTTTAGAGATCTTGGGATTTTATAGCTCATTGATTACACTTCAAGCCACCACTGCTCTGACAACTTAGTAGAAAAATCTTTTCTTGTCTTCAGTTGAATAACTTGCATTTTATTGTCTTTTACCTTCTGGAACAAGTGGGAGAGAGATATCTGCTGTGCACAGCTTCCCCTTGGTCTCAGTCCATCTGCCAGAGAAGAAATTTAGTGATGTGCTCGGTTGGTCCTACAGTCAACCTCAGCTCCTCTTAAATCAAGTTTTTTAGCTGTTGACCTGTGAGTACTCCTCTTGTTAGGTCCGAGGTCTGTTGGTTACCTTGTATTAATTTTTTTGTAGGAAACTTTTGGACACTGAAGATGAACTCTCTGACATTCAGTCGGATTCGGTCCCGCTGGAAGTGCGGGACTGGTTAGCTTCTACATTCACGAGAGAAATGGGAATAGTGAAGAGGAGACCTGAGGAAAAGCCCAAATTCCGAAGCATTGTGCACGCTGTACAGGCTGGGATTTTTGTGGAAAGGTGAGAGGTTTGTTTTCTTGTTACAGCACCACTGCATTTAACCACAGTGTCTGCCATTGAAGATCCTTCAAATGGTGGGATGAACATGATGCAAATCTTTGAGCCAGAATTTATGCTTTAATTTCTGCAGCCACTCCATTTTTCTATACAGAATTCCAGACGAAACTTCTAAATTTGTAAAATCTCCTAAGCCTTGGAAAATTCTGGGGATGAGCTCAATGTCTCTGTAACTTCTATACTAAATCGTACCAAAGACTGTTCTAACGTTAAAGAATAATATATTTTCAAAGGGACTTTTCTCATAACTTCATAAAAGATTACATAAATCTTTGGGGTCATACCCTTAAATAGATTAGTGTTATTTCACAAACTCTGAAACAAAAATTTTAAAAAGATAAATTGTTCAAGTATGTTTTTAAAGAAGTACTATATCTTAATATTTTATTTGTTCTTTTAGGATGTACCGAAAAACTTCAAGCATGGTTGGTTTGGCTTATCCAGCAGAAGTGATAGTCACATTTAAGGTGAAAGAAGTTTAATAATTGTAGAATTTGAATGTATTTGCACTTATGTTTAATGACTTCTAGGGTCAAATGAATATTTTTCTACTGAACGTACCCTATCCATAGTTAGTACTACAGAACTGAGCAGAAAGAACAGAGAAACTAATAGTTAAAAATTCAAAAATAACAGATGATCCTGATTAATTCTGATTTCATTTAGATCCTATTAGAGTAATAGAATAAAATATGTGTAGAAGTTCTTATAGAAATGTGAGACAGTTTTATCAGCTCCCAGTGGTATCATAATCAGTGTCTCAGACAGCAGCATTTGTTTCCTTTTTAGGAAAGAAAAAGGAGATAGTATTGGGATAGAGCTAACAAAAGAAGCTGAAGCTTGTGGAACAAGTACAGTATTTGCTGTATATTTAAGGTATTACTCTAGTTCAGCCAAAAGATGATCTTTTATAGTAAGCTGAGTTCCTACATCTATGAATGCAATTGCAAACTGGTATTTCTTGAGAATTAAGTACCTCAACTTTTCCCCTGAAAGCCAAACAATTATATTATTCTCAAATTGCTTTATGTTTTTAATGACATCAGTGTTAATGACATTGCATAATAGCCACCATTGAAGGGTGGTATTCAGAGTAGCTTCATAAGGTTGTATAGACAATTTGTACTGAGAAAGTTAAACTTGAAGTTTAAGACCTTTGATTCAAAGCATGCAAAGTGGCCTCAGTCATGTTGCAAGTATTTTATTCATAACTGATACAATTGTTTTCATCATTAATATTGAAGTAGCCATGAATGTGTTATCTACATTAGGAATTTGAAAGAGTTGGATAATAAAACCACCAAACTCTCCCTCTAGATACTAGCCAAATGGATGGAAATGTAATGGTTTTTTGTTTTTTGTTGTTTTCCTTTTCCCTCATCTACAGGATGTTGATAAGTGGTCTTTTGATGTATTTGCCCTTAATGAAGCAAGTGGAGAGCACAGCCTGAAATTTATGATGTATGAGCTGTTAACCCGATACGACCTTTTGAGCCGTTTCAAGGTCAGGAACTAACCACAAATAAAAATGTGTATGCAAAAATGCATATGTCAAATTTAAAATACAAGAAAACCAGCATTGAAATGTTTTTTATTGTACAATGCAGTGTAGAATTTCAAAGAATATGGCAAATGAAATATTGAAAAATGCCAATAGTTCTACCAAAATGAAACTTCACCCAGAAAATGCTAATTTTTATGCAATTCAAAAAATGGAAAGCTATATAGACCATTGTCCTGTCATTTGTGTTATATAAATAGATTATGTATACAGCCTATTTACTCAGCAGGTCTGAACCAGTGTCCCACCTTTATAGACCAAAAAATTACTAAAAAGGGCAGAAAACTGTAGCTAGTACTAAATACTTTTTTCATGGTCTGGATTATTGCATGTTGATCACCATTGTGCAGGGGCTTCAGCTGAACCTTCCTCTCCTGAACAACCTGGGGGGATATATAAAGAGAAAAATTGCTTTTCCAAGGTGTTTGTAGGGTTTTTTCAATACAATATGGAGTCCTTACAGCCAACTTGGAAAGTCTGAGATAAAAAAAATGGATCAAAAGGATAAATTTATTGTTATGGTATCAAATGAAAGTTTTCTTATAGTTTCAAAATCTCTTCACTGCAAAAACTCTATGTTCCTTTTAAAGAGGCTGTCTCATGCTGAAGTTTCTTGAATCTTTTAAATTTAGGCTGGCAACTCAGCTTTTTCCAACAGGCTTTATTCGCTTGAAGTCATAATCAGGCCAGGACTACCATTATAACACAGACATGAAGTACACAATGTTACTGGCAGACTGGGCTTAAGCCCATTCTCAATCCCATTGTTTACGTTGCAGGGTTTTTAAATAAATAAAAAATTATTAAGGGACATGTAATTTCATTAAATGGGTGGTTTATCCCCAGGCAGCAAATAAGCACCACACAGCCACTCACTTGCTCACTCCTCTCCCCAGAAGGATGGGGGAAAGAGAATTGGAGGCGTAAAAGTGAGAAAACTTGTGGGTTGAGATATGTACAGTTTAATAATGATGGTGATAATAATAATATAGAAAATTAATATTTAAGAGAGAAATAAAACCCAAGAAGAAAGGCTGCAAATGAAAGCAATTGCTCAGCAGCAGCAGCAGCAGCAGCTGAGTGCAGCCCAGGCAGTCCCCGGGCAGCAGTGCCCAGCCAGGCTCCCCCAGCCCGGTGCTGCTGACCATGAGGCCGTATGGAGCCTGGTCCCCTGGGTCAGCAGGGCCAGCTGTCCCTGCTGTGTCCCTTCCCAACTTCTCGTGCACCCCAGGCTACCCAGTGATGGGTGGGATGGGGAGCAGAAAAGGCCTTGACTCTGTGCAGTCACTGCTCAGCAGTAACTAAAACATCCTGGAGTTATCAGCTCTGTTTACAGCAGAAATCCAAAACATTGACCCATACCAGCTACTATGAAGGAAATTAACTCTATCCCTGCCAAAACCAGCACAATGCAAAAATAAGTGGGACCAGATAGTACCTGTACTTCACACATTGTCTGGAGGAAGGAAAGTTGCAATATGACGTTAAAGCAAACCTTGTCTTAAGCAAGGTAAAACTGGTGAAGAAAAGGAGATACTCCTATTGTTCGGCTCCTGTCTGTCATGCCTGTGTTGTATGTACAACCTCGGCACCCCTGGTACAGACAGACATGCCTTGAAAACCATTTGGTTGATAGCTCTGTAGTGTCTTGTGCTTGGTGTGTGAAGACAGATACAATATCTACAGAAATTGTGTGGAGCATATATGATATCAAACCTTTACATTTTAAATTTTCCTTTTATCGTTTGCCCCCTAGATCCCATGGTATATTATTTGTGATTCATTTATTGCATGCTTGACTTTGCAGCTGTTGCAGGAAAAAACAATTATTTTAATGTTTTCTTGTCTGTAGATCCCCGTTCCCAATCTTATTTCTTTTGCTGAAGCTCTTGAAGTTGGTTACAGCAAATACAAAAATCCCTATCACAATTTGATCCATGCAGCTGACGTTACTCAAACTGTGCATTACATAATGATTCACACTGGCATCATGGTAAGAAGTATTGTGAAGTTCAATTCACTTTTTTTCTCAGACTTTGCTGTTTTGAATAAATGTATACATGGTTTTTTTCTAAAGGAAAAAGCTCAGCTGAAAATTTTGCAGAGAGAGACTCAAGAACTATAGTTCAGGCTGTGAACTTTATTTCATTTTAACAGTTCTTTCAGGCTGAACTCTCAATGCAGAGGGAAAGAGGAAGAAAAAAATCATCCTTAAATCCTTTTTGCTTTTCATTGCCTGGATTTTGTTATTTTATATCATATTTAATGAGATAGATTTGCAGGAGTGGGCAGGTGAGAATTTTCTACTTTCACATCAGAGCATGGGAGGTGTGATCAGTCAAGGAAGCTTCAGTATCTGCAGAGGTCCTGGCTGTTGAAAGATGTACTGAATCAGTGCAGGCTTAGGATTATATCATTATGGAATGGCTTGGGTTGGAAGGGGCCTTAAAGTCAGCTCAGTTCCAACCACCCTGTCATAGGCAAGGACACCTTCCTCTAGACCAGGCTCCTCAAGGCCCCATCCAGCCTGGCCTTAAACTCTGAAACTGCTTTTTCTTTTCAGTTTGTAACCTTCTTTAGCACTGCTCTTGCATACTTTATATGCCTATAGTAAGCAGACTATTGCATTTGCCTTGAAACATCACAATCTTTTAAATCATTTATTTGGGAACTGAAATGAATCTGTGCAAGCATTTTTATTTGTAAACACTTATCTTAAATTTAATACCAGCAGTGGAATTCTCCTCACTATCAGCTTGCTAGGCAAAAGTAAATACTGACAAACCAACATTGTTGTATATAATATTCACCTATCAAAATAACATTTTAGTAAAAGAAAATTCTTGAAGATATTAGATTAACTGCAAGAGTTAAGTGATATGAGCCATGTCTTTGTTGCAGGTATACACCTGGATCAGGAATTTATCAGGATGGAAATGCTTTTGTTTTATCATAAACATCCCTCCAACCCATTGTATCTGCCCCTCTGCCCTTCAAAAAAAACCAATAACATTCAGGTTTTCCTTGTGATGCCAGGACAAAGTTCGAACTTCCAGAGCTGTCCTAGTGATTTTGGGACAGTTAGCCATTGCTTAAACCACTTTGAAAGACACTTTGTGTATCTCTGAACACTGGATAAAGGAATTGTTTCATATTTGAGTATCTGCTATTTCACTGCGTGCACATGAGTGTGAGAAAGGCCTTTCCAGCATGAGTATTACAGTATCAGTATCTTTACCTTCTAACTGCCTTAGATGTGATTTGGAAAACTATTTTCAAAAAGGTTTAGATTTTACTGCTGCAAAATCTCATTAATGTTGCAACACTGCTACAAAATATTTCTGTAAAATTAGCCGAGGTTTAATTCACATTTTAACTGCCAAATTATGATATTGAATTGTGGTATTTCCCTACCTGTGGCAGGTGGGATTGGAATTAGATTATCTTTAAGGTCCCTTCTAACCCTAACCATTCTATGATTCTATGGTGATATGATACTGGAAAGTTCTTGGAAAGAAATCTAACTAGGACACCACTAGTCAAGGGTGCCTTCAAACAGATGTACTTGCCAGGCAGAAGGAACATTTATGGAAATCAGTGTTTGAAAGAGGGCCTAGTGATTCTGCAGCTTGCAAAGTATTTCTCTCCCAAATGTCACTTGCAATTTGAGAAAGCATCAGTATCATGAAAATGTTCTATTTAACTTGCTGGATTTTTTTCCTGTTGCCTGGTTAGCCCTCCAGTACCCTGCTCCATAGCAATTTGGAATTTTCTTCTCAAGCCAGCAGTTTTCAGAGCAGGTCCACTGTAATGCTTTTTTAAAACTCTGCTGTATTTCTAACACCTGGATTAGAGTAAATCTGATGCAATTCTAGATCAAATTCCTGTGGGTTTTTGTTGGTTTGTTTTTTGGTTGTTATTGTTGTGGGGTTTTTTTTTTCAGACTGATTTGCAATTTGAGGTTTTTCTGCTTTCATTTTCTCTTAAGGACCTGGTATTGACTCCACATCTTGCAGAGTTGCTATCTTACTTGTTTATTTCTGAAACACATACTGAAGCAAATGTTTCCAAAAGCTGGGGTTTAGGAAATCTTTTGCATGATTCCTGTTGTTGAGGTCATATGTTTTGTACCTTTTATAGGAAGCTGGAAAACAGCCATATTTCCACATTTGCTGAAAAAATTTGGCTAATCAGAGCTTTTATGCTTCTCCACAAGCCCCTAGAGAGATTCTGGTGAAAAATAAGACATATTCAGAGCTGCTGTTAAAGAAATAAAATAATCTTTATATTTTTCAAAAGTTGCTGTCTATCTTTAGAAATAAGATCCAGCCACCTCAGATCAATGTGTTAGAATGTTAAATATCACAGATGGCAGACAATCTATTAACCTTCCCAAGAGATTAAATCCCAGATGATGCAACTGAAGTGTATAACTCAAACTTGCATTTATGAAGTTTTCATCTTTATAAAGGTTTAAGAATCTGAGTCCCAGGGAATACATCTTGTAAAGAACTTTTGAGTCATCGATCATCTTCCCACCATCCCTTTCCTCCTCCCACGTACCTGTATTGCTCAAAGTAAAGGAAAAAATGCCTTTACTGTCATTAAGTGCATTGTGAGACTCTATTTCTTACTCAGTTTTTAATCCAACACTGTAAAAAAAAAGTTTCAAACAGAACTCATATCTGTTGAAATGTATCTATTTACATATAAGCAATACATAATACTTCTATAGAAGACATAATGTATATTATCTATGACACCCACAAGACATAGTCTCTTTTAGGAGGGGAAGCAGGTTCCGGCTCTTTTCAGTCTTGCAGACCCCCAGATACTCATTTTCCCCTCTCCCTTTCAAAACACACTTATTAACTGTCTCTGTAAGAGTAATTTTCTACTTCCTTAGAAATCCTTTAGCTAAAGTAACTCTCTGGTTCTCTGATTTGATTACTGATCTCAATTTTGACTATACTAGTGTGTGTAGAATACTTGCTCTTCTCTACTACTGTATGAACTCTCTGCATAGCCCATAGACATTGTCTGTGAGGAATGTTCTTCTGCTTATGAATGCATTGTCTAGCAACTATTTTATTTGCTACTAAAGCTGACCTTTGAAAAGACATGTTAAAGAAAAGTTTATGTTCACCTTTCATTACGCTCTCTGTGTTTCTGTTCTATTTGGTATGTTGAAAACATTGTGAGACCCAGGACTGGTCATGGCCTGGTTTCTTGTGACACACAATATGATGAAGGTCATTGTTTCCATTTTTAGAACTGCTTACAGTACATTCTCATTCCTCTGTCTGTGACCTTTCTAAAACTATAGTGCTTCACCAGCAGCCAGTACTTGTTCCTCAGCAGCCCTATTTTGTCACTGAATGACCAATTTAAATATTCTCACACTGCTAATGAATCCTGACTTTTTCCTTCCCTCTTCTTTGAAAGAAGAACTACTATTGGCAACTTTTACTACATCTGAAAACTTATACATTTCATATCCATTCATACACACGTGTGCATATTCGGGTGCATGAAGTTGAGATCATTCTTTGATCCTTTAGTACAGAAGCTTCCTTGTACACCAAAACCATCTGAAATATGTGTGGAAATGCTTGACTAGCATTTGACTTAATCAGTCCTATGACTGTGGGGGTTAATTATCATATGATTTTTCTGCCCCCATCTTTGGATTGAGTAAATTTTCTCCTCAAGGACTTTTTGTCATTCAAGAAATAGAACTTGAAAGAAGATAACAGTAGTTATTTTACAAACTGAGCAATACAGAACAGCCTCATTTAGCAAGAGTTACAAAAGGGCTCAAAACTCCAGGGTCTGCATAGTTTTGTATACATGACCTACATTACCTTTTGTTCTGTGTAACTGTATACTAGCCTTATGCACTTTTTTTTCATCAGTACAAAGTACGATAAAATTTAGAACAGAAAAATCTCCCATGGGCCTAATTTTAGTGCTATGTACACTGGTAAAATATAGATAATACTAATTTTGTACCTTCAATTTATAATTAACTGTATATATAGTTTACTAAAAGACAAATTATAACCTAAACTTCATATAAAGTTTTTTTAGACAAATATACTGTAATTTGGCATGTATGGGCTAACAGATTAGATACTTAAAGCAGTTGCAAAGTGAACTGTGTAATTATTTTGATAACTTCTTATATTTTTGGCTGCCAATATTTACTTAGCTAGTGACCGTAAGGATGTTAACTTGGTCTCAGAGAAATAATAAGTACAAGGACTTATTTTATCTTATAGTACTGAAGTGTTATGGATATATAGTTATCTGGAGTAAAGAGGAAAGTTTATTTAAATTGCAGGTAATGCAAAACATTTCCAGTACTGTAGGGTTTAATCTGAGTTAGGCTATTATCGAAAATGTAACTATGATTTGTTTTTCATTTACCAGCACTGGCTCACAGAACTGGAAATTTTAGCAATGATCTTTGCAGCTGCCGTCCATGACTATGAACATACTGGGACCACAAACAATTTTCATATTCAGACAAGGTAAGGGATGCAGTCTCCTAAGAGTCATACCTGGAGTTTGCAGTTCATTCAGCTCATTGCTGAACTGTTTCATAACTCTTACTAGTAAAGCCAGGAAGTAGCCAGGTCAGTCCTGGTTTTACAGATTGCTTCCTTGACTTCTGTCCAGTTAATGGGATCAGTCATGTGACCAAAAACTGTGGAAAAAGTAATAGGATAGCTCCATAATGTCTGAAATACTTCTATTTTGGTGCTGATATGCCAAGAGAAAGTAAAATGTTCAGAACATGGAGAACATGGACTTGAAACCCCCTCACCCCTCATTTGCTCACTTAAATTCTGATACTACTGGCTCAAAAACTTCTTCTACTGTATCCCCATAAAAATGCTTTGTGACTTACAGCAATGTTCTTACATTTTGTTTCACTTTCTGTGTTAAACTTAGAGGGTCCTGGTGCAGAGGGAGAAACTTTCAAGTATAGCTTTAGAAATACCTACCATGAGCCATTTTCTAGCATGTTTTGAAAGCAACTGCAGTAGATATGAAAAAGAAATCTAGAAAGGAATCCAGTTTGAAAGTTAGGCTAGCTGTGTTCTCCTGCAGGTGCAGCATGTCATTCTAGCTGCTGTTCCTGTACAACAGTATACGGTTCTCTCCCTTAAAATATTTTCCTCTTATCAAAGGAAAATTCCTGACCAACCCATTACTGAGTGAAAAATGGTGCATCTGATACTTAACCTAGTACAAACCATCTTATTTTTCTCTTACACTAAGCTATACATTGTTTTTAATATCCTCAGTTGAGGAGTTTCCTTTAGCTGCTCTTAAAAAAAAAAAAAATCAGCATAGCACTGGCATAGTCTAACAAAACAGCTCCGTGCTAGAAATATTATGACTTTGGACACAAGCATCCTCACACTCACTTATATAGACCAATTGCCCAATGATTACATTTAAATTAAATCTATAATATAGTTTTTCTCCAAGATGTGGCTTTCAGTAATGAAAAATGCTAGATTTGCAGCTGAAATAAAGACACAATTCTTTTCTCCTTCAGCATAGTCTGCCTAAAAATAAACTTCAGTTTGTAGTTCCAAGTTTATATTAGTTTTCTATTTTTGTCCTTAATATTTTGCTATGAAGTACTGCAAGAGTGGAAAACTAATTAAGCTGATAGCCTTTGAATTTTACTCAGGCGTACTTGCAAACAGGTATTTGTTATGTTATATAGCTCATTCTTCTCTCCTTGTGTAACTTGGCCCTCATGTGGCATCCCAGACTGTGATTCCAAGTGTCTCTTGCCTGAGGAAAACTGATGGAATGGCTGCCAAAATCATAGCAAATCTTAGCACTGCTTAAACGTAGTCATAAGTAGCTATGTTGATCAAAGTGTGCTTCATAAACATATGTGATTGGCATAACACAGATTTTCCCATAGTTTTAGTTAGATTATGGATGTAAACATATTGATTATTTAGGCTGGCTATGGTTTGTTCCCTCTAAATAATGTTTCCAATCCTGTTTTAATTATTTAGATTCCTTGGTACCTGTCATACATGGCAATATATACTGTTGCTCAACAGAACAAGAGGTAGAATTTAGCTTATTGATGTCAGAGTAAGCTGCACTGCTAAATCAACACACTTTTATTCTGGTACAGACTTGTCACTGGACCAAACTGAAATATTCAGGAATAGTGTTATCAGAACAGAATTGCAGCAGAGAGGTGACTCCTGAGATTGCCTAGCAGGTCAGATCAGGTCTTGGGGAAACAAATTCCCCAAGAATTAATGATGTTTGAAGCTAAGTATGGTAAATTTGTGAATGTCTCAGTGTAATTTTGGAATTGTACATTAGTCTTTGATTAAGAAGGAAAGGATATTGTTAAGTGTGCTAACATTATGGTAGGAGTCTGTCTTTAGGAAGCACTCGGGTGTTTCCAAATTGCAGCCTAACATCTCTACCATCCCACTGTAATGAGGCTCAAGCTTTCTCTATTTTTCTGAGAAAATATGGTGGTTGTTTAAAACATATGAAGTTGAAACTTTTTAATACCTTATTATTTACAGAATCTTCTGATCATGAATAGCATGGGCCAAAGCACATCTCTCAGAGCAGTGGGAGTAACTTATTAATACCCATGCTATGTGTGGAGCCCTGCTGTTGGTGAAAACATTGCATTTTAAATGGTTGTATCATGTAAGTGTACTCTTGTAGCTTAATTAGAGCATTTCTGATGCTCTGTGATCCTATCTACAGTCAAGTAGCCCAAAGATCTCACGAGTTCTTGCCACAGTTAGGTCATATCAATAAAACATCACACATTTTAAAATATGACTTTCCCACAAGCAGTGTATACAATGGTATAATTATAATTTTCATGCATTTAAGATGGAAAATTTATCAGTATTTGATACAGTTGGAACAAATAAACATTGTTTGATATATCCATCTTTATATACGTACATATAGTCAATATTTCTCACACAGAATGCATAGTCCTACCTTTTCCAGTGCCATCATTGGAACACTATTAAAAAATCTGCCTCTTTTTCCCCACACTAGGTCAGATGTTGCTATATTGTACAATGATCGTTCTGTTCTTGAAAATCATCATGTAAGTGCTGCTTATAGACTCATGCAGGAAGAAGAGATGAACATCCTGGCTAATCTAAACAAAGATGACTGGAGGTAAGTCTTGCTCTGACATTCAAAAATAGTTCCAGTATTTAAAAATAATAAAAACCACCAGACCTTCCGTGCAGTCTATTTTAAGAGTTCAAATTACAGGAATTTGACAGTGGAAAGAGTAATGGATATTTAGAGCCTAGGGAAGGCTGCTGTGGTGTTAAGAAGTACTGTTTGGGAGGCTCTGTACAATTTTCCAGGTGAGGTTGTGCATTTATGAGGTGCAGTGCTGGAGTGTGTGGACAGTCTCAGGTGAGATAGCTCTTTAGGAAAATCCCAGTGCTGCCTGAGCTGGGTTGCCTTTGTCCAGCATAACCAGTGGGTTGAAATCACAGTGCAGAGTCACACTCTGCTGCCAGCTTGAGCACTACTGCTCCTGGGATTGCAGCATAGTCACGTCTTGGTTAAGCATTAAAAAATGAATTGTGTGGATAGTCCAAGAATAATAAAGGCCCAGAAGGGCTACAGAGATTTCTTTTTCTTCTTAATTTTAGTGTAATTCCTGAAGAAAATTTGGCCATCTGAAAGAATAAGTATCATCATTGATATATCACAAATGATAAGACCTGTAAGGCTAAAATTCAAGTGTTAGATTAATACTCTCTCCATTATTAAAAAGGAAATGTTATATTTGTATATCATTGATGGATACATATTGTATTTACAATATGAGTCTTCTGTGTGTTTCTATAAACACAGATATTATTCAGCGGCCCTAAAAAAACCCTTGCAGACAGGTGGACTGTGAAGTTCAGAGAAATATGTTCTGCTAGGGGAAAGCCTCCCACTGTGAATGATACTACCACGAATAACAAAGCTAAACTCTGCTTTATTTGTATTTTTCCAAAGTTATACATTTATGAAGGAATATATGAACATCAGATCATATTTTGTTGAGGTGTATATTTACAGGTGGACTGTTTACATGATTTTACTTATTTACATGATGAGCAAACCCCTAAATAAAGCCTTTATTGAATGTAAGTCTGCTGGCCCTTCTGAATTTCAATTAATTATTATTATGTACCTGTTTTAAAAAATATTAAAAGCATTTATAATTTTTTATTTAGTACAAAGTGAGAGAGGAAGCATACAATTTTTAGTTCTTTTAAAATAATTCTTCTCAGAGGATACTCATTTAGGTTTAGTTATCAGAAGGTTTGTGTTGTACATTTAGTTCTGGAGAAATTTCTCCAAAAGTAAATTGTAAACTTCATTGGTAACTGTCTACATACATAGATTTTCAAGGCCAGCAAAAGCCAGCCTTTTTAGTTTTGGGGCTGATAGGTCTCTGTGACCCTATTTTTGCTTGCCCTAACTATTGAGTGTGGAGAAGATTATTGTGCCAGTACGCAGGCATCAGAAACTCATATTCTATCTTTTAAAACCATAATTTTAGAGAGAAAATTATTTTCAAATCTTCAGACGTTGCCTTGAGTATGTTTTTTGAAGTGGTGTTGTTCCATATTGCGTCGTACCAGAGGATGCTTCCGAGTAGAAAAGGGCTGAAATTCTTCAGCTGAATTTCAATCCAGGAGTGTTCCAAGGATGACTTGAGAACACTTATGTTCATCCCCAGTCCTGGCTTCTTCATCACTGGAGGCCACCATAAATTAGTGTAGTCTGCAGCAACGTACAGTGGCTCTAGCTGATAGAAATCTGGCTGCCAGCTAGTAGAATTTATCACAGTCATTCCCTTTTGTTATGCCACTGAGGAAAAGAGTAGGAGGATGAAACCCAAATATTTGCGAGTGGAAAGAGGGACCTGTGATTCCCAGGTTGTGGTGTTCATACATAGTGCACTGCTGGACTGCAAACAAAAGAAAGGGGGAAATGTGATAGGCTCTCTTCACATTTCTGAAGCACAATTTTCTCTGCATAGATTGTTTGGGCAGGTCTTCCCACAGTTGTTTGTCCAGCTCAGCTGTGGGCCATTTTATCTAACTTTTTATTTCTCCATGGTTTTTGAACCTGTGATAAACAACCACATTCTTTTGGAATTTGCTCAATCACACACTGGCTCTGATTACACTTCTTTTTCAATCTCTTCTCACTGTAACCCAATTATGTTTTCCTAGAAGATCTTACTTTAGCTTTGTAAATTCTGTTTGTATAGAGTTCACAGATTCTACTATATGCAGCCAGTTCGAAGCTGATGAGATTTGGCAACAGAAAAAAGTAGAATTTATCCTCTCTTTTTGGGCATATTCAGTAAAATGTAGAAGAAAAATGTGAATTGACTAATAAGCTCAACAAGCTAAACCAGGACATTCAGTTCCATGTTTTGTCACTTAGCTCAGCAATTACAGTTTGTACTTCGAAGCAAGCAGTAAATTCCAAAGTGCCCATCTCTGCCAACCTGCACAACCTGTTGCAGTGTGATACTTCAATTTAGAGGGTCACTTGTGGAAATGACAGTTTCCTGGTATTCGTTTCTGATATCCAGAAATTCCTGTTACCCTGTCATTTCATTGGTGCAATGATGGATCTGGTAGCCGCTTAACAGAGGCTCTTCAATTTTCTTTTTATTACTGGAATGAACTTCTTGGATCTATACTGAAATTCATGCTGTTAAACTAACAGTTTTGAAGGTTGCACTGAATCAAGTTGGCAGTAAACGGAAATGATAATCTGTTCAACTTTTCAATGTACTTCCTGGCACTGATTGATTTCTTTACTTCTGTCATATCTATTTTCTTTAGTTGCAGCAATTTCATTTTTCAGAAATTTAACACTGCTGACTATTTAAACTGAGGTTCTGGTAATTATTCTAGCAAGATGAAGCAAAGTGACTGAAATTACTTTATAGTATTCTATTTTCTCTTCCAGATGTTAACTTTAAGAAGATAAATGTGCTAATAAACTGCCAGCTTCAATTAAGTTTAAAACTTAGACTTCTGGTCTGAGCTGGGGAACACTGCCAGCATTCTGAGGATGATGTCCTTTGTGGATAATGCATGTGATATTTATACCAATTTTTCAGTCTTTTCTTGACTCTGAAAATTTGTTCCAGTCTTTGATATTGTTTTGTTTCTTTCACTTAGTGCCCTTAAATAAAGAGGGATCCTCATTTGTCCCCCTTTCTCCTTAGATTTAGCAGGTTTCCAGTGTTCCAGCACCCCATGCAGAATGTCATTGTATGTGGTGGGGCAGTATTAATGTCTCAAACCATCCCTGTCATAAGGCATACAATGATATATTGCCTCATTATAAAAAAAAAAAAGACAAATAAAAGACAAATAAAACAGTATGTATTATGTATAATGCAGAATGAACACCATTGTTTCACAAAGTCCCTTGAGATTCTTCTGTCTAAGGATTCCTGTAACTTGAAGATGAGGCTTATGTCTTCAGTTCTCACCTTTCTTTTGCTCATCTTAGTCTGTTCCTGCATTTTTTGATTAGTTTCCAGCTGACTAAATGTCTTTGTCATGGACAAAGCCAGATAAAGCTAGTTTCTATTTGGCTAACTACATATTCAAGAAATTCATGTGCCACTCCTTGTCTCTTTATTACAGCATTATTAATGTATTTTTTTCACATAGTCTTGCATTTTTGATTTTTTACAGTATCCTATCCATAGGACTTATGGCTCTGGTAGGGTTGAGAAAGGATGCCAGCACAGAACATGACAATTTACTTAAGTAAAATGGAGATGGTAGGCTTAAACCCAGTAATCTTCTGATGTTGGGCCTGAAAGATTGCCATGTGCTGTATGTGAATATTGTTACTGCTTCCCTTCAGAGTATAACAACATCTATGTGTCTTCTTGCCATGGTAGCAGGTACCTGTATTATCCTGAGGCTTGTAGTTGGGGACTGCCTAATGAGGATTGGGAAAGATTTCTGTCCAGGAGTTACCTATGACACCAGCTGAGGTCTCCCAAGGTGTGGCAGTTGAGACAGTCTTTTTTCCCTAGGAAGCAATTTGGTAATGGGATCAGTCCAAGATTAACCTCCTATGCAGTGATAACAGATGAATCATTTGTAGCTCCAGTAGAGCTTTACTTACCATTTCCCCACCAGGTTTCAATTTTGTACCCTCTGATTATGGTGGATATGGGCACAGGCATTAACAACTGCAGGAGTCTCTCTTTTGCTGTTAAGCAGATTTTTTAGTGGCCTGAAATCTTCAGGAGTGTGTGACAGGACAGTGCTATACTCTTTGATCCTTATTCAGATGTTGTAGGTAAGAATTAGAGGTTTTTTTCTGCTGCCATGACAATATGAATAAACTGAAAGTGTGGTTTTGCTTCTCTGTATCAGTTTTGTGTAGTAAGGGTGAGGTATCTTGTGGGTAGGGGTGAACTTATTTCTGATTATTCTAAAAAGTTCAGACATTGAATGTTCCTAAGAAAATTTCCCACAGAAAGGAGAAGTGATAATTATCTCAGTCTTAAAAACAACAGGATTTAACAATGCAGAACCCTCATTTCTCTTATAGTGTTAGCTGGGGTTTTTTTTGTTGTTGTTTTTGCTTTGCTTTTATTTTTTTAATGGGTTTGACTGTTTTTGAAGGGTACACTTTCAAAGCAATGTGGAGGAGGAACAGTTGGGATGCAAAATAATTAGTATCTTATTATGAGGTCAGATAAGGTAAGGCATTTTCTAAACACAAGTTGCTATGGCTGCGTATTATTGAGTAGAAGTGAGAGCATTGGGTCTTTATCCAGTTGCATTAAAGCAAATCAGGAATATACACATGAAAATCAGCGACAAATATCTGCTTAAATATGTAATTAATTGGGATCAAAAGAAGTCCTGATAGTCTTTATAACAAAGTATTCTAACAACCCTAAAGAAACCTGCAAATTACCTCTTTAAAGCATAGTCCTTTGAAAAAACCTGTATGTTTTTTGATTTACTTAAATCAAACATATGACTACAATATGAAAGATCAGTGAGAATGACTAAAGTAGGATTTTACTGTTGTATTTGATACTTAGACATCCTTAAGAGTGGGGGTGTGCTCATGAAGATAATTAAAGGTTTAATGTAGTAAATTCCCCATGAACATATAAGCAGCACTTGTCCTCCTAGGCCATTTAAAAAGCATGTAAATAAAGACCCACTGGACTCCTACATGGCCTGTATATGATCCTTCTACATCAAGGAGACAGAATTTTCTAAGTCAGTAATTATTGTTGACAAAATTACTTTTTTTTTTTTACAATTTAATTTCCTATTCACAATCAGAATAAAGTTTCTTACGTGATTCATGTTTTATTAGTTTCATATTGATTTAATAGGAAGCTGATGGACAAGTCAATATCTCTAATCATAATACCAAGACAGAGATAAATTATTAATCCCAAACTTGTTCTGATTCATTAAATAGGTATTAGAATACTTTTGGAATGAAAGGTAGTTTGTCATAATGATCTTATATTGGTGTAATGTTGGTAGTATTTCAGATGCAGTACCTCTTGCTCTTCTGAGTGTTTCCACAGCCTTCTTCCTAGACTTAGTGTTATGCACACTCTTCACTAATATGAGGGCAGCAATAATGTATCCTGTTGTGTGGTGGTAAGCCCAGAGAACAACTTGTTTTTTGAATACTCCGTTGCTGGAAAAATTAAGGAATGACTTATAATGGGTGAGAGAACTGCATGTAATATTAGTTTATGCACTAGGAAATAGGATTTACAAAATAGTGTGACTCTGAAATAATGACTGCAGAGTACATTTTCTGAGGTTCATTGCTCTCACAGAATCCCTTTAGGATACAATGTTCAAGTTGTTAATAATTTATTTAAATGCTTTTTAAAAGGTGATAAAACCCATGATGTTGTTTTGAAAGTTATAAATTAACAAATACTGCTTAAACAAATGTACCATACGTAGAATAAATGAATTTTAATCAGTAATTTTGCTTTTAATTATTCTTAGGGAGTTGCGTAGCTTGGTCATTGAGATGGTCTTGTCCACGGATATGTCGGGTCATTTTCAACAAATTAAAACAATGCGGCACACTCTACAGCAGGCACAGGGGTAGGTTGTTTTCCATTCTCCTCATTATCTGTAGTCTTTCAATGAGCTCATATTCAAGAAAAGAATTTAAATAGTTGCTTTTGTTTTGAGATAATTGGAGCATGTCCTTGAATTGACAGGGTAGACAAAGCCAAAGCCATGTCTTTGATTCTACACGCAGCAGACATAAGCCATCCAGCAAAATCCTGGGAACTGCACTACCGGTGGACCATGGCCCTGATGGAAGAATTTTTTCGACAGGTGCCATTTTTAAAATCCTTTAATAAATCTAGTTCAAGAAGCAATGGTTACATGATTGAATATTTTCTTAAGTCTACCAGCAAGGTTGCTGTTGGTTGTGATTGACAAGCATAGTCAGTAGTATATATTCTTTATTCTTCATACATGCCACTGACATTGATTCAACTTTTCTGTGTGTGAATAAGACAAAATGGTTATAGCTCTCTATTTCAACTGATATCAGTATTCTGAGTGTTGTAGTGGATTTTTTTGCTTTCAATTATAATATAGCTTGTCAAGCTGTTTTCATTCTTTAGACAGAGATTTATATATGCTTTGAATTATAAAGAAGCACCAGAAGGTTAGGATGAGAGAGAATAGGAAGAATTCATGTTCAGCAAAGAAGGCAAAGAGTTGTCTCCATTTCACATTTCAGAAAGCCCTTCTATTTCTTTTCCTTGCTAGTATTTGCCATGCATATACCACATAGATCTGAAGGTGTTGCTTTCATAACAGCCTGATCCAAAGCCAGAGGTTAGACAGTACCATCCTTTTAATGCTGTGACCATATCCTAAACCAAAAATGAAGACACACCATGGTAAAAGCCTTTTCATTTCTGTGAGGTACTGAATTCCAAGAGAAAACCCAGGAGATGTTGGTGTCATTGCTGTCATTTTTTGACTCACCACAGCAGGCAAAACAAAAAACATTTCTCCAGAGGGAAAATACTCTCCCTGTAATCAGTATTTGTGACCATGCACATTGTCAGCATAACAATTACTGAAGTGCAGTTGATAATCAAAGTCCAGTTTAGGCATGACAATTTCTAGAGTCATGCACAGATTTTAAAAAGGGTTAATACAGATCAGAGAACAGTGTATGTCTTGCTCACCTTGATTTTCTTATTTTTGCTGTATGTTGACCTTTTCAAATCAGAAGAGTCACACTGGAAAAAGGGCCCAGAGAATACAAAAGAAACTATGTTAAACCATGAGATTGTTAGACCCATCTGCCATTTAAGGTTTCTGCTCAGATCCTGGAGATTTTTCATATGAATTCTCAGTAGGAAGCATCAGGGCATCCTTGACACTAGACTTTGCACTGGGGAAGTAGACTGGAGAGCTGGAGCCTTAATATAATAATTAATGGACTGAATTTTGTGGAAATAATGAGCAGTCGTGACTTTGTGTCTGCTTCTGTCAAGGGAAATTTTGAGGATTTTGAACTTGAGAGCAAAAAAGAGGAGCAGATTGCCCAAGGAAAAGGTCATAAAATGACCAACTGTAATAACATTTTAGACACAGAGAGACAAACTAGTCAGGGCCCATGGGACAGTGAGGCACTGCATCCAGCCAAGTGGAGTTACATTAGCAGTAAACAGCACCACACTGGTCACTGAACGCATAGGACCAGCTAATGTTTTAGTTATTCCTTTATCCATTTGTTAGAAGAAGTAACTGGATCCCAAAAAAGCTGCTCAAAAACTCAAGAAGGCATTTAACAATAGCAAGTAAAAATGTATGTGTGTATGCAACTCAGCAGTATAAAATACAAAAGTCTTCCAGACTGCAGGGGAGTGTATCAGAAACAGAATTCTTTCCATGTACTGCTAAGGACAATGTGTGTGGAGTAGTTCCAGCACTTTTAAAGTGTGATGAGGTACCAGCACATATATAAATCTGCTGAGCAGTGCAGACACAGTAGGTCTCCTACTTCCTAGATGCACTGCCTTGTTGTGCATCCTCTGGTCTGTTGATCTGAGCCTGTGTGATAGAAATGTCTGAGATTTCCAAATCTGTTCCAGCCAAGATGAAGTAGTCCAAACGTATATGAAACCCCTTAATGCTTTCTCTTCTTCTCTTTAAAGATAGCAATCCAACTACTTCTATGCCTTATGGGAAAAGCAGTAGATTCTGAAACAGCTGATGCAAATCCAATGCTTTCACAAGCAGCTTTCAAAGTAGTGAGCACCAGCAAAAAAATGAACATTCACCTTTGACAAAAACTTTGTTAACTACAGCTAATAGTTAAAATACGTGCCAGTGTTAACTTCAGGAAAAAAAAAAAGCCCAAAACCACTTTAAGTTTGAAAGCAACAGCTACAGAAAGTATATTGCAATACCAAGGAAAATCTGAGTTACTTGTTTAAAATAGAAATACAGCCACCCATCCAAATCCTTAAAAGTAAAGGAATACATAGTTCAAGTAACTCGAAGAAGTACCACAGTGCCTATAGCACTCTATTCTCAGTCTGAATAGATCCAGAGACACTAAAAGAGAGTTAAAAAGTGAGTCCAGGGCCTGGATGAAGAATTTTTTTTTACTGTTTGATTTGTATCTTGTTTTTAAATCTTATGAAATTCTAGCGACTGGTTTAAATATCAGTGCTGTGTCCACTATTACAATTTACAGTAATCTTAAACTTAAATGACACTTACATATTAGTTATTATTATATTGATTGCAAAGTAATTAATAATTGGGGTAAAGAGCTACTTGAAAACAAAAAAAATCCAAACCCATCCATTATTAGTGTGGAAGTTTTTTTAATACCTTTAGATGAGAAGATTGCAAAATTAATACTACTTTAGAAATCTTGTGTTCAATCATGGCTGAAATAGTTAGAACTACCCCAGTTTATATGATATTACAATCTGGCCCCTGTATTTACATGGAGATACCAATCCCACTGCTCCTAGTAGCAAGTGTTCATGTGTTCTTCCACACCCTGAGTTCAAATTATTAACAACTCAATATAAAATTTAATGGCCTTAGTGACGAAGCTCTCCACTTTCACATGAAATGCAATCTGTGAGTTGCATCTGTTCCTGTGGCTGGATTGGTTTTACTGCTTTTATGGTTCTAAACCTTTCCCAAATGTATTTCAATGATACATAACAAAAAGACTAAGGAAGGTTGATACTGCCCCCTCCATCCATCAGTTCCGTTTTCCCAGTTTTCCTTGGGAAAATGATATGTTCATGTAGTGCTCCCTACTGAATGATCATCTAACAGCACTGTCCATGACAAATATATAGATTTATTTGACTTTCAAGGCTAGGTTTTCCTATATCTATAATGTCAGTGCTTCTGGCAGCCAGGTTTGTCCAGCAACACAAATTATAACCTCCCTTGAAAGATGTCTCTTCAGGTTTTTTTGGTTGGTTTTTCTGGGGTGTTTGTTTTGTTTTGTTTTGTTTTGTTTTTTGTGCCCCCGGACTTGCTTTTTGAGGTTTTGCAAATCAGTTAAGACTGTTGCAACAAAAAAGACTCTTCAAATCTGCTAAGTGCTGAAAAAATTTCAGAGCTAGGTTGTACAAATTGTCCTTGTAATGAAACTGAATTTGTATTCTTTGTGGCTTCAGCAGCAGAGACACATGCTAGTGAGAATTGGTTCAAGTCAGTTCACACACTTGACATGAGTAAATCCATTGAAGGATTTTTACATGCTGGATGAACCAATGTAATAGAAGGAAACACTCAGCATTTGGCATACTATTACAAACATGTCTAAGTATCTCTAGTCCCATTACATCTGGGATCAGCAGAACTAAATTGTGAATACAAGGACTTCATATATTTTAAATCTCATTGGCAGATGCCTTGCTGTTGAGGAGAACTTGATTGCAGTAGGTTTCTTTACATAAAAGTTGCCAAAAGTAAGTCAGAATTTAGACTCCTAATCAAAATTTGAAGATTTGAAGATTTGTCTCTGACTTGTTTTTGTTTAGGAATATAAACTAATGAAATGATATGATGAATAAATACTATGAATATTCCTTTGTCTCTCTGTCCCTCTATCAAATATATGCTTATAACTTTAAACATTGTTGTTTACAGGGAGACAAGGAGGCTGCTTTAGGTCTTCAATTTTCCCCACTTTGTGACCGCAAGTCCACTTTGGTAGCTCAGTCTCAAATAGGTAATGGTAAACTGTGTTTTTCTTTTTTTTTTTTTTGTCTGTGTAGGAGCATGTAAATTCTTAATGACATTTCATTTACCCATTTTAAATTTTAAATGTCCAAAATTCCATCATATGGAAGGTATTTCTTTGCACCTATCTGTTCACCAAACTCGTGTGCCTTTGCAGTGGAATGATGCTGGTCTCAAAAGAACATGATGTAATTTCACCATATGTGAGGGAGGGGTAGGAGAGGGATTAACCAAGACACTGGACATGAGCCCAGCTTCTACTGTACACACTTTAGAGTCTGGCAGATCATGTCCTCAAACTGCTTATCTCTTGCTCAAGAACTCACAGGTCTGTCTCTATTACAATCTGAAAGTACTGGTTTGTAGATGCATCTCAGCTTAAAGCTAATTAATAGATCAGCCCTCTGGACTGAAGTAAGCCTGTCAGTATCTCAGGGTCAAACTACAGAGGGTCAATCCTCTCTGGGTTGACAAGGACCACTGCATTCTGTCACTTTATGTATCCTTTATTCCGTTTCACTGGGAGTTTGAAGCCAATATGCTTGAGCATCATATCTACTGCAGGAGAGAAGCTGGATCCTAGACTGAATCCCTGTTGCTCACCTTCATGCTGTGTTGCATGGTTAGAGCATGAAGACATCTGGAAATCCATTGCTAGCTCATGTTTTAACATATTTTTTTTCTGTTAAGTGCTCAGTAGAGAATAATGCTTCATTCTCTCACTGTGTCATTCCATACCGTGATGAGCACTTTAGAATGTAAAAGACATTGTTCAGAGCTGACATCTCAGAACTGTGGGATGAATGCTGTCTCCTAAGGATATTACTTGTTCTCTTCACTGATTTGACAGAACCCTCCTACACACTGTGAAATAACACTTTACCTCCACAGAATAATAAACAGCAATTTGAAATATTAACTCCTTGGCAAGGAGCTCCGAATGATAAAAGAGACAGCATGGCTTGTAGCACTCTGGCTCAACAGTAGCTTCCCTTCTATTCAATAATTAATACTCATTTCAAATGGTAGGTGTGTTCTGCAGTGCATAAAATTTACAAGAAAAAAGAATGAAAAGCTGTATTTATTAATATCTACTTATATCTATACAGCTTCAGGTTTTTTTTGTTTCAATTGTGCTTTTTCTTCAAGATTATACTGGCGTTATCTGGTATATTGAATTGGGACTACAGTTAGAAAATCAACCCAGTAGCAAGTATTAATTTTTAGATTTGAGACTTGTGGAAATGTGAAACCTGATTTTCTCTCTTTTTCTTCTTTAGGTTTCATTGATTTCATAGTAGAACCAACATTTTCTCTTCTTACTGATTCAATGGAGAAAATTGTTATGCCTCTTATAGAGGAAGCGACAAAATCTGAAAGTCCTGCATTTGGGACCCCTGGGTATGAATACACTGCTTTGCTATTGAACTAACACAAGCTCACATCATAATCATAATAATGATTATCTCGGTTATTCGAAGCTGGGGAGGCAACAAACAGCTGTGCAGTATTGCCACCCTGTGGGGCTGTGTTGTATTTGCAATGTGCTGTTTTGCACCATTGACTGAACAATTGTCCATATAAAAAGGCAAAACACCAATAATAATTAGAATAAACACATACAAACCATGACATTTATTTCTACAATTTTTAAATATAATCTTTCTAATCAGGTAGTGAAATTCCTGTACCTATAATGCAAAGTAGCTACGACAGTGTAATTTGAGTGACTACTTGCTGAAAGTATTGTTGAATAATCAGATACTGCCTTTACAAATACTGCTTCTGTTATCATATTTTTATTTCATTTTAAAACTCCAATTTGAGCTTTCACTGAGGTTACTAAATGATAACTCTGCAAGGCAATTTTTCATTTGGGCATTTGTTAGATTTCAGTAACAAAAGGGGGAACCTAGTGCTTTCCTATATTTTGCTTACTAGAAGTAAGTAGAAGTTACTAGAAGTAGGTGTTTATGATGGTGTTAGTGTTTTGGGGAACAGTGCTAAGCTAAGGTACTACTGATAACAAATTTGTTTACATACTCCTTCACAAATGAGTGATTAGCAGCTGCAAATGATTAGCAGCTTCAGGCTTCATTTTTGGTTGATGTTCATGACTGAATGGCAAATGAAAAAAGGCTTATGACCTAGCAAAACTTCCTCATATTGGAGGAAGGATAAAGCAGGAGAAGGAGATGGAGGATAAAGGGATTTTTTATTTGTATGGAATCAAGTGCCACACTTATGAGGAGAGAGGAGAGCCTATAGCATGATAACAGAAAAGTCTGAGCCAGAGAATTGCACACACAACTGCTGCTTGGACACCATGAGATGGTGCCTGGAAAACATTAGAATTATGGCTTATTCTTTCCAGTCTATCCCATTCAACATATCTGGAGCACATGGAAATTGCAGTTAACTCTTCTTGTGAAGTTCTTGTTGATATGTTCACCGCAATTATTTTCTGATTAATGGAAACCCATTCGTATGCATATTAACATCTGTCTGTGGTACCAATGAGATAAACCATGTAGTAAAGTTGGGTAAACAAAACCTATTAAGACATGACTACATGTGCAAGGTTGGAAATAGGTCTTATTTTTTAATTCTAAGAAAAAAAGAGAATTCATTCTTTTTGTCCCACCTTTCCCACCATATACATATATGGATAATTTCACTTCTACTTACCTGTAGCTGTAAAGTAGCTGCAGTCTCTATTTAGTGGATTTTAAAGCCAGACAAATCTTGCTTTGACTACACTAGAAGCTTTGTAGCTTGAAGAGAATTTTCAGCTCAAGCAAAACTTATCCCTCATATACGTCATGTCTTCCTTTTTTTTAAATGGGTCAAAAAATAATGATCTCTTTCCTGTCAGACCCAAAGATACCACTCACTATTTAAAAACACAGCTAAGAAGCTGCTCCAAAATAGCTGCATAAATGTTCTTTTGAGAATTGGATTATAAGTAATGTATTTTCAGCTGTCACATTTTTTTAAAGAATTCCCTGGAAAATGGTCAGCATGACATCTTGTATCTTAGGCACACTCTGGTGTAAAAACTATTTTTTCAAGTTAGTTCCTAGGCAACTTGATTGACATGAACTTTTTGTGTATTATTAAAATTGCCTGATTGTGTTTATAATTTGGGGTTTTTTTCCCTTGTCCAGACAAAATAGTTTGGGAGCAGTAAGCAATGCTGAAGCACAGAGACGACCTGGGTTTAAAAGTACAGGCGATGGAGGGACTCACATAGAAAATTCTCTAGCAACTGTAGACCTACGGGGCTTCAAGGACAACTTGATGAAGATCATTCAAGCAAACAAAGAAAGATGGAAAGAATTAGCAGCAGAAGGTATGATATGCTAAGGTAGAATGTTTTTATAGGTTATTCCCTAAGATCTCACCTACCTTCATTTTTTAGTTTCTATCAACCTGTAAAAATGCATAGTTGTCTTGTACTCATATATTTTATGTCTTAATGTTTGTTTTAGATGCTCCTGTTTCGCTCTCCCAGGAGGTCTAAAGAGGTGTAGGTGGTTAGGGGATGAGAGTAAATCATATAGCTTATGCACTAAGCATCTGTGCTGCACAGCTTATCTTTAGAGGTCTGGTTTAGAAATGTGCACTCCTGCACTTGTAATTGTAACTGATACTGACATCTGCTTTAAATGCCAAAATCAACAATTCAAAGTGGTATGTGCTGCCACATTTCTTCAGAAATGTAAAAGCTGTACTTTGCTATTAGAAATGCTATTTGTTCCCCACTGTATGGAACAAAATTCTGTATTGCAGGCTTCTTGGGACTGTGCTGTAGGCAATTATTTAAATGACCCAGTGAATCTAAAGATTTGGGCAATCATTGCATGCATTAGGCCGAAGCAAGCCAAAAGTGACTCATTATTTGCCAGCAGATTGTTAATAAAGCCAAACCTGCACTGAGCCAGTGCAGTTCACAAGCCATACCTGAAAATTACCTGAAATTACAGTTACCTGAATGAAATGTTTTTCAATCACCTGAGTGACAATTGCTGAAAAGAGTTTAACATTAGGTTAAGTGAATGCCATTTGGGAATATTTTGTCCACAGTCTGTTATTTCCTAATAAGTACCTGAATATTTCAGCATAGCATTTCACTGCTGAGACTGGTCTTACTGTACATGACCTGACACTGACAGCTGGGAATGATATCCTGTGCCAGCTTTGTTTTTCATCCCATCATCCAAATCAACATCTTTTTTTCCCAAAGAGGTGTCAGACAAGACAGAAAAACAGTGCTGAACAGTGATAAAATCTAATTTAGTGCTAAATTGCAAATGAATATTCTCATTAGGAGGGTATTAAGAGTAAGCTTCCATCTTTTGTGACAAAGGTTTGAAATAGTCAGGTGGAAGGGGCATCTGAGGAGAGGATTCCATTAATATTGTCTTTTCTTCATAAGAAGCTTTATATAACAAATTGCTTCCTTTGGTGTTGCCCAACTGATAATGGCTGGTCAAAAGGAAAAAGCTGCTAATTTGCAGTGGTCAGTAATAACAGCAGACCATCAGAGTGCCCAAGGCCACTTAGCTACAGCCTGCAGAAATCAAGCAGCCCTGAGCTGGTGGCGTGAAAGGTCCTTCAATGTGGCGTAATGGAGAGCTTGTCTGGAAGTTTGCCATTTCCAGTTACACAGAACTAACCAGTTTGATTCTGGCACACTGACTTTTTGGTATGTTGCTCTGGAGGGGTCCAGTACTATCAAAGGGCACTGTTTCCCCTTCCTTCCCAGTGCTTTGTTGTGCTCTATAAATTGCTGATATATTTAGCCCAGTTTTACTGGACTCTTGACAGGCATTAAAAACACAATTCTACTTGCAGCAAGATTTAAAAATTATTTCAGGTAAGGTTGCAGTCAAGATCAATGTGAGGCCCAGCAAAATCCAGGAAACTCTGGGCATGCTTTGTACTCTGACAACCAGAGATGTTGATGTTCAAGGCTCCATGGATTTTGTTGAGATTGTGGTTGTCCTAACCTCCTTTTCTTCCATCAACTTGAGTAATGAAGCATGTCTAAGTACTTCCTGAACAGAATTGTGGAATTGGAGTAAAACATACATTAGGGAAGCTAATGGGTAAGTGAAAATAGCTGGTGTTGGGGCCAGGGCCTGATGAGCAATATTGTCTGTGTGTGATTGTGGCTGAATCTGTTTTTTGAACCACACTGTGAGGAAAAGATTTATAGAAATCTGCTGCCACAAAGAGGCTACTTGCAGCAACATCTGCAGTTGATTGGAGCATGGCATAGAGACTTTCAGGTTGCCAGTTTAGCCTGTAGAGGAAACCTTGTGAATAATGCAAATACTTTTGAGTACACATTTCTATTTTGTTAGTAAACAGATAGTAAGGTGGATTCTTTTAATTAACAGCTGTGGGGTGGATTATGTAGGTTTTGAGAAAGTTATATTTTCCATTCATTTGGAATGGAATGTCTGCATCCGTAGTCCATATGTTGGCCCCGAGGACTGCTGTAAAAGAGATTTTTGTTAAGTAACAATATCCTTCTATAGAGCACTCTCTGAGGTAGCACATAATCCTTGCCACTTCATGGAAAAGGGAGTCTTCTTCAACTGGTCCAGCATATCTGCTCTGAAGCTGTACCCTGCAAAGGCTGCAAATCCTTAATCAGGCTGTGCAAAATGAGCATCTAGTAAAAATAAAAAATATTGCAATACATCCCCCTTCCACTTGAAATTCTTTTCAGATTAACCAAGTTTGACTAAGCTTGTAAGTGAATAACCTGAGCCCTTGACCTTCAGATGATCAATCCCATCCTGTCTAGAAGATCTCATTATACCTTCTCTGACTCCATGCTTGATGAAAAATCTTCAGGCTGCTTTGGGCATATGTATGAATTTGTGTTTTATTCATATGTTAGCAGGAGCATGTACTGAGAGAAGAGATGTCAGAGAAAAATCACTGCCAGGTGAAAGAAGTGCTATCATTGTTCCTAGCTAGATAATTTATGACAAGCCACAAATTGCTGAATGCACCGAGGAGGTCACATGTGCAGGACCGTGTTGTGGTAGTAAACAGGCTGGCTCTCGGTGTAAATCTTCAAACACACTTCCTGAGCTGACTGTGACAAACAGAGCTTGTGCTGTTAAAGGAACCATCTGCATTCTTGTCAATGGGCTCTGCAAACACCAGATATTGTTCCCAGTTTAGTTCACAGGCTCAGGAGAAGTTGTCTCTATAATATGTAGTACTATAGATGCACAAGGAATACAGAAAGGAAACTAGCAACGTTCCATATTAATTTCCTGAGGAGGACCTGAACTCATGCCAGCTTTTCAGGATAAGGTTATGCATGTAGCACTGGTGGGAGGCAGTTCAGCCGGAGCAAGGGCTCCCTTAGCAAGAGCCAGAGAAGATGGTCTGCCTCCTGTGCCAGGCAGTCCAGAGGAAAAGACTCATTCTCACTGACAGTGCTGTTGACAGGGAAGCTGTCCTGGAGATGCTGGTGCTACCTCTCCCTGAAAAGATAGTTGCTGTTGAGACTTGATTCAGAGAGCAAGCAGCTTGTGCAAGGAACAGCTTTTTGGGAAGGCCTGTGTTAGTAAGGAAAGTGTTTATCCACCTAAGCAGCTGTTTGAAAGCCCCCTTAACAGAAGGCTCAGTAAATAGGATGGCTCCACTTTGCTAAAAAGGCCATGTAATTGAAGCAGAGAAGCCCAGTGCTCTATAGCCTAAGGGTCTTCAACCTTTCACCACTGGAGAATTAGAGGAATGTTCCTCAGGCCTTTCAGGGAATGCTGTTAACAGGGAATTACCATAATGATCAAACATCTGGAATTCTAATTTGAAAGCCTTGATGTTTAATTAATATTCCAAGCCCCAATCACCAGATAATCTGTCTCTGTTCAACTCAACACAGTGATGAAGATACTATTCCATCCTGTAATTTTTTCAACACATATTGTTGATGGCTGCTGCTGTTTGCAATAGTTGTATTTGTAGCAAATGGACAGTAAATGTGCTCAGATGTATCTGAGAGGTTCTTTCACTAGAGAATATGTGTTCTCAGTGAATTTTAAGGTCTGAAATTATTGACCTACTGAGAAAGCTGTAAGAAACACAAAACTTACCAGGAAAGATTTAACTACCATGTAAGATCCTTCTACGGTGCCCTTCTTAGAACATAATTGTAACACAGTTATTTAGTAGTTAAAAAATACAATATTTATTCCTTTATGCATACTTATTTTGTTCTATAACAATGTTCCAAAGATTTACTAATAAAGTTGGTTTGTGCTTGGCAAGCTCAGGTACTCTTAACAGAATGTAAGGGTACAGACTAATAATCATGCTTGCTGATTTACATGCTTTAATCTCTTCAGTAGATATCATTGTAAATAAAGTTACAGGGATAAAAAAGTATCATTATTTTCTGTTTATAATGAACAGAAAGAGGCACAGGCAGCTCAGGACACTCACCTGAGGTCATATAACAACACAAAGCTATGCAGAACAGCACACCAAAAGTCCAGCTGCCAATCAAATGGGCCCATCTTCAGGACAATACAACAGCACTTGAATTACAAACTTATTGTTTTCATCTTATGCTTATGTAACTCTTCTAAAGAATTTAGTGTTACAGGACCTGACCCAAGTTTGCATTATCTGTATGGAAAGATATCAATGACAAATGTTGTCCTCAACACTTTTGGCAGTGCACCAGGCTGCCTGGCTCGAAAGTGTATGCCTGGGATGACCGACCTCATCAAGGTGGGATGAAAAATATGTGAGGCTGAACGACTCTCTCACACTGGCCTCTGCTTAATTTTGATGCTAAAAATGTGACAAAATAACAACTATTGCGTCTTTGGAGTAGAGATCAGCTTTTTTGCCCTCCACGGGCAGCAATTTTGAATAACAAATGTCTCTTCTGAAAGACCTGTGCATGGCACCTGCAGGCTCCCCTCGGGCACTTTCAGTTCTGCATACTTCCAGTCACAATAACCACAGGGTTCAGTTCCATTTTGTCTGAAAGATTTTCTCTGCAGACTCACTAACAAGAAGAGAGTAGCAGCTGCTGAAATGTGAAAATCTGAGAGTGATGATCTGATAGCATGTTAATGTGATTTAGCAGCCGCTAGGAAGGGCGGGCCGTGGGAGGATGTGGGTGACAGTCACAGAAACTGACTGACAGTTTGGCACATGAAATCTACCCTAATGGACAGTTTTATTCTGTTGGAAAGGAATCAATTCAGGAGGCTAAAGGACTTCCATCTAGTATCAGTGACAGTGATTTTAATTGCAGTGCTAAAATGCTTAGGTCATAAGCAGTTTTTGAGCTAATTCAGAAATGTGTTAAGTGGGAAAAAGAGAATCTTTCAGCATGGTCTGAGTAAGTGCAAGGAGTGGGTTGAGCTAAGAGTAGGAAGAAATGTTTGGTATTGGCAATACCTGGTAAATCACAGACTAAGGATTGGTGACTGACCTAATAATGGAACCTGTTTTATATCTCCCTGGAGTACACATCAGAGAGCTGGCCCATCTCTGCACATGACAGTCTACATCACTTAAAACACATTTTCTCTCTAGCAGGATCACAGCAGCAGGTCTTTTCCATTCCTTGTCCCAAAAATTCCAGCATTCAAGCCCCTGTGCCTACAGCTAAACAGCAAAAGAGAAGTAAAAGGTGGAGGTAGCAACCCTAGGAAACCATAAACTCACAAATTATCTTTAACCAAATCCTTTAGTGAATGGTTTTGATTTAATTAGCTAATTTAATCTTCGCTACTTTTTCTATATGACATAATGCTATAACATCAAGTGCCACTGGATTACATGGTTTGCAGTGGTTTTATATACTCCTGTAACTGTGATGGAATTTGTGTGATGAGTTGAAAGAATCAGTATCTAAATAACTCTGTGGGTTACAGCAATATTTTCTTGGGTTTGAAAATGGCAGGTTGGTTGGGGATAATCATGGTTGTTTGGGAACTTTTGGACATGTCTTTAAACTTACTTGGTAGTTCCAGAGGCACCAGGATCAGTCCTCTCCTTCTTTGCAAAATTTTGATGCTCTGTCCTGGTCTTTTCATTTTCTCTTTAAAATGGCTGATGTGAGAACACGTCTTCTAGAAAGGTACATTTCCTTCCCATGTTGTCCTGGTTTCAGTGTTTTGTCACTGCTTTATGGAATTCTGTTTTACAGTAAAAAAAGGCAGACAAACATAGAAATCGAAGTTTGTCGTAGTGTACACAGAGATTCCATAACATCCAGCAGCATTCTTCGTTACAGAGTCCTCAAATAATTTAATTCTTAGTGAAGATTAACAGCTTTCCTCTCTAGTTCAGTAGCTTTCTAATTGTTAAAACTTTCATGTCATCATGTCTTTCCATAAGGGTTAAGAACTGTAGCTTATTTTCAACACAGCCAATGAAAATAGCAGTGTGATTGAGCAGATATTTGTTTAACTGGGGTTTAGTGGTCACTGCCATTAGCTGGTTTGAGATGTCCTCCTTGCACATGGCTTTTGGGTTTTTCCTCTCTATTCCTGTTAAATCAAGACATGCTCAAGTGATGCAGTTGCATCAGGAAGGAATTTATAAACCGTGTACTGTGCGGGTCACAGCAGCTGAATGATCTTTTGTGTACTACAGAAAGGTGAAGAAAAGAAAGTTGATGGACATATACAGAAGAGAAAGTTCCAAAATGTAGCAAAGCTGCCCCACCACTTGGACCATGTCCTGAAAGTGTTGCTGCACACATAGGCAGTAACAAACAGGGGTGGTGGAAAGCAGTGTTGTAGTGGATAATACAGAACCTCCAGGGCTCTGTGGTACTTTGGGGACACTGCAGAGTCCTACAGCTGGGGGCTAGAGACTGAGTCTTGTGACAGTCTTAGTGTTTCATGGACATTGTAGTCTTTCTTTGGGCTGATAGGGAATCAGTGCTCCCATTCACTCCAGCAAACAAAAAAAAAAAAGAACTTGAAGAAATCAGTTACATTTTCTGACACCTGTTAAGTGAAAAACAAAACAAAAAACCCTAGTGACTTAATGAAAAAGAGTATAATCTGATTAAAAGAAGAGAGGAAAGAAGTTGCCTTCACTAGTTAACACATTTTCTGCAAATACAAAATTACTGAGTACCAGAATTTTTCAGCTATTCTGAAATTTGACTATTGTTTTATGAGTCCTGCCAGTTTTCCAAACAAAATATTGCATACAGTTATTTTGCCACCAGCCTGAACAAAATGGACACCCTTTCTATCATGTTTGTGTCAAATGCCATTGTTCCTTCTCATAAAGGACTGTGCTTTAAGGCAGGATTTCAGAAACAGCACAGAAATGCAGAAGAGAGGGATAAACTCAAGTCATCCCTAACAGACCCATTAGGAGAAGCTATTTATTTTATAGAGGAATTCACACAAATTTTGCTGAATAACACTTGGATTCTTGTAAAGAAAACAAACCCAACAGCTGAAAAAGACATAAACAGGCCTGGCTCCTGGCACTTTTGCCAAGTTAAAGCAGAGAGAGCAAAACCAGTAGCAAAAACACATACCCTGAGTTGACTGCACTGCACAATGTACTCCTGCCTGCCTTTATCTGAATGGCTGTGACAATCTCTGAGCTCTTTAGTGCCTGACACACACCGAAACACAAACATTTTTCTGAGGGCCAATACGGATGGTTCATTAATATTCTATATATTATTAATCTAGTTATTCCTATAATATTGAGAATATTGAGACTGTTGAATATTGAGACTGTTGCAAATGCCGGATTACCTGGCTCATTTAACATACTCCATCTCCATCTCTGGCTGGCCATGGTAATGTGCCCGTAGGAATTGGGAGCTTGCTCTTCCCAGGAGCCCAGTGCAGGGTGAGGGGCAGCAGCCTGGCCCCCTGACCTCAGAGGGTCCTGGCATTTGTGGCTGGCTGGAGGCAGAGATTGCCACAGTCTTTATTGCAATTCCTCCTGCACAGCAGTGGGGGTCAGACATCATGGCACCTCCATTTCTCTTACACTAGTAGGACTAAGTATCTCAATGCTTGGTTTCCTTCCTTAGTAATTTCTAACATCCAAATTAGAAATTTTATGCAATATCATGCAGCTGTTTTATGCCCATGTTGTTCAAACTGCAATGCTAACTTTTTAAATTGACAATATTTGGTATCTTCTATATTAGTGTACAGATTCTAAAATATAAATTTATGAAATAGAGATTATAATAGCAAGAAAATAGGCCCTCCGTGAAGATAGTGCATTTATTTTTTGTTGGTCTCTTCACCTGCCATCACAAGTTTTCCATTCTCTGTTTCTTTTTCATCTAGTTATTCCTGGTGCCCCTTCTCTGTGCTGTTCTGTTCTTTCTCCTTTTACTCTTGGCCATTTCATTCGTACTGTTCTCCAGGTCCCTGCAATAAAGTAAGGAGTAGAGCCTTCTGACAAAATTACTTTTTCCTGTTGCTGCTGTCCCCTGAAGTGCAGTTTTCCCCCATATCTGTTCCGTCCCATTCTAGATGTGCCATTAGCCAAAATGTCAACAGTAATGGACAGCACATACATAACCCCCTATAGCTTGTTCCAGTTTGTTCCAAACTTGATGGTTTGGACTTTTCCAGGTTGATAGGCCAATTTCCTTCAGGGCTGCCCCTCAGTTCTGATGCCTGCCCCATCCCCAGCAAGGCATTCCCCTCCACGCCCTCTCCCTCTTGCAGAACTGATGAGCTCTGCTCTTCCTGTGTTGGTAAACACCACTGCAGAGGGACATGCCTGCAGCAAAGGGCCTTCTGCTCCCACCCTTCAGGTTACTGTTGTCTGATGATGCTCCTTGCTCTGTATTACGGCCAAAAAAGACATCATACTAGACATCATATTAGACATCAAACCAGAAAGAGGGCCACTACAGTTCAGCTGCAGTTGTGCAATCAGGAGCAGAATCTGACCCGTATTAAACACAGTGGGCATGGCCTCATGCAGAAACTGATGTTCACAGTGTTCCTGTGTGCAGCTCTATCTGTCACTACTCTGAAATAAAAAAATTGTGGCATGTCCTTCTTATCTAATTCACCTATTTTGTTCCCTCTTTGTAGAAGAACTTGTGAAAAATGTTGGTGAACAGGAAAAAGACCAAAGCAGAAATTCCACAGATGCACAGTTACAGGAAGAGGCAACAAGGACAAAAAATGAGAGTAGTCAGGGAAGTGATGGTACAACCTGTCCTCCCAGATCCATCGTCCTACAAGTAGTCTCTTTCGACACTCCTCTGAGTGATGAATCCAGCTCAGAAAAATGCACTAACTCTGATCCGAACCAGAAAGATCTCAGCGATGCCCAGCAAGAGACACAGAATACAGACCCACTGAATGGTAATGCTTCATCACAGAGCACAAGCCAGTCTAATGAAGCTGTCCAGGGTGAAGCTGCAGCAGTGTCTGGTATCTCCCTGTCAAACATCAACAGCAATGTAAAATACTGAAATAAGGTGTTGTACAAACCACCAGCATAGGACAGTTTCTTGTGAAAGTGGTAGTATCCCAAAACATCAAATAGAAGCATGTAAACAAATATCAACTTCTTGATATCAGCTATTTGGGATCTACTAGAAAATTCTTCAGAGAATATATTTTAGTTGAACTTGAAGAATGCCTTTAGAATAATTTAAAGATATATATTTACAACTAAATAGCAATTTGTTACTGGAGAATAAGGTAAACTTTCAAAATAGAACTATCTAACATTTTATTTTTGAATAAGTAATTACACTATTAACATTTGTTCCCCTTAGTTTGGGCACCTAATATGATTGTTATTTTGTAAACCACATCCTTTGTACCAAACATAGTGTGACTCTAAGAGTTAAGCTTAAGTAGACGGAATTCGCCAATCGTAATAGTCATGGGACTGTGTCGTTCACTTAATTAGGAAGATCAGTCTCTTGACTGTAGCTGCTAGACAAGTGGAGCAGCCAGAAAATTGCTAAAATGTCAGAATATGTTTTTAGAGTGTAAGTATTTTATCACAAGATGACCATGTCTAGTATCTGGAGACTGCAACACAGTAGCAAGAGCAACATGCCCAAGCAATGAGGAATAGATGTTATCAAAGGAAGAGGAAGACACTGTGCATCTTCATTTTATTTTCTGAGTTTGCTTATAGTTAGATTAAGCTTTGAGGTGTTAGGGTAATAAGAATAATCAAGGATATAATGACACTTCTTTTCCTCACTCTTACTTAAGATGCAAAACTCATTAATGCTTTAATGACAGTAAGCCTTGCAATATTCTGCCAGAAGTATGGCATTGTCTGAGCAGCAACACTGAAGTGCTTATAATGCTTAGCTTAGACACGAATATATGACTTGGCATATTTCTCAAAAAACCTTTTTATGGAGAACTCCCACTTACTCTAGATTCCCACATTCCACGGCTCCATGCTTTTATTGTTGACAGGTTTTTTCCATCAGAAATAACAGATGGTTAATTTAGGGCCCTAAATCAAAATATTTACACTAAAATTATTTTCACAGCATTTGAAGTTGTCTAATAACTGACATTTTATCTTTTGACATGCATTTTTTACAACAGGTTTGTATTAATGCTCAACTTAAAATTTAAGTGCCTTAGAGAAGTTCCCCATCTCCTGGATGATGAATGCTGTAGGAAAAGCTGCATCTTTTATCTTTCAGACTTGGCAGAAGGCAGGTGTGGTGTAGCTGTACTTGTGGGTCTTTAGATGGCTGACCAACAAAAATGATGTTTGAGAGGTCAGATACAACTCAGCATGCAGTTAGTTCACACTGTTGTGCCAGGTCAATCTTTAGATTCCACCTTTCCTGTGAGAACAAAGATTTCTTATCTTATAAAATGCTAATCTAATTTGTTTTCTAAGGCGGGAAATTTTTTAGAGAATGCATTGTACTTTGAAACTTCAAACTGCAAAATTTATGAAATGGGTAAGAAGCAATTAGGTTTTTAATAGTGTTTTTGCGCCTCTGTTGATGTTCAGTGGATGCAGACAAAACTCTTTTAACAAAGGTCAGACATTTTCAATGGAATGTTGCTTCAAGCAAGCAGAAGGTAGCAAACACATGACCTTTCACTGTTTCACAAATTAGACTTATTTGAGTACTCTAAGAGACACCATACATCTGTCAGGACGTTATTAGCACTCTCCATGTTTCTTCCAAGAAGAAGACTTCTCTACTTCTGTAGTTTCTGTACTGAGGATGAGGGGGTAGAAGGCTAAGGGGATGTCCAAAGTGCTTGCTGACTCCCTGGGTGGAGAAGTGAGCACCTGCAGATGCTAGGATTGGGAGGGTGAGATAGAAAGGAAAGAAGAAAAGCAACATGGTTATTCAGGTTGAAATTTCATATGTTAGCTGTCATTGTTCTGTCTTTTATAAAAAGCAGAAAATCCAGTTAAGCTTTCTGCGATTCAATTATAACAGCTGGGGAACAGACGAAGATGATGTGGGAGCTGTCAATGAATGTTTGGATGTGCTATGATGAGGGCGTCCCCCATTTAAAAAAATTTAAAAGGGCCTGTTTTCTGCTTTTTGTATCACATCTCTTTCTAGGTGTAGTTCTTGTAGACCATCACATTTTAGCAACAGGAGTAGCTCTGCCCTGGGTCCGGGTTGGTGCAAAGGGAAGACTGGAGGGTTGCTGTTACAACCACTGCAGTTGAGACTGAAAGTTGTTTTTCTCCACAATACCTTTTTTCCTTTCCATCATCTCACTTTCATTTAATTGAATGGTACAAGATTTAATGAAACTATTATAAGGTGATTTGTTTTTAAGTGATGATTTTCCTTTTCTCCTGAGTGATTTAATAATTAGAACATTAATTTTAAAAACTGCTTCTGTTTAATTAAACGACTCCACATTTCAATGATTTATAAATGCTAATTGGCAAACTTAACTTCTCACTTGTAATGATAGCCACATTAATCCTTAATATCAAAATGCAGGGGAGATAATAAATCTGTGATAAAACAGATTGCCAGTAGCTTCACTCTATATGACAGCAGAGGACTGCCCAGTCCCATTGAGTGTGCAGCACATTCAGCATCACCAGCAGTCAGTCAGTGAGAGCCTCTGGAGAGCAGCCAGGTTAAACAGCAGCAGGCAGATCCACACCAACAACATGCCAGCTTGATTTATGGTGCTGCAGGTAGCATCAGGGGATCATCTGTGCCATGCAAATGCTTGGTGACCGCTCAGTGCTGCCCCGTGCAGCTCAGCCAGCGTGGAGCCCTCTGTGTCCGAGCAGAGCAGGAGCAGATTGCTGTGCTGCCTGCTTCCTTAGTGCTCCTTGGGAAACCAGGATCCTGGCACTAAGGGAAGGCATCCATGCTCATGCATGGGATAAGGATGGAGGGAAGGTTAGATTAAAAAAGAAAGAAATGTATTTATAAAAAAGATAGGGTTCATAAGATAGCAGTCATTAGAACCCGCATTTTTTTATCACATAAAAAAACTTGATGCACAAACAGAAAGCTATATATGCCTTAGAATTTACTGTTTAGTTTTTTGAAATTTATTCTACAATATAAGAAAGATATTAAGCTATTAGAGACTTTCCAGAGGAGGCCACAGAATGGGAAGGGTCTGGAGCAGAAGCCATATGAGGAGCAGCTGAGGTTACTCGGTCTGTTCAGCCTGGAGGAGTCTGAGGGGAGACTCACTGCAGTTAAAACTTCCTCATGAAAGGAAGAGAAGGGGCAGCCACTGAACTCCTCTCTGTGGTGACAGAGACAGGACTCAAGGGGATGGCCTGAAGTTGTGTTGGGGAGGTTTAGGTTGGATATTAGAAAAAAGTTCTTCACCCAGAGGGTGGTCTGGTACCAGAATAGCCTCCCCAGGGCAGTGGTCACACCACCAAGCCTGACAAAGTTCAAGAAGCCTTTGAAGAAAGCTTTCAGGTGCATGGTGTGATTCTTGGCAATGGTGCTGAGCAAGACCAGGAGCTGGACGTGATGATCCTTGTGGGTCCTTTCCAACCCAGCATATTCTGTGATACTGTGAATTGTTTTAAGACTTCCACAAACTCAAGTGTCAAGTATACAATCTAAGTATTTATATAAATAGTTTTTGCTTTCATACTTCTTCCTACCCTTTTTTTTGTTTTTAAAGAAAATAATGCTAATAAAGTTTTGCTAAATCCCTCCATAAAGAGCCACAGGCTGAAAGATCTGTTGACATCCTTGCTCTAATTAATGTTATTCCAATTTTGAGATTTGAAAAGCCTTTGAAGTATTGGTTGTCTGTATTCCACCTACATTAAATTGATTGAAAATAAGGGGTGGTGTAGGATGCTGCTTGTGGGAATATGGCCCATCTGCTTGTGTCTGCATTACAGAGCAGGCAGCACACACTCTGCCACCATTCAAGGTAGTGAAACAAAGGTGAAATCAGTAGCAATTCTTATTTGTTTACAGTGAAGCCATGGCAGATTTGTAGCTATTAATTTTCTTCTTTCTTCATGCTTGTTCTCTTGAGTTTTATTTCTTCTCTTCCTATCCTCCTTCCTAAACTGTCAGCCTCTTCTTGAACTCGCCATCATCTTTCAATTTTCTTTTCAGATCATGCATCATCTACTTTCCCTTTCAGCTACTTCTACCTTTGTTTTCTGGCTTTCAAAAATATTCCCCTCACTATTTTTATAACTTTTAAGCTTCTCCCAGGTCATCTTTTCCACTTTTGAGACTTCTATGCTTTTCCTTTCTGACATTTTCCATTCAGTGTTGTTACTGGTGGGATCCCTCTGTCAAGTGGATTAAACTGAGAAGTTACTATATGTAGTTAGTAAACAACACTGTGAGTTTGCTACACTGTACCCTGCCTACCATCTCAGTGTGTAAATTACTCAGCTGTACTCATTCAAAGCAACTGAAGGAATAGTTTAAGCAGCAGTTTAGTTCTATGAAAATTGTCTATTTGAGATTCATGTTGTATCACTTAGTTTGAAAGCTGTTTGTGTTACTCTGTGTCATTGCTCCTACCTGATTGAATTGAGTCCTTAGAACCTGGCACTGGCATCTTTCATTATCTGGGAGAAACTTAGACTCTGATTTGAAAGCCTATGGTAAAGAGGATTTAAACAGTGCTTTGTAGAGGGTGAATTTTGACTTTCAATAAGCTGGAAGAAAAAAAATGAACCAAACCCAAACCCACTTATTAACACTCATGTAAAAGTCTTCGTAGTTTTGTTTCATGCTGTGATCTATTGCTTTCATTCTGTCTTTTGCCTTGTGGATAAACCATAATGATTATTTAATTCAAGCTGATGCTTATTCTGGTGAGAAAGCAATTAAAGAAAGCAATAAAGAAACCTCATTTTATCCTTAAAATATCTTGAGGAACTCGATTCTGTCTGTCTATGGCTGTGCAGATTCTCTTGAATTAACTTCCTCTTTCAGGTTGCCAATCACATTTGTTTATCTTCCAGGTGAACCAAAACACTGTAAGAAGTCAGAAGATATTGTAAAAGCCACGGAGCAGACAGAAGCACTGGTACAGAACTAGATTTGCTATTTCTTAAAGGCTTCTGACATTTCAGGCAGGACAGGTAATTTGGTAATTTCTTTCTTTTAATGGGGAAGATTTCATGCCATAAAGGCTTGCTTAGTGCTATTCTTAACCTCTTTGTTCCATCCCAGTTGTGCTTATATTACAAAATGTTGAAATGGGGACACAGAATACCTCGCTTTCAATGTCACCTTAAAAAATTCAATATAAAGAAGGGAAAACCAGTACTTTTAAATCTCTGAATCCTTAGTGTCAGACTAAATGATCATGTGATAAATCATTCTCAATTCAAGTACATGGAATATTGGAAGTGATAATATCAGAAATCTCTTGTTTATGAGTTTTCATTTGACCTCTGTTGCAGGAGAAAAGAACTCTAGCTGTTCCTACCTCATGATCTCAGAGGCTGTTATCTGTCAACTTGTTCTTGGATCATCCTATTTCTGTGGAGAGTGATTGAACAAAATGTTCAAAAATGTAAAATATAAAACCCTGAGCTGGTAACTCAAGGCACTTAAAAACTTGCAAGATTTCAGTTGGTTTTGTGTTGCTATTTCCTCTTCTATTCTGCTTTCTTAAACTAGCCAAAATAATTTTTTCAGCCAAAGTTGGACCTTGCTTTGTTGCATCACTGGTACCAGACATTTCCAGTTAATCAGGAGACATGTGAAAACATGATGTTTGTCGTCTGCCTGGGATTGCTGTTATGTGTCGCTGCTGCTGGTGTCCAATGAAAATGGAAAATAAAAATGAAATATGTTTCTAGATACTTGTTCATGCAATCATGCTGCATGCACCATAAAAGTCCTACTTGTTAGCTTCCTTAAAATATCTGGAAATAAATGTTTGTAGACTGTACAGGGAAGTTGTAAAGTTACGCTGACCAGCCTGTGTGAATGAAGATTCTTCCCCACTGCAGTGGCTGCCACGTGGACAGAACTGGTGTTGAACAGCTTCAAAAGTATTTGAAATATCTCTTTAAAATTAATTGAATAGCATCTGGCGTTAAAATGCTCTGAATCCTGTAATATCTTGAAGGACATCAGCACTGGTGTCAGCCCTATCATGAAGCTGGTACTTACTGTTTTGTAGGGTGGAAGAGACAGCAACAGAAATACATGAAATTTGCTTCACTTCAGTAAAATGTTGCGTTGCCTCTCAAACAGAAATGGAAGGTGACACAAAGGCCTTATGTCATGGTTTATCTCAAAGGTGCAAAGGTGACAATATTCATCCTGCAACATCTTTGCTAGAGTTGGTTTCTTTTTGAGGGGCAGCAAAACCAGCAGCACACAGGCAGTTACCTCTGCTAGAAGCCTCAGAATGAGCCCTCCAGCCCAAGCTGTGCCCGTAAAGAAACTCCGTTTTCATCTCTTTTTCCCTTGAGCTGCACATGACTCCTCCTGACTTGTCTGGGTGTATTACACAGCTGCAGCCAACCTCATTTCCCTCTGCTGGAACCTGCCAGGAAACTTCTAGGCTCCCGTTCAGGTTCTAGGCGCTCAGGTGGCTCCAGACGCTGCACTCCCTGTTCTCCTTTTTGGACCCTGTGGTTATTACCTCACTGAACAAAAAGTCTTTCTAATCAGCCATGGTCTGCTCTGAAGGGGACTTGTGGGGGCAGTGGCACTCTCCTCTGTGCCAAGGGCAACTGAGACCTGTGTGCTGTTCATCTGCTGCTTCAGGGATCCAACCAGAGCTCAGCAGGCATCAGGCTCCACCTCAGCACGGGCGCGCTTTGTCCGATCGAAGAAGGAATCATAAAACAATCACCTTTGCTGACCCTTACATGTCCATACCTATTGACTGTCTCTTTTCTGACAGCAGAGCAGTCAAAATTGAGCTGGGAACAGTGTAAGCTCTGAGCCCTGGGACAAGGGTATGCCAAAAGGTGGAATTCCTGTCATTGAATATGTAAGCCATATATGTGCTATGCATAAGTAGTATGCATAGTTTTAACTTAAGAAATGTTTGTGCATATAGGATGTAAAAAATGCATTTAAATTGTTTTGTGTATCTGGTCCAAGGCTTGTATTTAGCATGGACAAATTTCTGTACAGTGCCATTAACGAATGAAATGTTAACAGATGAAATTGTATCATAGATGTTATAACGCAATCAATATTTTTTGCTAAGAGTTAAGAATTTATATATTCTCTGCTGGTGTTTGAGCAAATTATTAGTAGCCTGGACCGCTCTGTGCACCTTTGCATCCTTTTTGGGAATGTTGGAGTCTTTTTTTTCATTTGTAATAAAATGTAAACCATCTTATGGCTTCTTATTGTCCTTATGACAAGAGAAGAAATTTAATGGTCATATCAGACTTTTTTTAATTGTAAGTTGCCATATGCTGTGGCAGTGGAAAATCTTTTTAATTAAGATCTGAGAAGTCAGAAACTTATTTTAGATAAGTAGGTAATATATAGCTCCCACCAAATTTGAAAAGAACAAAAGACAACTATTGCCTTTAAAAACTAGGCCAGTTAAATATTTGCTACTGTTTTTCAACATGGTAACTTATAATTCACTGAGACTGAAAGTCTGAAGCAATCAGAATTTAATCTTTATGTTGTATTTTCAATTTCGGACTTTTACCATAGTTGAACTTAAAACGTTTTTTTCTGTGTCTCTAGCCCATTTAGATTTATTACTGTGCAAAAATTTTCACCTGGAATACAAGCAGAAAATATAACAGATTCTGCAGAGAACTTGAAGCTCCCTGTGGGACTCTCAGTGTCCTGTTGTCATAGTGAGCACCAAGATCTCCCACTGCAGAAGCTAGAAGGAGCTCCTGGTCTCACAGGAGGCACTCATTGCCTGCAGATCTCATTCATTAGGATAGACGAGTGCTTTTTTCTATAAATAATTCCTATTTGCTCATTTGTATCCAGATTTTATCACTGTGGTAGATGTTACTGAAACACAAGAAGAGTCCTTAGTTTTTTTGTTAATGCCAGCTGATTCTCTTTCTTTCTTCCTTCCTTTATTCTTAGCAAGATTTTGCCTGGACATGACCCAAAGCTTGGCGTGTTGTTTGGATGAGGAGAAATTTTCTTTGAAGGAGAAGACCAATAGAGCCAACACATGCTGGTTAAGGCTTTGGGCTTGGTGAAATTTGGCTTCATATGGGAGAAAGGCTTCTTGAGAGAGCCTCTCCCTGAACAGTAGTTTTATCTCTGAAACCTGTAAGGCTGCGCTACCAAAACACTGCATGGGGCCCTAAGAAATGGTGTTTGTATCTGCATCTCCCCCACAGCATTCTGGGCATGTACCCTGCATTGAGCACACTGACGAGCTGTAGCTATACATGAGCCCTCAAGAGTTTTATTTTGTACTTTTATCTTGAGATATATGAAATATATATTATGTAATATTGTTATGGGTTATGATCTAGCCAGTATTTTTTTAATTTAATTTTCAAGAAGGCAATCTACAACTGTGTGTTTTTATTCTGCTGTATTTGTCCATATTTCCTATGATGATATTCCCAAATAAATCTGATTTGAGGGCAAGGATTGTGAAGCTCCTGAGTGTTAGTTACAAATTTGATTTCCTGGGGCATTTTTGCTCTTTTGTGTATGATTGACTTTGAAAATTGACAGTGCATACATATGGTCATTTCCAACCCTTTCACCCATTTGAGACTCCACAGTTTTTCCATTACTGTCCCAGTTTGCCACACAAACTCACTCACATCCTCATGGCACGTTTGAAAACAATTTCTTTGAGTCTTGCCTTCTTAGCCTTTACGGCTAAAATAGCTCTTGCATGAAGAAAAACATAACCAATAAAATATTTTTTACACAAAAAAGTTCTTAGTGTGGTTGAAATTGAAGGAGCCACTGGGGCTGTACTTGTTAGGATCAATTCTTCAGGAAGGGTATGACTTTGAGGGATACCTCCATGGCATGGTGTAAATTTTATAATCCAAGTTCAGTGTAAATGGAATAAAACAGGTCCCCTTTCTACTGGGATTGAAAATGAATGGCAAGAATCCCATAGGCTCAAATATGTATCAAATCCTAACTACGTACATGATAAAAATAAATCAAGACAACTACTTTATACCACATTCTTTGCAGTTCCTCTTTTCCAGGTGCCATCTGAGCTACATGCAGAAAGGACCTTCTTCTTGTAGAGATGCCAGAAGTCAAACAAGACACTACTGTGATGAAAATAATTTAAAATTAACAAATCAAGATCACTAGTGGTAAGTGTCTAAAATGTGTATTTTTAACAGACTATACAGTTATTGTATGAGAAAGAGGAAAATGTAAGTATGATTAACATTCTCCAGCAGCAGATTAGAGATTTCTGTGTACAGTAGTTTAGCAGACAAAGGTTTGTCTGAAAGGGAAGTACAGCCCTTTTAAAGCATTTTTTTTTTAAATCACATCCTTGAAAAACTGTATGGAAAAATGAGTGGAATTGAATTTAATGCTATGAGTAAAAGAAATTGTCCTCTGTCAAGCACTATGCAAGCATCTTTAAAAAAATAATTTTACTTTCCTGGTCATTTAATGGGTCTCCAGAGACTCGCTTTCCATGTCCCAGAGCAAGCATTCAGAAGTTTTAGCAAACTGTGACTATCTAAGTTTTCCCCTGGGAACAAAGAAGAAAGTCATAACCATGGAGTTATAAATGGGAAAAATCTCTTATAAAAAATGGGAAAAAGTCTCTTATAAAACTGTTTTGGGCTGAACTTTGCTGCAAAATACTTTCTTTGTGCCTAGGCAAGTCCTTTGCTTGCGGCCTTTGAGTGGAGAATTGTTGGGAAACTTTACATTAGCTGAACTTGGACAATATCTTAACAAAACCTTTGTCACCTATTCTGACAGATTACATAGTATATGAACTTTAAAGCTGTTGAGTTTTATGCACTTGCAACATCCTGTATAGGTCATTATTACAAACCAGAAGTAACAAAGCTGTAGCCAAATAAGGGGGTAAAAATCAAAATGGTAGGTGCAATCTTGGCTTTAAGGTGAAACAGTTAAGCAGAATAGAATTTTCTTCACTTTTATTTGGACTGTAGTTTTAAAGCTGTCTCATCACCACATAGAACCTATTGCTGGTGCACCTACAAGCAACACTCCTGAACCTGCAAGAAAGACTGTGGGACTTATACCATAGTACCATGTATAAACATGGTTACATGAAAGTATTGGCTAATTATTTGTATAAAGCCTGATATTATTATCTCAATCGAAACTCAATGAGCCAAAGGGTCAAATTCACCTATGATGCATTTCCATGAAAGCCAAGAGATGGTGTCATACCAGAAATTAATTTGTTATTTGGATAGTAATTGGTTGTCTCTTGCTCTCTCTGTATTCAGCTGGCTTACAGATCCTGTTTTCTGCAGTGCAGGGTACTCTGAGGGTCTAATGTCTCTGTACAAAGCATGTCTTTAACTTTAGGCCATCTTGAATTCTTTTATTGAAATTGTGCTTCCTTGTCTTTGAGAGTGCTCAACTTTGAGACAGAACTGTATTTTTCTTCTTGTCAGAAATGAACATTCACCTTTATTGTTTGGGGTTCAGCAGTAGTTCACAACTGGAATTAATGGTTGCATATTTGGTTCAAACATGTTAATATAATGCATGATGCATCTTTATTTTAGTGTTCCCACCTGGGAAAGACTCCTATTCTGCTAGGCACAAGGTGGTTTGAGGTAGGGCAGAACTGTGACTGCAGCCAGGGTAGCTCTGGAGGACAAGTGTGTGGTTTCAGGTAAATAGTAGATGCAGGAGCATGACTACATAGTTGATATTTCCAGTAAATTAGAGAATAAAAATGTCATGAGCAATTTAAATATTATTTATAGTTGACCTTCATGTCTGTTTTTTAATATTCAATCTGCTGAGTGTTTAAAAAAGCAATTAAAAGTCCCATATAATGTTAAAACCCTTGATAAATGTAATAAACAAATGACATATTCAAAAGAGAGAATCTATGTCCCATTAGGAGAGAAAAAGAAAGATGAGAGCAACATATGGCAGTATAATTAGAATGATTAGGGAAGCACATCAACAGAATTTATGCTGCAGGGAAAATGTAATAAGAAACCAACACACTTTCCTCACTGCCTTGAAAACCGCAAATATCGCTCTCTGAAAAGAAGATGCAGAAAGGGTCCCTGGCATTTAAAGCTGTAACTTGTGTTCTTCTCTCATTATTAAAGATGCACACAGCCATCTGCAAACCATTTATTTTTTGCAGAGTTCACATTGTCCCATTGCTTTGATTAATAAGGAGCAATATTACACCTCAGCTGCTTTTCAGAAAGATGCTATTTTGGAAACCTAATTAATACTCATTCCACAGTTAGCTTGAGGTGTTCGTTAGTGCCAGATACTGAGTCTTTATTTGTTTCTCATTATGTGGAGAGTATTGCTTCTCAATGCCAGCGTTTTTGTTTTGCATTTTGGAATAACCTTTCGACACTCCTGCTTCCCACAGCCCTCCCTTCAGAAGAGCTAATAACACCTGTCATCATTATTTTCACATGCCTGTTAATGTCTGTTGAAGACATTGTGGGCTATTTACATATATAGACTATCCTGATGCACAGCAAATATTCCTGCTATTTTCTGAACAGTTGGGCCAAAGAGAAAAGCAAAATTTAGAAACTTGGAAATGCAATTAAAATCTCAGTTTACCACTAAGGGTCAGTATATACTAGGCAAATGAATCATTAAAAAATTGAAAGAGTGTGTATGGCCTAGCAGAAATACCAAATAATTTTTCTGCTCTAACCCCCCAGATTATTTAATAAAAACCACAGACAATGTATAGCAGAATATAGACATTGAACTTGTGTAAACTCCATCAGCCCACTTTGATGAAACTGGAGATTAGCAGCATTTTACCAAGCAGCCTGAGGTTTAGCAGAGAGTGCACAAATATCTTGCTTGAGATTTGCTTAAAGTGCTGCTATCCTCACTGGAGGAAAAAGGAGAGAATATGGGAAAGCAGACGGCATTTAGCATCCACTCAGTTGCCAAGGATAATGCTGTGCATGAAAAGGTTAAATGTAATTGCACATGTCAGGAATCAACAGAACAACTGAGGCTCTTTCTGGAGCTCAATCTTGCGCTGAGCTGCTATAGAAAAAATAATAAAAAGAACAAAAAAAGAACATCTGTGGGCCTGGGTACTAACATGGGTGCAATAGGAGAGGAAGAAAGGGGAGTTTGAGGGACAGCATGTTTTAAATATGCCCTTATATTGTCCCCTCAGGGTTAGTGGACAGACAATGCCTTATTTTCTGCAGGGATAAGGTCCCTCATGAAAAAAAACTTGTCTCAAGAGAAAATAAATGAGGAGGGGAGCCCAGCACCAAGCAGGACATTTTGTTGCACAGTGCCAGCTGTACAAAAGCAGACCTGCAGCCTGCAGGAGCCCTGCTTGGGTCCCTCCCCAGCCACCACAGCCTACCCAGGCCAGCTCTGGAGAGAGCCACCCAATGCTTCACCTTCTGGAGTAAAATAAATGCTTTTTCTTTTTAAAGAGTGAAAACCACCAGCAGCCTGGCCTTTGATGTTCCAGGAAGTGCAGGTGAGCTGGGAGTCCCTTCCTTGCTGACTGCCTGGACCCTGGACACCATGGGGGGCCCTCGCCCAAGCACAGGCAGGGCAGTAGAACCTCTCCTGCAGCCCTGCCTCAGAGTCAGTGTTGGATGTGACACTTCTGGTAAAATAACACCAACAGTGCAAGAACTAATGGTGATTTTTCAGTTTACATTACTGGGGAGAAATAATGGTATGAGAAGACAGTGGGTAAATCCTTGAAGAATTCAACAGAATTTATAGTGATCTTAAAAAAAAAAAGCAGGAAATCTAGTAATTAAATTGATAGCAGGATAATAGAAGCTTTCCTGTACACTACACATCATATTTCCCCAAAGGAAAGTATGTTTCAACCAAATATATGTTTTTTCTCAAGCAAAATTCCTCTGACTTCAGTAGAAAGTATGCTTTAGAAAGCATACTTTAGAATGCTTTAGAAAGGAGTTTTAAATCTTGACTCTTAATATCTACTTAAGTGTTATCTGATTTTGCACCTGGAGAATAAAAAACATATGCCATTTTGAAAGTCAAATACAGTTCAGACTAAATCTGGGTGGGGTTTTTTTCCCCCACCCAGAAGTTTTCCCCCACCAAGAATTTATGAAGCGTAATTATACTCAGGTCCAACAGTCAATCTGAACCAGCATGTTCAGTGATGAATTCTCCAAGCTCCTATCAGGTGCTTTGGGTGTTGCCTTTGAAATGCTGAGATTCCAGAGTGTTGAATACCTTGTCTGGTATCCAGTGTTATAAATCACGTCCATGCTTTGATTTGCTCACAGGTCCTAGACAGTTCTCATCTGCAGCCTGTGGCTACTAATAACCAGCAAAAAGCCATTAATATCCAAAGTGCTTTATTAGCTAGCAACAGAGAGGTGGTGTGAGGTTAAACACCAATGACTGATACACAGCTTGGGAGTGGCTGTGGCAACGAGCAGTTTTGTGAAGAGCCTGGTGCTGTGCGAAAGCAAAGCCATGGCAAAGCTGGGACCAGAGCCCAGCTCTTCTTGCTGCCATTCCAGACCTGACCTGGGGCCATTCAAACAGTTCCTGAAAGGGTCATTCCCTTCTTTTTGTTGTTTGGGACATAAAAAGCTCTCAGTCCTGTAAATCCTGTAGTGGCTTCTGTATAATTGCAAAGTCCTTTTTTAGTCCTTGCACACCCTTGCTGAGCTGGAGTCATGGATCCTGTCTGCAGCGTTTCTTCAGAGACTGGAACCAAAGAGGACAGATACAGAGATAGAGATGCAGGGAAAAAATGGCTCTTAAATATAAAGAAACACTAGTTGAGAGATCCTGTTCTCAGCAGGTCTTCATGGAAGACCTCAGATTGACAGTGAAATCACCATGCAAGGCATAGACAAAAGGCTCTGTGTTTTCCTATATTTCATCTCTTTTTTTAAGTTTTCTTTTTTGGTTGGTTTTTTTGTTGTTGTTGTTGTTATTGTTTTTTGTTTCTTTGTTTTGCTTGCTCAACCCTCTAAAAGAGACTTGCAGCAGTGGAATGTTAAAGTGAGGATAAAACTTTTGTATCAAAGTTAATACAAATGACAGCGAATTCATTTAAAAATCTGCCATTGATGGAAAAATCAAAATAATCTGTTAAATGTGACTTTGAAGAAACATTATTTTCCTTCTCCACCTTATTCCATTTTATGCCACAGAGTTTACATGGTCTAAAAAATGAAAAGGATGGTAGGAACCATGCTGACTTCTGATAAAACCCTGGGACTCACACACAAGGTGAATTTGTGCAGCTTGCTGTGCTGTCACTCACTGGCGCAGACTGATCCAAGCACAGGGCAGGAAGGCTGCGACCTGTCCTTGCTTCAGGTGAAAAAGGGGGATGTGGCACTTCCCCTGGCTCAGCTGGGGCTGGGACGCAGCTCAGAGGCCTTGCACACTCCTGTGCTCCTCGCTCCCACACTGAAATGCTTTCTAATGCCTCCAGGTAACAGTGATCTTGTGTAGAGAGAAACAATTTTGGCTGCTGCGACAAGGCAGCCTCAGACTGAAAGCAAGACAAGTATTGAAGTGTCACATATCCAGGGAACACAGGGAAGAGTGCCTTTGCATCGTTCTCTAGACAGTCACCTCTGCTTACTTTGGTACCTTTTTTCTCTCCACATCTCTGCAAGTAACTCTACCGAACAATGGTAAAAACTGTCCTTAACCGAAAGGACTATTTTATATGAACATTTCTCTGTAGCAAGACAAACCCTCTGTACAATAGCCAGTCTTGTCTAAATTAATGTATTATTTATTTTGTACCTTTTAAATCACTTTTATTTACAACAAGCCTTAGATACAGCTCACACGCAGTAGTTAAGCTCTGGCAGTACTGACGTCAGGGAGCTAACACATTTGCAAATTACATTTCTAAGTCATAGAAAATAAAAAGAAGAAATGACTTTAAAATAACAGTTTTATCTCCGGGAAGAAGGGTCACAGGACACGTGTGCGGTGCCTGCAGAGCCCCCCGGGCCCTCCGGGAGCCGTGGTGTGGCGGGCAGGGCCGGGGACAGTGCGGGGACACTCTGGGACGGGGCTCGGGCAGCTCCGCGCTGGCTAATGGCCCCACTCCTCTTCCCTCTCGCCAACTCCCTCTTCTTCTTCTGGAAACACTGAGTCACTCTGACTCTTCAGATGCTTAATCCCTGAAAATACAGAAGTCATGGTTAAGGTTGTATTTAGCTTGCATCAGGTGTTTTTTTTTGTGGAGGAAGAAACAGAAACAGAAAACCAAAATGAGGGCGAGCTTATATTTGCCCATATTGGGTCCTTGTCTCACAAACCTCTTACTTCAAGTCATATCCTGGTGTATTTACAACAGAGGTATTCTCTTCCTTGAATAAAGGCTCCAAACAGTATTTGCTTCCCTTTTCTCCTTGGTAAGCCTTGGTCTGTTTGTGTTGAGCACCATTGCAAAGCTGTCCTGAGGCAAAGACAGCCTGACAGAGGCTCTGTCCTGACAGAGAGGAGACTGCTGGCACCAGAGCTGTGACAACACTGGATCATTTCTTACATGGAGAATGTGTTCTTTTGACCTCCAAACACCATGAGGGGCTGGATGAAAAGGGTAAATACCTATCATGGGATATTTGGATGTTCAGGTTTGAAGGAAGTTATGAAGTACCTGCTGCTGGCTGGTTTCAGCCAACAAGTGAAGTAGACTTTATGAAAATGAATCAAATTACAGTTATTTCCCTGTCTCATGTTCAGTACAAGGAAGCAGACTTCAATGAATGGGCCTAATCTCATCTTCTCAGCTGCACCTTGGTGTGATAGAATTCGAGCTGGAAAAGGAAGCAACACCAAGATAAAAAGATGACAGATAGACCAGAGAGGAAGAGTTGTTCTTTTCAAAAAACCTAAAGAGCAAATGCACAAGATTAGTCTCAGGGTCCCCCAGTTTATGACAAACAAAGTGGGAACGTAGCTATTGATCAAAAATGCATGATTTGAACAAAATGTAAGTCTGAATTAGGCTATTTTCTGATGCTCTTACTGTCATTACATAAAAATATTTTTGATTTCATTAAAGATCATACATAGTTCTAGTGACCATTTCTAACTGACAGGAAAAACACTTCCCTTTTGTATCACTTCCTCTCTGTGATGAGGAGAAATGACACCCCAACTGCTTTATATAATCACTGTTAGATAATCAAACACCCCAATGTGCACCCTGCAAGTCATAGCACTTGTAGGGGCACAGTTTTCAAAAAGGGGTTCACCCTTTAGGAGTGAGGGCAAGATCCAGATTACTGCTAATTGTGAGTAAGAAGAATTGATGATGGTGTAAGTCCAAGAGTTTTGGTCCCAGTGTCTTTTAATCTGTAAGTTCCTACACCTCACTGTTTATGTCCACACCACTCCAAAATACAGATAGATTTTTTCCAAATATATCATTTGAAAAAAATCTCAGCATAAGTTATTCCAGTTCCACCAAGTTACAAATAGGTGAAAACAGTATCTTAACAACGGCTGTACAACAACCAGCTCCACTTCTGACAGGAGCCCATCACTCTGTGCTGGGCTCTGGGCTCCTCTCTCTCTTTTCTTCCACACAAATGACAGCACACAGTCTCCTGGGAAACTGTTGCTCTGACATAAACCAAGCAAATACATTAATGCTCCAAAGCCACAGTTCTTGTAAGTGTGCCCTGCAATAATCAAGCCATTTCCAGTGAAGGAACTGTGATACATGAAGGTGCTCAGCTACCACCAAGCTCTTAGCAGCTCCACTTTAGCAACACCCTTTAGTAAGACAACACTTTAAATATGATTTCACCTAACTACAGGTTAATGGACATTTGTTTCCAAATTATGTTGTGTTTTTAAGGTAAATTTGTCTCCCGTTGTTTCCTTTGCACTTACAGAGCCATTTCTTGCGCAATTCATGGCACTCATCTAACAGCTGCTGTTCAGTGTTTCAGACAGGAATTGCTAGAAGCCAGAGCGAATAATTTTTTTAGGTAGCTTTTCAAAGATTAGAAGGGAAAAGTTATGGACAGAAAAGAAGGTATGTCATACATAGTATGATGAAACCATGGAACTGTATTTTTTGTAGGAGTGAAGACTTTTGGTTATGTGGTTTAGTTGCAATATTAAATATGAAAACTGTAGGAAATGGAGAGAAATTACGTCAATGAGCATTACCCATTGATTTTTGCATGGCAAGTAGCTATTGATCTTATTTAATGATTTTTTCATAAGCTCCATTCTGCAGCCTGCCTTCACCTCTGCCAGTCATTTTATGCTACAGTGTCCCTTGGTAGTTTCCTTCTCTGACCAATAAGTGCACAAGACTTCAGGTACTTATATATAAGCCTCAAGATGTTCTCACAGTATCAGGTTGTCAGAATGAACCGACCCTCGGTGTGGCATTATGAAATAAGATGCCCATCCACACAATGGAATAAACTAGTGTGAATTGACAAGTAGGTAATAAAATTCCTGTCAGTAACATATGAACATGTATGACAGGAAATGCTGGTAATGGTCCTGAAAAGATACATTTCCTGCACAAAGCTGCAGACTTTTACAGTGCAAAAAATGGCCAGGAGTAATAGAAATACTTAGTTAAATTACAGCAATCATACTCTTGGATTAAAAGCATATCTAGCCGCATAACACTGCAGTAGCCCACAGTGGCTGCCAAGAGTGGTCAGAAGGCACTGGAGCTGGGCAGGTGCACACTGGCACATTCAGCCACAGCTCAAGAGAAGAGGCTGGGACAGTGGCTCTCCAGCATGGCTCCAGTGGGGTTATTCAGGCTGTGCCCTACCCTTTGTCAATATGAACCATGTGACAAGCAGGTAAGTGAGGTGAAGCTCTACCCACAGAGTGTATTGCTGGATCAGTTCAGCATCTTTGCTTAGCAATATCTGAATTGTTTACTGAAAGGTTACATTCTGTTAGAGACTGAGTAAAAAGTCATTACTCAGGTCACCTCAGCCGTTTTTACAACCACAACTATGGCAACGCTAATTTATCAGAAAGGATATTTCCTTCTCATATTTCCAATCTTTGAACCAGTAACACAGCTCATGCTCTCAGCTTTCTCAACTAGTAACTGAAAAGGACCAAAACGCTGCAGTTTGGGGATTATTTCTGTTCACTGATTGAACACGGTGTAAAGATGAGCATGAAATACAGACTGTAAGATTTTTACTTGTAGCAAAAAAGCAAAACAAAGCCAGGATATTTTAGAAGAAATTGTTTGTATGTACGAGCACATCCAAGCTAGAAACATCAAGTTACTGATTCCACATAAACTGCATAAGCTTTACAGTATCAGTAGCAAATAGGGAGGACTGCACATGCTGATCCATGGAGTCCCATCAATGTCCTTTTTTCCAGGCCATGAATTTGTGGGCACACAGTTTCCTGAAGTGCTGTGCCTGCACTGTCCTGATGCTGCTCCATTTCCCTCACTGGGTGCCCTGCCCTGCTCTGTCCTTTCTTGGGGATGATGCTCACAGGGTAGCACCCATCCCGCTGTCCCCACGGGTTCCCAATCCCCTCTGCACCTGACCCAGCCCCTCACAAGTCACACCCTGCCTGGGGCTCTGCTCTTCACCTGGGATGTCTGGCAGCAAAAACTCCCTTCCAGACCAAACACTGCCCCTTCTCACCACTCCCTGAAAATGTTTCATACCCACAATGTGTTCGCACTCATCCTTATGCTCCTTTAAAGCGAAGTCTGTCTGAACACTGCTAAAGCCAGCAGGACAAGAATTGGTTTTTCTCAAAGGGCTTACATTTCATTGCAGGTAATTTAATCCAATTAATGCTGATAAACAAACCCATAATTCCAAACCAGGATGAACAGCCGTACACAAATAAAATTTGAACTGTCAATTCTTTTTAGATGAAGTCACTGTCTCAAAGAATATTTGTAGAATTCTAGGTACTTATAAATTATGAATGAGAATGGGACAATTTTGTGTCATTTTTGTAGTCACATCACATCCATGCTGCTTCATCAGCAGCTGTCTTTTAGCTTCTCTCCATCTAACCAAAGCACCAGTTTAGAAAGCTAAGTAGGGTCACAAGATTTGAAATAACCAAGTGTTCCTGAATTAAGTATCCCCTGGAAAAAAAAATCTAAAGATATTCAAGTAATTAAGGCAGCTCTTCATCCTATTTAACACTTCTTCCTTCACTCTGCTTCACTGCCCAAGGAAGGGTGTTGACATTTACCAAACTCAGGATTGAAGTCTGTTTGGCAGCTTGAATTCCCTAAAGTTTGAAGGGGTATTTAGTTTTATGATTTGGAGCTGATCCTCTCTCTATCAAAAACACATTTCCAGATTTGCAGAAAACAGTGAAAGGCACTGATAAAACAGGCTCATTTTCAGCGTTTCAGAACTCAAATCACTTTGAAATTATCATGCAAACAGATCTGGCCAAGGAGGATAACAGCCAAATAAAAATGTCTCAGCCAATGCTAAATGAATTATTTTCTAGTTTCCTTAGCAAAAATGAGAATATTAAAAGAACTATAATATACTCATACCACTAAACAGAAAAAAAGGACTATTCTTTTTAATGGCACATTCTGGTTTGCATTTACCAGTTAAATATGTTTTGACTTCTCTGATGTGTCTTCCTCATGATGTTGTTTTCCCAATTCAAGTTTTGATTTAAAATATGCCAACAAAACAAACAAACAAACCCCAACCAAACAAAAAAAAAACCCTCACAAACTAATGTCATTAAATCCAGCATCCACCACAGGCTTTTGGGTGAGCTGGGTGCAATGGGAAGCACTTGTGAAGAGCCAAATGAAGCTGGCAGGTGTTCCAGGGCAGCCTTTTCCATGTACAGGGATGGCCCCTACAGTTACAGGGGAACAAGCACCTGCATCAGGTCAGGGGCAACTTTGGGGCATCTAACAGCAGCCTGCCTGTACCAAGGAAAGTTACCAAAAAGATAAAGGTGTCTGGTCGTGAATTGGAAGAGACTATTTTCTGACTGGATATAAGGAAGAAATTATTCCACTGAGTGTACTTAAGCACTGGTGTGATTTCCCAGTGAAAATGTGATGTGTCTCTTCAAGGAGATTTTCAGTACTGAACTAGACAAAGCACTGAACAATCTTGTTAAATTTGGTGCTAATTCTGCTTTATGCATCAGGTTGAACTATGGACTTTCCCAAGGTTCCTTGCAACCTAAATGACTATATGATTTTATGAAATCAAAACTCAGTAAATGCATCTTACAGTTTATAACGATGTATTAACATTAACTGTGTGGGCTACATATTGATCCACCTGGGAGCTTCAAATTACTCCTTTCTCTAGAAAAGTGATGAAGTGTCTAACTGCACCAGTCAGGAATAAGACCCTTCTTCACTCCTTAAAACAATGGGGCCAGACTAAATCAATAGTTCTGTGCTGATTTTGGAAAACATACAAACTCATAATTATGCTGTCCACTGTGATTTAATATACATATATGTGAGCTACATATTTCTCAAACACAAGGGATGAAAATAATGGGATTAAAGTCAGTGAATCTGGTGCATCTCTTGCATGTGACAGATACACCCATGGGATCCCCAAAATCTCACATAGAAATCACACCCCTGTTGTGGCCCAGTGCATGGAAATGCAACAGAAAAAATGTAGTTCCTGAGAGGGAGGCACAGAGCTGCTCCTCTGCAGAGGAGTCCTGGCACTCCTGCTGAAATTGCTCATCTTCCCTTGGGAGCCTCAGGGGCAGATCATTGTCTCAGTCACTACCAGTGTGTGGTGCCTGAGGGTGCTGACTACCACTGCAATTAAAAGGACGTGCCCAGCTGCCTGCAGATGTAACAGGTTAAAAAACCACACTGTGCCAATAGAACCAAGGCCCATGCAGCCTGTTTCACAAGAAGTGCCTTTCTTGCTCAGCTAGGCATCTGCTCAATGGGAGAAACACGGACTTTCGGCAATTCGCAAAATGTTTTGCCAGATGTTTCCAGAAACATCTGGTGCTCCCTGTGATGGAATGTGCTCCCTTCTGCTGGTCAGTGCCAGTGGGAGAGCCCAGAGCCTGTCCCTGCCGTGAGCACCACAATCCAGCTCTGACAGGCACAGGACACAGTCTCAGCTCTGAAAAGCTTCAACTGCTTCCTGCTCTTGCCACCTCCAGTAGAAGCCAAGGACCATCACAGCCTGCAGGATCAGCTGCCTGGCAGGAATCTCCTTTGACAGAAGCTGAAAAATTATTAAAAACTATTCCTCTCTGTGATGGCTTTCAGTTTAACAAAATACAGCTTCACTAGCCTCCATTCTTGGCACTTTCTGCTTCATAGAAGTTTAGAAAAATCCAGTTTAATCATCTTCAAATGTTCATTGTCAGGTACACGTCAGCTACACAACCCGATTTATTCAAATGCAAGAAATACATGTCTTGTCTTCTCTCTGCCCCACTTGGAGAAGATATCAGAAACACAGCTGTCATTACTGGTCATAGAAAGACTCCAAACTTACCCCTGCACACACATCTCCTAGGCATTTTGACTTCCTTGATCAAAAATTTGGTTTTTTGGCTGGAAAGAAATTAAATCCTGCTATATATTTTATTTTTTTCTTTTTTAAAGGAGCTGAAATACAGGAGGGCATATATTCCATGCAAGAGTAGAACAGTAAGAAAAATGCTATAGTTTCCCAAAAACCTATTTTGAGCTTTCTCTTGTTTCCTCTTTGCATAAATGATCTGTTATCTCTCTCCTTCATCTGTACAATCAGTTCCTGAAACCTTTAATCCATTTTTACTTAATTGACTGAACTCTACTTGCATACAAGTCAGAGTTCAGTGCTTAAGCTTTCATTAGTAACTCTTAAAAACCATTAACCCTATCCTTAACCCTACCTGCCTACCGTTCCTCTCCCTCTACCATTCAGCTCACCAAAAATGATGCTGACTGGTTCCACCTTATCTGCCCTCCCTGCCACCATCCTCCATTTCCTTTGATCCAGTTGCCCTTGGACCCAGTCTCAAAGCTTTCTGGCCAAGTGCCCACTGACCTCTCTCTCCGTCCTTTCCAGCTTGCTGATCCAAGGCTTGTTTTTGCCTCTGACAATTTTTGCCCTGGTTCTCCTTCCCCCTGGTTCTTCTGCTGTTGTAATGCCTTTCTCCTTGCCATTCTCTGACAGTCATTTTCCCTTCTGTCCAAATTAAAACTCTAGAGTGCATCTTCTATGCAAGCTCGTGGAAGTCTAAAACAACACCTCAAAGTGGTCAAGATCAAACTCTTGACCTGAAGTCCTGTCCAAAACATTCATCTACCATGAATGCTGTCATTTTTTCCTGATATTTAGGCTTACACATTTCTGATTTCCACTCTTCTCTAGATCCCCATATCCAATTGTCATCTGAGCCTTGCATGTTTTTTCTTGCTTAATGCATAATGTATATGCATATAGTTTTTTACGATTTATCCAGACTTTGAAACTCTCCTTATTCTGGGGTCTTCACTACTACCACATCTCCTTCTCCAAGCTTTATAAATGTACCTTTTCTTCTGCCACTACTTTTCCCCTTGAGTTCCCTCCATTGATTCCCTCCAAGATATTTCAGACTAATGGTGGCTATTTATGCTTTCAAGAAAAATTAAATTTCTTCATATATTATGGGCATCATCCACAGTCATCTCAACTCAGGAAATGAAACACCTTTGCTTCTCAAATTGCTAGGCTTTTAGATTAGCATTTTCATTCCTTCTCCTAAAGTTCTGGAGAGGTACAACTATCTGCCTCCATGGCTACTTCCAAATCCTCCTCAAAATCCTCAGTTATGGAATTTCAGAAACACCCTGAGAACATTTTTGTTGCCAGCCTGCTGAGACAAAGACTGTTGCTTTCCTCCCTAACATTCTCTGTCTGTTCCTGAGCTTGATTGCTACGCCCTAGCTGGGAGTTCCCCGGTGCAACAACCAGCTTCTGTTAAATGTTTGAACAAGGTTTATGATGTGGCATAGACCAAATTCCTGGTGTGGGCTCCTGGATGCTTCATTAACCTCAAAATGATATGACAAGAATTGCTGCGTAAAGTGATCAGTGGATGATTACTGAGTATGAACAAAGAGCCAGACAATGGCTGATGTTTGCATGCAAACACAAGATGCATTTTACATACCTTTCCTTGTGTTTCTTCACTCCCACCTAGTAGAATGGCTTCAGTCTGAGAAGCTGGCAGCTATTATTTCATCTGCTGATGCTCATGTTAAATAATCAAACCAGATGACCTGTGGCAGGAGGTTAATCCTGATTCCAAGCAGATCTGGCAACAAGAGCCCAGCCTGTGTGTCCCAAGGCAGCCACTCTCTTGGGTGGTCTCTAAGCTACTGGCGGTTCAAAGAGTATCAAAATGTTATCTATGACATGACAGCAATAAAACACAACAAAACACAAAGTCCCAGGCCTTTACAACTCCCATGTGTATAAGTGAGTGAACAGAAAAAACATGAGGGAGGGAAGGCAAAATAAAAATAAAGGGATGTGGAAAATTTTGCTTTATAGATGTCGGCAACTGTGAACAATCTGCTTGACACAGCCTTTGAAAGTTTTCTAAAATCTGGGTGTTCTCTGTTGAGAAAGACTGAAAAATGATGCACTGTGCAACGGTCTCAAGGAACACTGAGTGGTACCCATGCCTGTAAGTTTCTGTTAAGCAAGGTTTCACAGAAGCTTGATAACCAACATGCAAGGGTGGCCCTTAATCCTGTGGCCAATGAGTTTGAAAATAACCAGGTCTTTTCTTTGTTACACAGATCTTGGTGCCACTGCTCCAGAAATTAATGAGATTTTCTCTTACTATTGTTAAAGAAAGAAGAGTCAACAAATGTTACTGATGTTAAATTCCAGTTATAAAGACAAAACTCCAGCTCCTGTTTATTTGCAATGAATTTATGTAAATTACTGTTGTATGTAGCTTTAGAGTTTGAGATATGAGATAAACAAGTTGACACAGAAAGTAGGTGCACTAGATATTCTCAAACTCCTGTTTAGTTTAGCCTAGAAAAAGCAAAGTCAGGCTGTCACTCTGTGATTTACAATTGATGTAGTCTTCAAACACCAGCAGATATAGGGGACCTCCAACATTTAAAATTAAAATAATCTGGACCACCCATGTGGCAGTTTAAACTATGCTGACATTATAGCAATATATAAATAATAATTTAAAAAACCCTCAATGTGTGGTATTATTTCATACCTCAGCTCAAACTGAGAAGGAGAAAAAATTCTCATGTGTGTTGTGATTATGACACTGAGATATTATTCAGCCTTGCAAGTTCATTTACATTTTTTTTTTCTCTCTCTCTAATATGCATGACTAAATCAAAACAAATGATCTGAAGCATTGGCAAATATGACGGGTTTATGTAGGCCACATATCTGATCTGGAGCAGATCAGATCATCAGCATATTCAGCAGGTCAACATGGCCCCACAGAGGTTTGTGAATGATTATTCGGAAACCCAGCAACAAAGTATGACTAATTTTCTAAATGTCTGCCGGTTGCTGCTAACTCCTCTTAGCCCAAGTCATACAATCCTCAGTCGTCATGGTGAGCCTTTTAAATGACAACTATTGAGGCTCATTTGAGGCTACTTTCAGTCAAAAGGCTCACTGTTAAACTATCACAATGAAGACTGTATGACAGCAGCAAAAATCATGTTGCAAATGTCTGGCTACTTTCCAGTTTGTTCTCTGAGACATCGCTTTCCACTTTCCATTTTCCCTCTCAGAATGGCTTGAAGCAGCACTGGCTCCTGAAGAGCAGCATGTAGGAGGTTCTTGCACAGAAAGGCTTTTGTTGGCCCTCCACAGGCTGGCCAGAACACGCACTGCAGAGAGGGGTCAGCTTTGCCATGGCTGAAGGGGCTGCATCTCCCACTTACAGTAGCCTAAAGAATAAACAGAGAGGTTTCTGTTGCCCCAGGCAACTCCTGCTAGTATGGAAACATCTTGTTCAGCTGGTCCTTCCTTCCCTTGCTAGCCCTCAGACTGCAGAAGTCAGCCAGTCTTCAGAGTTCAAATGAAGAGCAGAAGCTCCTGCAACCAGCCAGCAGGTGGGTGACTTTACCCTTTGGAAAACCAGAAAACCTTTCTTAGCTGATTCTGTGGAGGATGGCTCTTGGTCAAATACCTCAAAAACTTGATCAGAAGAACATGCAGAGGTGGCTTCCATGGCAGTAATGAATCCAAGCAGCACTGCAAGGCTCTCCTCCTCATGGCTCCTGTGCTGCTCGAACCAGGCAGCTGGGGCCAGCAATCAGGAGAGGATTGGAGTTTTTCAGCTGACACTTTTCCATCCCAATTTTTCACAGCTAAAAGACAGGCTTAGAACTGCTGATAAGTGTACTTGAATTCAACCAATGCAGGCAGACCTTCAAAGTCCTGTGCTTTGATGGGTCCTGGGAAGCTTGTTAGATGGTCAGACTCTGCTCTGAAAAAGCACTTGTCTGGAAGCCAAATCTTACTGGGCAATGTATTTATTTGCTGGAATTGCTAAGCCCTCATTTTTTACATCAGCACCACTTTCAGTCAGGCAGCTGTCTGCCTGAGAGTAGGTCAAAATCATAGGACTGGCAGAATTGTTCACTTATGTCAAAGGATTACAGTAATTCCACCAAATAAAAGGCCACATTTTCAAACCTCTTATCAGCTGCTCAATTATAACAGAAGTCAAAAGCTCTGCTACTGTCACAAATTGTGTGTTAGAACTCACTGGCCTTAAAAGTTTGCGAGTAGCATTTTCTAAACACAGCTTCTTTAAATTAAACCATCTTACACTTTCACAGGCAACTTCTGTCATTCTTAGGATTAACCACATGCTTCTCCAGCCTATGTATCCAGTTGGAGCCACTCTGTAGCCTGACTATCTTAAAATAAGCCAGGAGGCTAAAAGTGGGAAGTAGGTTTTACAGCTAGAAAATCACATCAGCAAAGGCTTGGGAAAGCTGATGCTAAAGACAGCATGAAGCAATGCTCAGTATTTCAGCTACAGAAGGTAAGTCTGTTTCGAAGTAGGGACAAGCCGAATTTTAGTTATGTAGACTGCTATGTACAAAATAAAACAATTTTATCATCCTACCTGCTCTAAGTAAATAAGGGAAAAGTTAAGGAGAATTAGATAAATCTTAACTTTCATAAGAAGTCTTAACTTCTGCATTCTAAAATATATGCCATTGTTCAACCTCAAATATGGATCAAGTGTAGAATTAGGTTGAAGGCTGTGCTTTATGCCAGAGATTCTGTTATATAAATAAGGGTACTTCCCAGGACTTGAAATCAGTGAGCATTTACAAAAGCAGTCCTCCACTTGTCTCTAGGAACAAATGCTATGTTCACAGCTACTATTCCTTTCACAGAGGATAAAACAAGAGAGTTCTGCTCCCAATATATTAATAGATTAAATGGTAACTTCTGTGTGAGGAAGGGAATCAAGTGTCATAGTTTTATTTCCTCTAATCTGTTCCTGCCAATAGTGGCAACAAAGAACATTTTCTCTTTTATAATTTTTTTTAAATTTCTTGTGTTCTTAGTTTGAAATTTCTGCCTGGCTCTCCTGGCCATTTCTCTTACTACAGCACAGTTATGTCTGTATGTATTCTTGTCTCAAACTCCTGCTGGTGCTGTGCAAACCAGCCTTCAAAGCAAATGCCTAAGCATTTGTAAGGGATTTGCCTTCAGCAATTAATTCTTGGGGAAAATGCTGTATTAAAGAACCTGAACTGAAGGAGTCTGAACTTTTTGGACCTTACATGGGCTGACACTTGCACCTAGCTGGTCTGTGAGGTACTCACGGTTGCACCGTGACAGAAGAGCAGCATGACATTTTATTCACGCCATATGTTTCAACTTCAAATTAAATTACATCCATTCAAATGGCAATTTTCGTTAAGGTTTAAAAAATATATTGGCTGGCAGAGCTCTTTTTATAGTGGGGAAATATGAAGCTCTGTTCAAAGCCTGCAGTGAAGGCAGTGTGTGGTGCTGGCAGTGCCCACACTGGGAGGGCTGGGAAGGGCTGGGATGGCCGGCCCAGGGCAAGGCAAGCCCACTGCACACTGCTCTTCTGGCAGCACAGCCAGCACAAGCAAAGTGGAAAAGGAAAATGCTGCTTATCTGCAAATTTCTGAGCAGTAGGAACAAAGCCTAGCATTTTTTCCTGATTTACTTACAGTGATTTTCTCCCAAAAGAAGAAGGAATGCACTTGTCTGTGATTCCTTGTCCAGCCAGCAGAGAGACTTCCAGGGCTTGATTTTTCACTAGGCAGTTTGTAACAAGCCCAGGGTAGTTCCATGCCTGACTTGGTTTAAGCAGGATGGATTCATGCCAGAGCACTTTTAAAAATGACAGTAGCAGACTTCAATCGCTGAATATTTGCACTTCCTTGAAGCCAGACAATTTTCATTTGTTCATGACTAGGAAAATACCTCTGAAAATTTGCAGTTCCCTTTAGGAAGAAAAAAAAATCCACCAAAAAAAATTAGCAATACCAGAACATTTAGTTTTTGCCTAGTTTGCTAAACATAAAAGATGTAGACATGCTATAGGAAAATTAATTTCATTTTTAAACACATTCAAAACACAATGGAAATTAAGTTTTTTTCACTCAAAACCTAACTGAAAATGCTTTAGAAAACATTTTAAGCTCCCCAGCTTCATAAGCCGTTTCCAAGAAGCTGTATTTCAGTTTTCTTATGGCATTCTTATCTGACTTCAGTTTTTAGTGGACAGCATTATCCAGCTGCTCACTTTTTCCTGGACAACTGCACTATGGCTCTACATTTTTTGGGTTTGACTGACATGGGAATTTTTCTGAGGTCAAGAAACCTAAACAGTTGAGAAATAACTTATTGCCACATCCTTAGGGGAGAGAATCCTTGAAGCAGAAGAAGAGGAGGCTGTGATACTGTGAAGCAGAAGAAGCCTGAGTATGTGATGGAGTGAATGAAGTCCTGTGTCTAATGACTGAACAGCTTTTGCTTCTTTTGTTTCACCTCCAGGTCTGGCAAGACACCCCCTGCATTCTGTTCAGTTTATATTTTGGATCCATATTTTCTATTGTTGTTATTCTTTTTGTGGTTATTATGTCTTTCCATGATCTGGGGCAGATAGAGAAAAAAATTAGTTAATGTCAGACATAAATTTCTTCTTGAATACTCTGTGCAGCCTGAGATTTTTAGGGTTAGGATGAAAATATTTCCAGTGAGTTTTCAAAATGAAGACAGGAGCAAAATCTTTGCTCGTCACCCAAAATTCCAAGGTGGTGTTTCTCTGCTATACTTTCACGTGCCATGTGGCTTTCACTTTTAATTAATCCTGTCTCTTTCTTTTGTCAGAAGTCTATAAGCTTCTCTGTTAATTTGCTTATTAATTCCCTACTGAGTTATAATCTTCATTGTGATCCTTCCTATGATGACAAAGGACATAGGATTTTGGCACCAGCATAACCTCACATCAGTAATATTGTAAATGTTGAAATTAGTTCTTCTTTTATGTATTTTATAAACAACTTCAAAACCTTGTATGATTAAACAAGTGATTGATAGGCCAGTGTTTTGTTTATTATCCCCACTGCAGTTGTTTCATGGGTAGCATATGAATAATAGGCCATTACTATTTTCTTCATATTACCCTAATAAGTGCTAATTTTTGCTTCTGAGACATTTCCCTAGGACCCAGTATCACCCATCCAAACTGACACACAGAGAGCTGTCTTACAGAAGCAGGGAATGTACTTCCACAAGAGATGTCACCCATTGGACTGAAAGGTGAAACTTGGATATAGGCAGCTGTGGGATGATGTTTTCAGTGTGTTGTCATTACCATGTTGTGAAAGGTTTAGTCTGTGCCAATTAGCTCTCACCCAGAAAGTTCCCAGCCGGGTGTAGGCACCTGTGATCATTTCCACTGCGCGTTTTGGATGACTCTCTTGACTTGGGAGCGTAAAAGGGAACAGCATTGCTTTGCTGCAAGGAACAGTTTTAACAGAGTAAGGGCACAAATCCCTTGAACCAAGGGACACCAACTGGATTGTAGCAATTTATGGTGTTTTGCAGTAATACAGGCAGATTTTCACACCCTTAAAACAAATGCAAACCAATTTAGTACATAATGTTTGTGCACAAGCAGGGCACTTCTCTGGTAGAGAAATTCAGCAAAATCAAATTCCTAGCCTACACATCAGAAGGTGTTTGGCACAGTGTCTCTGATCTTTTGGGAGAGGAGAAAAGAGAACAGTTAAAGGTTTAGTTTGACATCTTTAACAATATTTTAAATATGAAATATTTTCATTTTAACTTGTTCAGCTTACGGGCAACTGAAACCCCACTAAATTCTTATATTTAAGTATATTTGATTGCTGGAAAATTAAAACCCAATGTTAAGAAATACATTATTCAACACAAAATGCAGTCACCACAAGTTATTTGCATTGCAGTAGATACAGCCAGTCTCACCTTGCAGTTGCCACAGGCAGCACAACATTGGGACAAAATCTTTGGGGGCTCTTTATTGTGTGAGTGACTTGAACTTGTGAGAAACCTACCTCTTTTGGTTTGCCTAAGGCATCAAAATACCCCAGAGCCAGCATCCAGTACAACCAGAAGGCAATTATGCCATAGAAAGACACTGCCTGATACTCAGAATTGTCAGAGCCTGAAAACAAGTAAATCTGTCAATTTTTCTGGAAGGCACAGTAAGAATATCAGTTTACTCAATTTAATTGAGAAAAATATAGACAAAGTACAGAAAAGGTAGACTTTCCTCTAAAGGTTTAGACACATTCAGATCACAGTCATAGATTCTTTAAAAATTAGTTTTTATATTTCTTACTTTAGCTCTTGCTAAGAGTGAGCTGAAATAAAAGTCAGGCTCTAACTACTCATGGATGGGGATGTGGGGAATACCGCTGGAATCCAGGTGAAATGTAGTAATAACCTCACAGATTTTAAGCTGAAATTAGTCAGATTTAATATAATTCCACTCCTTGTAACTATTCTTTCCATTCTACAGTGGAGCTGCACTAGGAGTCACCAGAGGGAGCCTGCATGCCAAAAATCCCACTTTAAAAAAAAAAAAACTATTTTCTTTCAGATTGCAAGGAAATTGAAAGCTGAATTTCCATAATTTCTCCTCGTTGCTTAAAAAAACCGGTAAGCCTGTTGCCTCCATTTGCCTCTGTAGGGGATGGCCAGCCCGTGGTACTTGGGTGCTGGGCCAGTGGCAGTCACTCGCCCTGCTGCTCCCTGCAGGGTCTCTGCTTGCCCAGCTCTCCCTTTCCCTGGCCGCCTCTTCCTTGAGGCTCATGTCTGGCCACAGTCCCAGCTGAGCTGGATAGGTGCCTATGGGTGTCCTGCACCTCACCAGCTGCTCTCCAGGGACAGGTGCAGCCATGGTGTGCCCTGTGTCCCTGTCACCTGGAAAGATGCCATTGCCGGGGGTAGCCCCCAAACCTGCACTGTTCCCAGGGTTTACCAGACCTGTGCGCACATTTACTCCTTGCTGTGTGCCAACATACACAGCAATGGTGCACCCTGAGCTGGGAGAACCACAGCAAACGTTTCAGGGCAGTGTTTTCCTTCTGAGCAGTCACTAGATCCCACAACTCCTTTAATTGTATTGTTAGAAATAGTTACTCTGTAAATTGCTCAGAGCCTGCTGATCAGCTCTCCTGGCTATAAAAGGTCTGTGGAATAATGCTGGTTGTTCTCAGGCTGTGTGAGAGCTGAAAAACCTGAAGTATCCTCCCTCTCTCTGTTTCAAGAAAAACTAGCAACTACATCAAATGAGAGCTTTTAAACAACATCCTGCTGGCCTGCGCAGCCCACAGGAAAATGAATCCCTTTTCAGATTCATATGCTAGCTGCAGTATTTCCTGTGTTTTTCTGGTCACAGTCACACACATAATTCATGCGAGTGCTCAGTCCTAGCTGCAGGCCTGAAAGGATGTGGTTGAAATCTTCAGGCTGCTCGTGTTCTTGTCTCCATGCCAAAGCTCTGGTGGATGGTTTTGGGAACTCTGTGTTCTTGCTATACTGGGCAATGTTGCATTTCAAGGGGTGAGAGGAGGGAGAAATTATGGAGGGGAGTAGAACCACGTGGCCTTCTGTAGAAAATTTTTGGTTTTTGATAAATTCAGACCAATAGGCATCCACTTCAAAGGAAAAAAAAAAAAATCAAATACTAAAAACCCAGAAAACATCCCCACCACAAGAAACCCAGCACAGATGGTCCCTAAAAATCAGAAGCATGGTTTCTCTATGTTTCTCTTAGCTTAACCACAGAAATAAGGACCATGTTGTTCAGAAACAGAGCTATCACAAAGTTACTGTGCTACTGGGACCTTGACTTGGGTCAGGGTGAAACCTGGAGTAAAAGAGCTAATGGTTAGCTACTGTCTCTGGAAGAGCAGCTTGTGGCCAGGAGCCACTCTCATGGAAATCATTGCCCTGCTCCCCAGAGGAGCCAGAGCAGTTGGTCAGAGCTTGGCTGATGGCTGTGAGCCTGCAGCTACTTGCACATGCTCATAAAGACCAGCACAGCTGATGGAATCGTAGCTGGAAGGTCGTGGGATGATTTTGCTGTGTCAGGCTAATGCCACTGCTTAATGCAAGGCGGTGCCTTTCATGTTATACAAATTCACTATTAACCTTGAGCTTGCCTGGAGTAATTCTGTCTTTTTGAAAGCTTTGCCTTTTGGGGGTGGGGATTTTTATATATGAAATCTGACTACATGGAGAGGAGACATTAATAGACAAAGAGGGACTGTAGAAATATCCAGTTAGGTACAAATGCAGGGAAGGCTTTTCTTTTTAAGGGTAAATTAAATGAGACAGCAGCCCACATACTATGGAGACTTTTTAGAAATACACTACTTAGAGAGGTACCTCTGTATGTATATACTGCATCTACCTCCAGAACAGCCCAATATAAACTGAGCAAGCTCCCCCACTGTTCCCCCAGCCAAGACCCCTGGCAATGCTGTAGGAGGAGCATGCTCTCCCCAGTGGAGCTGAGCCAGGGCACAGAGCCGAGGGGGAGTGAGGCCCTGGCAGATGCACTTGCCCTCACCGTGTGCACAATCCTGCCCTGCCTGTCTAGGAGGTGCCACACACTGAACAGCAGCAGCAATGTGTAATCTAGGTCTCCATCCTCCCATCTTGCTTGGGATCAAATTCCGGATTTACAATGCTTTAGATGAAACAGAGGGGCAATTATTATTTATTACAGTAGGGCTGGCTGGAGTCAGTGTCTGCCATGTGGCTTGGTTGTTAACCTCCAGCATAGAACATACAGCAAGCAAATAAAATTTAATGCCCTGTCAAATGGCTGACTTCATAAGAATCTTACATCTTCTTCTATAAATATATTATCTTTTCTTCAAAAGCTCCTTCAATTCAGAACGCAACACTGCCAAAATCTTTCACTATAAATACATCTTGTAAAAGAAAGTAACCNATGCATTATATATATGTATATAATATTACATTTTATAATATGTATAATAGAGACATATATAAATATGTCTCCCATATTTTTGTTCTATAGTATTTCATGTTGTTAGCTCTTAAAAGGTTGACTTTTTAATCTGTTACTGCTTAGAAACAGTATGTTTACACTGCCCTGTATTTAATACAACAATGCTTAATAACACTATTTTCAAGTAGTAAATGCTGTTCCACAGCATTTTTTCTAAGATTAGCTTCCATCATAAAAATAAAGTCGTACCTTTAGAAGGAGGCCCGTTTAGCATTCATTGCACAAGATCAGAAGGATCTATCAGATATGTGGATTTCAGACTGAGCCAAATGAGGCCAGTGGAAATACTCCCCCAGACTTTGGTCTGTTTTGGACCACACGTGGTAATTAGGGACTGACATTAGTACTCAACACAGTCCTTTCTTCTTCACTCTAGGTAATAGTGGCAGATGACAAGTTATAAAAACATCCCAGTTTTTCTGTGGAACAGATGTCAAACTTAGTCTCCACTGGACACCTTGGTCTCTCTATAGGTACTGCAATATTTATTGCAGCCAAGGCCAGAGCCATTTTGAAGCAGGAGCCACCAGCTGTGTGAAATGAAATGTATTCAAAGCTGCCAACAGTAAGAAATTAAGTGCAGACTACAGCCATGTCTGCCAACGTGTTGGGCAGTACCATAACAGTGGCAGCCAACTGAACTTGAGATGGCAGCAAGCTGATGTATCCCTGTCACCAACTCAGTGTTTCACTAATTAATTTAGCTTTTTTTCCTTAATTGTATCTACTGTCATCATCCTATTGTTCAAGTCTGAGGAAGGAGAGAGGGGGGTAGAGAGATGGGGAAAGAGACCAGGCGCTAGAAGGTAACATCTTGGTAAAGAGAGCCAGGAAATTCATTCAAGGCCATTCTGCATCAAGAGGTGTGGTTGTATCGAGGTGCTTCTGACTGAGATGTGGGTAAGAACAGAATATAAACGACGAGAACAAGTAGTTTGGGAAACAAAGCTGCACCTCTTCAGACCAAGTTAGGGACAAGGAAATAACACAATGATACAAAACTGCAGCATAAATCTTCTATTTCCAGTGCTTCAGAAGGTCCAGACAGCTGTGGGTCTTCCACCCAGGAAACGAAATGCATAGATGGCATTTTGTCACATCACAACATGTGAACAAACAAGAGCAGTGCACATGAAGAGCCAGGCAGAGCTTAGCCTTCTGTTACCCAAGGAACAACTTACTGAGACAGATTTTCTACCTAAAAGAAATGTGGTGAAGAGCTGGTACTACCAGGCTAAAGAACAGATGTTTCTCCAGGGACATGGCAGCTCTACTAAGGCATTAGAGGAGACTGCCCCAACCTCAGGAATTGCTCCAACCACTGGACATTGCCTGTTTTTGTCCTAGCCCCCTGCCCAGTAGTTATCACAGCCATTTAGCCTACTGGAAAAGGAAGGAGGTCCAAAATGCACATTCAGGACTGAGAAGAGAATTGAAAAGCATCTCCATCTCCTGTTCTGGCCACATGGCTGATGTGCAGCACAATCATCTTTGAAAGAAGGATCATTGTTGGAGAGTTTGGAAAAATATAATAGCCTGAGTCAAAGTGACTCAACCACATAAGAAAAGTTTGACTGAGCACCAGCTCAATTTGTGAATTTTCACAGGCCTGGCCTTGATGTTTAGAAGACTGTGTAAGATGTCTGATGTCACAGATAACATTAATTTCCTAAAAATTAAATTTAAGCTCATGTATGAAGCAGAAGCAAAAAAGACGTGGTATTTTTCTTTCTAGAATGGTGTGATGTTTCGTGCTCTTACGCTGATGTGTTTAGTTAACACTAGGAGCTCTTTGCAGAGTTTGCCATGTAAGAAGGCAGCCTGTAAAATGATACAAGTTTTTGTAGTGGCTGCTTGAGTCTTAGAAACTTTATTCCTGCGCCACTTGAAGTAAATTTAGCCTGAGATTTTTGTTCCACAATGATTCTCATGGGCTCCAAACAAAGTGCTTACCATACTAACAATAATCTTTAATGTCTCCAGACTCTACCCATGTTTGTTGTTAACCTTCAGTCACAAAGTAATGAGATGCATCAGACATCGTCAAGCTGGCCTAAGGGGTTACAAATTTGGATGAGGGCCACATACTGTACTAATTGCTTCTAATAAATTACATATTTCAGGAGGGACATCATGATTTTAATCATTTATTCTGCATGTTGTTTCCTTTGGAGAGAAGAACAAGCAGGCACTAAACAAGCAGAGCATCTGAAATTCATGGCAGAAGCTAGAAAGAGCTCATTTAATATCAACCATCATTGTAAATACTAGAATTATGCATGTATCAAATCCCTGGGTTTGAACACTTTGGGAAAAGCCAGTGAATTCTGGTTGTTTTAATGACTCAAACCAAAATAATGTCTTTGAATGTTCCTTAGATTTATAACAGCTCTGATTTAATCCCATTTCAAATCTTGTAGCTGGGGCCTAGCTCAGGAAAAAGCCTTTGTTTTTATGCAAAGAAAAATACATTAAGAGGGGAATTTAAAGCATTTATTTCCCAAAAGGCTGAGAGGGAAAACAGTCAAATGTATCTCTTACTTGTGTGGGGAATGACTTTAATTATGATTTGATGGCTTGTCATTGCAAAGGTGGTCCAGTGAACACAGACAGCTACAGTAACTTTCTTTAAAGCCTGCTGAAATTAGTAGGATCTTGCTCTGATCTAAACAGCTTCTTGCAGAGTGAACTAAGATGAGTGAAGTTTCCTATTTCCCTGACCTCTAGCACATCCAGGCCAGTAGACTCGCTGTTAATGAAATCCTCAAATCACTTGGGAACGTGCACTTCCTTTGCAGGGGGAGACCTTGATGATATTTAAATAGCCACTAGTATTAATAGCAATAGCTGGTGGATAATGTGGGGATTTGGGACCTCCAGGGAGCAATGCAGGTTTGGGAACAGCTCAGGCTGTCTTCTGTTAGTCTTTGTAAACCTTGCTTCCTGCCACTGCTGTCTGCATTTCCTTCCAAGGATGAGCTGAGCTACCAAACAAAACATGAGTGCCTAGGTGAAAGGAAACCTGCCTCAGCACCAAGCGTGCCCTGGGATGGAAAGCTGCAGCTCTGAGACTCAAATGTGCTCTTTTGATTTTCAAGTGGTAATGAGACACCAAGGAAGCACCATTACCTGGGGTAAGTGCAATCCACTTCTGCCCTGGCAGTCTAAGGTGCCTTCACTTGGTCCCCCTCTATCTGGGAGGGTTATCATCCCATTTCAGACTTCTCTGGCAAGTGTGAGGTAAAAAAATGAGACTCCAGCAAGACTTCCAGGAGCTCCTCTAGCCCACCAAGCAGAATAATGAAGATATTTCTAAAGATGCTGTTTGTGCTTTGATGGATGGATGGATCTTTGTGCTAAAACAGCTGGACAGCTACTTTGGAAAAGGATCAAAGGATTCTTCTTGGTTTTGTCATACAGAACACGAAGCAGATTAGTAAATAGGAAAAAAAGGCCTTACACAGTGAGAACTGACTGGAAAAGATTGCCCAAGGCAAAGCTGGTAACTATTCAAATTGCAAAACTTTCTTGTGGTTGTTTTTTATGGTATTTTTCATAGGAAGGTTCAAGCCAACCTCACACATGAAGAAGAAGACCTTAAAGGATGAGAAAAATTTAAGTTCAGGCATAAAAGCCCGTGAATAACAGAAGAAAAAGTGACACAAAAAGGGGAACTGGAGGTGATGAATCCTCAGTTAAGATTGCTGCTAAATATAGAAAAAAACTGTGACAAGAGGTGAATCACAACATACAGAAAGTATGATGGATCCCTTTGGTGCCATCTTCAGATACTGACTTTTGCCAATATTGCATGCTACATACCAGCATGGAATTAAACACTAGTGTGCCAGGTTAGGAGAAGAAACATCTATGAAAGCAGAATGGAAAACCTCTTTGACATCCATTACGTTTGGTAATATAATACTAAGAAGCACACGATGCTCAGCTGTTATCTGGTTGGCTGGCTGAGTCCCTCTCCAGATTACTACTTAAATCAATAGCTCTCACATTGATTTTTCCAGCACACTGTATTCCAGTAAAAAGAACAATGCTCTGAGATGAGTCAGCTATTTGTTCTGTCTGTAGAAACTCTGGTGCGTTTTTATTTAGGAAAATAAAAGCAGGAGCCAAAGTACACACAGATATACAGTAATAAGAACCTGCCTGTTGCACCAGGTTTGCTGCAGCTTGCTGCAGCAGCCACAGCCCAGCCTTGAGCTAGAGGAAGCTCCTGTAATGATGAAACTGAAATATTTGGGGATGGTCTTAGACAGATAATAATGCTGAATTTTAGTTTAATAAGTGCAATGGCAGAGGGAAAAAAATATGCCCCCATATATATATCAAAGAATAGAATCACAGAATGGTTTGGGTTGGAAGAGACATTAAAGATCATCTATTCCAGCCCCCCTTCCATGGACAGGGACACCTCCTACTAGACCAGGTTTCTCAGAGGCCCATCCAACCTGACCTTGGACACTTCCAGGGATGGGGCAACCACAGCTTCTCTGGGCAATGTGAACCCCTCATCTGGGCAATTTGACTAAGAGGCTGATCTCCATGTATTTACCATGATAGGTAAAACCTCAGCAGTACTGCCTTTATTGCATGTATTTTAATGTATTTGGATATTTCATGTAACATGTATTATAGTTCTGGTATTGTAACTAGTCATCACCATTGTCTGATGTTGCTTCTGCTCTTTTCAACCATGCCAACAATTTCCCATTTTATATGGGCTCCTATAACCACAACATGCACATTCATTTCCTCCTTCTCTCTCCTGCCTTGCCAACAATACAGAAACCAACAACCTTTCCTTCACACAGTTTTGTAATTATTTCAAGAAACTTACAAAAAACTGTAATAGAACTATTTCCAGCTACTTGGAGATTTGGAGTCAGGGTAAGTGTGACTCTGCCCACGGTTTCTCTTGATCCCTCTCTGCTGCAGGAGCAAAGCTCCTGCCATGGCCCCTTGTCTCTCCCACAGCTCTCTGCACACAGGTGCTGTCTCAGCTTCCAGGCTCAATTCCACTGCCTGCAAGCTTGGCTTATTTCTGGGAACTTTGAGTTAACAGCAGCTACAAACTGCTAAAATGCCACAGAAGTTAACAAATGAAAATATTTCTCCCTATTCTCCACTCCATTTATTATCTCCAGCTTTAAATGTAAGGTACCAGATTACAGTCTATCCCACCTTCTATTAGTAACAGCCTCAGAGGGTATGGAGCAGACAAGGAGCTGTAAAGAATTTTATTTTTTTACTTTACTGTATGTCAAACACTATATTATGAATATAGTGGGGGAAAACAGTGCACAGGAAATATATATATATATATACACATATATATATGCTCAAAGTTGAGGAGCAGTGTGAACTGTGAAGCTTGTTATTGTGAAAATACTCTTGAATAGTATCTTCAACTGCTATAAAACTAGAATAATTTAATTACAAAAACTCTGTATTTCTCAATAGAAGTAGCTTTGTGTATTTCATAGCACTGTGTATTTCACATTGCTATATATTTATCTCACAGTCTCTTAGTCCAAACAAAAAAATTCATGTTTTCATACCTGTGAAAAGGAAGAATAATTAATTTTCTACCAGGTAATTTTTAAATTTAAAAGATCATATTTATGACAGTAGCAGTATGCTAAGGCTGGAGCAATCCAGCCTGTTTACAGGAAGGGTTATCAAATTCTAAGTGCCTACTTGTGTATCTGGGACTATGGTGTAATTTAGGATGCTAAGGCATGCAGTTCTTGAGAGGAGCTATGAGGACCTGTTTTACACTGCACTTCATTTGCACAGTATTTAGTTTAGGCTTGTACAGCAAAATAATACAGCAGTGAGATCAATAGGTATTGCTATCCATGCGAAACATTTTCCTTCCAGAAAAACTATTGTAATTGAACATCATAGGATTATTTCTAATATCCAGCACACAAACTTCAGCCTATTTTGGCAAACAGAGTCTTGTGTAGCAGCTGAACGATATTTTAACTTGAGGACAAGTACTCGAGAACTGCAGCTACAGAATGAGATACATAGACCTGGCTGATAGGGTAAATTACCTCATGACAGCAGCAGTATTTCACACAACAAATCAGATATCCCACCTTTTCTGCCAGGTAATAAATTGTGTTAAGCAGACAAATGGAATTTTACATATTCATCATCTATCAAGAGACACCTGGCAGGATGGCCTTTAGACTGCAGTTTGAAAATAATCCTGCTCTGACAAGTGTCAGTCAGAAGTTCTGCTGCATCACCACAGATCTGGCTTCACTTCAAGTACCATCAAGTCAAATTCTGTTCAGAACTACATAAGAAGCAAGTCCTAAATGTAGCTGTTCTGATCCCAGCTGCTTTTGTACGTATTCCTAAAAAGCATGTTATCCCTCAAAACTTTTATCAAGACTTCTCATTTTTCCTTATCTTCCCAAGAAAGTCTTCACACTCCCTATGGTCAGATACCCAGACCATGGTTCTGGTTGTTCTTCTTTTCACAGCTGCCTGGAAGAGAGGCAGAATATGGGGGAGTGGCTCCAAATAAGAAACAGAGAACTCTATGGGGCCAGCACCAATAGAATTTACATATTCAAGAAGCTCTGTTCATAGTTTGACATTGAATTATCTGTTTGAGCAAACTAATCAAAGCATAAAAACTTTTTTTTTCCCTCAATCAAATAAATTTGGCACTGCAGCAAGATTCTGGGCTGAGGATGGAGAGATGGTCAGCATCAGGCAGGTGGGCAATGCCAGGCAGTGGCAGCAGAGGGTGAAGGCAGTGATGGCTGGCCATGACCCTGTGGCAGCTGGTGGGCAGAGCCACCGCTCTGGTGCCGCTGTCCCCCTGCCACAGGAGGCACCGAGGCACGGCAGGGGCCGGGCAGGAGCTCACAGTACCTTTGAGGGCAGGTGGGGTGAAGACACTCTGCTTCCTCTGCTTGGGAGAGGCACTCTGCGACTGCGGAGGGACACAGAGAGAGGCAGTGAGACACGGGCACAGGGACAGCTCCGGGCGTGCCACGCCCGTCTGAGAGCTTCTCGGAAAAACATCTCGTGTACAACTGATGCCAGCTCCCGGGCTGTCATTTACACAGGAAAACTAAGACGGAAATATGTGTTTAATGGACAACCTTTATGACTCCCAAGCAAAACAGACCCAATACTACTGAAAATTACCCTTCACTCTATAAAAATATTGTTAAAGACAAAATTAGGATAGCCTGTGCCTGTAACAGCCTGTTACATAAGGCAAATAAATGTCTACATATATTAAAGTAGTTGCAAGGTTTACATTAGCCAACATTCCAATTACAGTGTAATCTGATTATATGCATGTGTAAAGTAGTACTGAAATATTAATATATACATTTTAATATAAATAAGTGGAAAATCCCTCTCCCTGTACCTTTTCAATGTGTTCTATTAAACCTAAGACAATAATTTCAGCAGTCAATCACTCAGCCTTTAACTGAGCCTCATTTGTGTTGTATTTAGACACAGTTAAATTTTTTGTGGCCCCAAAATCGCATCTATGCACAAAAGACAAATTATTCCAAAATAATGGTAGTAAAATTACACATAGAGTAATAATAATATTATTATATTATACCAATACACATAGAGTAATAATAGTATTACTACCTTATATCAATGTTTAGTTAGCAAAAACTAACTGGAGTATATTCAGTGCTAAAGCAGAGCAGCTTTTGCAAAATGAAAGCAGATAAATTGGTGTCAATATTATACCAACATGAATTATATCTACATAAAAAGGACAAGAAATCCTCATACAGTACACCCTTAGCTAGCTTTGGAAGACATAAGCACCATATTACACTCCTAACAAAATTTTACAGAAAAACTGTGTGTAGCCAAGCCTTTTTTTCCCCCCTTATTTTATCAATTTCAAGTTGTACTAATGATGTTGTCTTTACCCAAACATTTGCTAAAAGTGCCTAATGTAGAGACCATGAATTTTAATCAGATCTATTTCTTCATGGAACATTTGAGACATGTTTCACACAAGTAGGGCTAATCCTATTAACTTAGCTTATCACAATGGATAGAATGATAACATTTATAAATAAAATATTGTCTTCTTTGGAAAGAGAAAGCTATTTATAAACACTATGGGATAGCTTGGTGAACCTCACACCAGTAAATCTTTGTAAGTTTGTATTGGAGTTCAAATTTGAACCAATCGATACCTCCTGCTGCTATTTAAAGTGCTGCCTGCTGCTCTGAGCAGTGGGTGAAGGAGAAAGAGATCAGGGAATTGGAGGAACCATGGAAGGGGAGGTTAGAAAATCAGATTGGAGGAGCCAGCTCTCAACTCTTGTGCAGACAACATCCCTGCACTGCCTGCTGTAGGCTTGACAAGTGATGGAGAGAGTGGAGAGGTGTTTGAATGCGTTTGAGCTGCAGATCCACAGCAACGCTCGAGTGGGGTGAACTGGCAGGGTCACCTTGGCTTTGCTGTGCTTTACCAGGGCATGGCAGCAAGGCAGAGGGGAAGCTTGCCTCTCCCAGCTCCCTGCTACAGGGGGAAGGGAGAGCTGGCAGAGCACATAACACAGCTTTACACAGCCCTGCTTTGAAAATGATGCCTCTTAAAAGGCTGTGTTACTGCAGATGGCCATGACAATGTAAATAAAAGTATCCACCAGGACAAATCAGTGAGTTTCCAAGAGTTTTTAACTATTTCAACAATAAATATGTTTAAAAAAATAAAATCACTTACCTCTGCCTGTGAGATGTTTGTTCTCTTCTCATCTTTCTCTAGAGAAAAACATATGAAAAGAGAAAAGTTAATACAGAAGCGCTTCTCGGTGCTAACACTTGTAACTCTGCCATGAACCTACAGCCCTGCTGTAAATAAGAAATTAACCTTCTAATTTACAGCTTTTCTTTCTCATTTTTATGTCTCAGAAAGCCAGAGGCCCTGATTAGCATTTAGACATAAGCACTGCATCTGAAGCACTTAACTCCCATTTTTGTCTGTGAATAACAGCGAGCGATGGAGTTCCTTCAGCAGCAGGTCCTTTTTCCTGGCTGGCAGCAGGGCTCTGCACTGCAAGTGGGGCTGTCAGGGTACAGCTTTGCCCAGGGACTGAGCTTTCTTTCACAGAACAGTCAGAAAAGGCCTGGTTGGCAAATGGTGTGAAGCAAACTCAAAAAGGGTTCTACTGCACTCGAATAATAACAAGAAACTCACCTCAGTCAAGTTATTAATATATCAATACTGCTACTGAAAAGTTCCTTGCAGTAATACTGGGGACAGGAAATATATATATTTGTTAATTAACAAAATTAACAAAACAAAGAGCAATCTTTCACCTTAAAAAATTTATGACATTACCAAACTGAACATTTTCCTGAAACTTTTTACTTTTGTTGGCTTAATTTGCTTTAGACTATATGTATGGCAGAATTGGCAAAACTAGAGACTTCTATTAAAAATAAGTGCCTCTGAGAATCTGCATGAACGACTCAGTAAGATTGTATGACACAGAGGAGACTCGAGGTTCTTCCTAACCATGGCACCAAACCACTTTTTGTATGAGCTAAATTATTTTGCTGCTGTTGTCTTCATGTGGTTAATGGACAGAAAGTATCTGTCTTCTGCTGATGATTTCACAAATATTTGACAAAGATCATGAGGATATTTGATACAGAGTAGTTTGGAGCTCTAAAATAAAATGTCATTAAAAACATAGACATCAATCTCTCACTGTTGCAATGGGCCTTCTAAAATTTTCCACTTGCAGATATCAGAGTGTAATTTTCACTGAGGTGTGACAGATGTGTAAACACAGGTCTGAGCAAAGAATTAGGCCTAGGCAATATCACTTAATCTGACTTATTCTCTAGATATTGGCCTCTTGTGGTGTGCTGTGTATGAGGGTACAAGCCAGTCCATGCAGCTGGATCCATTGCATTTTCTCTTGCATTCTTTACCGTTGTCTCTGTGCATCTTGCAAACATTAATTGATTTACCAGATTTTTCAATATAAGTATTTCCCATTATCTCTCTCTGAAATATATTTAAATCACTTGTCCTCAGGGTTAAAAAGTGTAGTTGAAAACAGTGCTGATTACTAAAGCATGGTCCCACAGATACAAAATTAGGCAAGACAATCAGGAGGACAATTTCCTGCCATTGACATTTGTGTGAACTTTGGTAAGGTCACTGATCTCCTCCTGGACTTCCCTACCTGTAAATAAGAATAGCAGTGTCCATTTCAGTACAGAGGTGTCTATTCAAGTCCATAAAACACTTTGGGGTATGAAGTCAGGCTGGCTAAATGGGTGATTATTTATGTGCTTACAGCCTTTCTTACTGGTTGCATACCAACACATCAGTGAGTCAACACTGGACTTTTTTTTTTATTCAGGATACTGGATTTAGCTTAAATGCTGAGATCTGAATCAATCAGGAACTTTCAGCAAAGAACAATGAAGAGTAAGTTATGTCCCATTCCTTCCTGAAAATCTAAATTTTCCCAGATTAAAAATATATTTTGTAAACCCAAGCTGATGCTTGCGTAAGGAACAAAAACTGATATCAGTAGTTTTGTTGTGTTTCAGGTCTTGATTCTGAGAATACGCACAACTCCAACCCTTTGGGCTTGCACAGTTAGTGTTGTGAGTGATGTGACATTAAAATTGTCAGAACTGGAACATTTACAGTCTTTTCTTTCACCCATCAGCCTTAACATGACAGACAACTTTGGGAATAAGGACGGGTCCTGTATGAAGTTAGAGAAACCATTCATATCCACAGGCCAAATAGTGCCAATGAGAAGCCTCAGACAACATGGACATGTAAGAAAAACATATAACATCACATAAACAAAAAAAATTTCCAAATCAGTAAACAGAGATCGGAAAGTAACCTAAGGGGCTGAAAGATACAAGGTCAAGGCAGGAGCCATGAAGTGTTTCAAGTGAGATGAAGGGAAAGGTACAGCTGGCTGGAGATGAAGTTTGGGCAATGGTACATTTTGACAGGAGTTTATTTTTGAGGACAGAAGGAGGATCACATGCTTACTTTTGACAGGTATTTTGATGGATAAGACTCAATCAAGAATATGGATTTTTAAGGAGAGGTGACAAGGAATGGGAACAAGGGATGCATAAATCCCAGAATGCCATAGAGTGAGGCAGAGAGAATAAAATAAACTTCCTGTATATAGGAGGGGGAGGAAAAGATGAAAGGCAAGGGGGACATTGGAGGAAGATAGAAGAGCTTGTGAGTAACTGAAGTAGTAATGAGAGACAGGGACATTGTACCAACAGTAAAAAGGGAAATTTAGGCATGATAGAGAGCAAAGCCGGAGTGCAGTGTGGGCTAGAGCTCACTCAGGAGTTCTCTGCCTGGCCAAATACTTGGAGGCATCTTGGTCTAACTGAAGGATTACGTTAATAATTGTATGAACATTCTTCCTTGGATAAAGAGAGGTTTTCCAGTGTTACTTATAATGCTTTATAAAGTTACTTTATAAAGCAGTTTAAATAAGTTAATGAAGGCATGTTGCTACAGCAGTCTTACTAGGAAAGCATCCTTGTGAGAGTAAATTAAAGTAAGAATTAATGCTCTCCCTGCAAAAGGCCAGTACTGGCATCAAGAGATGATGTAGAAAATCTCTGTGACAACAGATTTTATTGTGAGAATGGAAGGTACAAGGTAAGAAAAAGCATCATGAGTTAGCAACTACAAATCAGATATTTCCACCGCTGGAAGTCAAAAAAGCCATGCATCTCCCACGCTCGAATCTCTCCCAAATCCACTGACAATTATAAACTGAATTTCTTTAGTGAACTCTTAGAGCATAAATTCGTCTTGAGAAGGGTCAGGAAATAATCAGAAACTAAATCACAAGTATCAGAATGTGATATCACTTGATTCACAGGGCAGAATGAAATCTCTGGTTTGTCTGCTCTGTTGACTACTGTGCAGGTAGGACTCTGCTCACAAGAAAATCATAGTCATACAGAATGAGAAATTCACTTTTTGTGTTTATAGCTTAGCAATTATATCATGGAGAATGTGAAGAGATCAGCTGTTTCTCTTATATATGAAATAAACTTGTAGCTCTCAGTAGGTAACTTCTCCCTACAGGTTTGCTCTCTTTTTGGGGCCAGAAGAGAAGAAAATGATATTCCATTTTCCTTCCTCACAGACCATAACATTGTTCACAGAACACAATATAGCTTTATTGTATTCCAAATCTCACTATATGGCTTTTTTCCAGTTTAACTTATTCTAGGCTGCTCTAATTACTAACAAGAACATAATCAGTCAAGTAATTTCTTGACAGTTTTTGTGTTTTTATTTTAAAGAGGCATAATGGGAATCATATGAGGACCCGACAATGGGTTTGTACATATCCAAGTGGAGGTAAGTAAAAACAAGACTGGAGCTTTGTTTAGAGACTTCTTTACCCATGCTGAGGAAAAAGCAGTTGAGGACTTTCCCTTGTGCTGGGTGAATAATGTTTGAGCCTAGTGTGAGCCTTACCTCATGTAGTCTGGAAGATCACCTGGCAAAATAAACAAGATTTAAGGCTTTTTTCTGTATCCTCAGATAAATAAATATGCAATGAAAGGCTCAGTCTAAAGAGTATTCCCATCAATCCAGATATGTGCATAGACTTTCTGAAACAAAACCCTAGTTTTTTTAAGGAAAGTCACTTCTGAGAGTCCCTCTGCCTGCACAGACCCCCTTTCAGAATCAGAGTTCTAAGCTTTAGCCTTTACCCAGGGCAAAATCTCACCCCCTTGCAGGGAAACCTGCAAGACCTGGCCTGACCATGTCTCAGAAATAGGTTGAAGAAACGCCAGGGGGTTTTCTCCCAAACAGGGCTGTTAGCAGAGCTCTTTGAATCTTTGTTGGCACATCCCCCAGCTGAGCTGACCCCCCCAAAGGTGTCCTCATTTGAGCCAGAGCAGATCCAGAGGAAGGAGGCTGATTGTAGCTGGGATGAAATCTGCTCGGTGGTGAAGATCACCTCTTCCACAGATCTCCACTGCTGTGCAAACATTCATGTCCGTGCTGGGGGAAGCTTTGTGGTCATTTTAGAGTAAGATCAAAATTCACGTGCCTTGCTTCTCCCCCTGGATAATGTTAATGCACTTGGAGCAGCCATGCAGGGCAAGAGGTGACCTGTTTTAAGAGAGTTGGCCTCTGATATCACCCATGGGCTCTGCAGTGGCCTCATCCAGCAAAGGCTTATCTCATCCAGCTAAGTACCCTGCTTGCTTTCCCCTCAGCAAGAGCAAATAAAAGCCTTTTCTGTAGGGTTTCAGTCAGTCACTGGAGAAACAGAATAGGTCAGAGAGGCCAGTTTTTACACAAAAGAAACTCAGTAAGAGACTGGTATAATTATTGGAGAAAGCTTCTTGTAGAGTGTTTGGAATTTTCCTTGGGAAAACACAGCCGAGAAGAAAAAAATTACAGGGGTGATAGGTTTGGACTCAGGCAACCTTAGAAACCGAAACCAGAAAATAATCCTTCATTCTCCTGCCATTTAGTGGCAGAAAAAGATGAGAATTTCTGCAAACTATATTTCAGTCATTTCACATTTCAGTTTCTCCATCAGTAAAAGAAAATAAATATTTTTTGATCTACATGTTTACCCCACTGGTGTTTGACCCCCACCATCTGTATTAGCCATTGGTATTTGTAAAACCAATCATTGAACTCTGATTTAGAAATTGACCAACATAATACTTGGTTTTTTCTACTACCACAATTACTTTTCCTTTCTTCTAGAAGACATAGCAAGATCAAAAAGTATTTAATGTTTTCTTTTTGCCAGAGTCCTAACTACATATTGCCACATCAGCTAGCATCATTGCTTTTTACTAAACCACTGAGGTAAGAAAAGGAAAAAAAATTCAGAAAAGACCATCATAAAAAATGCTTACATAGTTAATTGTTTGATTTTCGCTTGCTGGTTTTTATTTGCCAGTGTTTATCAATGAGAACTTGACTATGGGTTTAGATGTCATTACATTTAATTACAAAGAAATACCCTGGTAAGCCCTCCTGGAGTGAGTATATGTTTCTGAAAATATTCCCATTGCAGGAGCACCTCATTAGGCTCCGGAGTGCAGCTGCTGTGGCAGGCGTAGCTGGGAGCTCCGCTCCCCTCCTCCGTCAAGCGCTGACAAGAGGAGCGCCCTGCGCTGCTGCTGCTGCATCTCACTCACTAATCAGCATCTAAATTACTGCCTGGCCCTTGAGGGAGCACTAATAACAAGATTTGTATAGCAAGCATTAATGAAAACATTGGGCAGAGAGGAATTTGCTATACACAGAGGCATTTGCGTGCCTATCTACCCTGCCAGGCCCTTGCAGCTCAGGTGTGTGGTTTGGGGAAGGTCCCACACTGTGCTGACAGCGATGTCACCAAGGGACCTCTCGTCCCTCTGTCTCAGAGATCATAGCACAGCTTTTCCCAACTAGCTCCTGTCTGTAACCAGCCCTTCGTACTTCATTAAAATCCTGCAGGCCAAATGAGTCTGCTCTTTTGGATATTTAAATTTTTTTCCCCAGGTAAATCATTTTTTTAAACAACTCTGTATTTCTCACCTTCAATATTCAAGTAGCCATTACTAGTACTGAGAGTAGGGGCTGCAATCCCCTTTGTTAGACCAAATTCTTCCTAATGGTGCTCAAAACCAGCCACTAAATAAAAAGAACAATTATCCTTTTCTCCTGATGCACACAACAGCATCTGATCCAAACATCTCTGATCGTGCAGAATCTAAGGACCCACTTTAACCTGCACAGCCATAAGAATATGAAATAAAACCACATTTCCCAAACTACACAGATCAGAATTTCTTTAAAAGTTGCATTCTGGTAAACATAATCTATTTTGGAAGAAAGTGGAGACATTACAAACCTTGAATGTGAATCTGAATGTATTTGTTTACATCACATGATTGTGAATTATAGTGCCTGATTCACCGCCTTGTTATTCCAATTTCATGCCAGACTCATGGAAATCAGTCTTATTTCACTGGCATTAAACTAGAATATAAGAGTGATGAATCAGGTCTGCAGCCTTACCACAGAGCAATCATGAATTATTACAACAAGCACAAAAGTCATCCTTCTCCTATGCATTTCGTTCCAAACTTTTCATTCTCCCTCCTGAAAATACATGATAAATATTAATATAAGACAAATTCTAAATAAGTACCATAAATCAAATATAGCTTCTCAAAATATATTTTGAAAGAGAATTAAAATTTAATTATTTTCTCCCTTCTTAAAAAAGCACTACGTTTTCTGCTTCTTGTCTTGGTGTTGCATTTCTGCCTGACTTTGGGGTCTTCCAGTTGCTGCCAGCTCTGTAAGGCTTTATTCTGATACTGTCCAGGCTTTGAATGACTGGACATAAATCAGGTCTTGTGGAAAAACCTATCATGAAAAGAATAGTTCCATGCAGAATTTTCGTTTTCTGAAACACAAGGGCCCTGTCCTGCTCCGTGTGAGAGGGTCAGGTGAGCAAGGACTGGGAACAGAGTTCCTGATGTGAAGTCCTGGATATGGGGACAATTACAGAGCTGGCAGGTCTTCCCAGAGGGGAAACACCCAGGGAGAAACACGCATGAAATAAACCTTCTGTTTGGACAACTAATGTAAAGATTGGCTTTAATTCTCAATACAAACAATGCTAGCCTTGAAAATGTTTTCTTCTAGTTGCTTTCTAAGCAGCACAAACTCCTCTTTGGTGAAGGAAATTGAGACAGCTTCCAAAGAATGACTGACTAAATAAGATTACCCAGGAGGAGGTAAGTACTTTATTTTTTTCTTTTGATCTCTCAGATGAGACATTTTCTGGACCAAACAAAATTCTCTGACTAAATTACCAGGAGTGACTCTGAGCTAAACTTTTCAGGTAATTTGCAGCTGACCAGTGTGGACTCCTGGCACCAGAGCTGGGAGGAACCTCTGACAGCACCAGAGGGTGTCACAGTGGGCAGAAGCTCTGGATCAGGGTTTGCCTCCACATTGCTTCAAAGCTCCTTAAAATTTACTCATTCCAAAGAGATACCACTTGTTTAACAGCAAACTACTTCTTTCTGTTTCCAGCATGACAGAGTTAAGCTCAATCAGAAATCTGGGGTGTCTGCTGTGGTCTGACCCTTGGCAAAGAGGAGTTCATCAGTGCCTGGTTCTGCTGGGTGTTACAGCCAAAATGAGTTCCACAGAGCTCAACACATGCTCAGTGCAAATCCTGCACCAGCAAAACAAACTGGGCAAAACGGAATGTAGGAGAGGAGTGAAAGACAATCATTTTATCACTGACTTTATTAGGTCATAAGCAACAGCAAGTTTTGCCATCGACTTAAAAGTCAGTATTTTATCCTATATATACAACTTGAATTGGTAAAAAAAAAAAAAAGAGAGAGAAAAAGACAAAATACTTTCTCATTTACTAAATAGTTCTAGAGTTAGTGCAACTGGGAAAGAACTTCAGCTGTACATAAACTGCCTCTTAGTCAAAACTCTTGCTCATTATCTAGACTAAGTAATAACAGTCATCTCAATATTCACTACACCATTGAGGGTCCACGTTAATACATTCAAAAAGGTAAAAATAAATGAGACAAACTGAAGAAAACTGCTGGGATTACTGATGGGAAATTGAAAATCCTTGGTCTATGGGGAAAGCTGTTGGTAAACTCAGGTCTCAAAATGAGTAAAGTAAGACTTAGAAGATACGTGATAGTCTACATATTACCCTTTTATGCACAGGTACTTAGAATGATTAAAATGTCCAATTTAGATTGAAACACACCTTAGAAAAAAAATCCCTTATTCTTGCAGCAAATAAATGTAAACAGGATGGTACAGATTTTCTGGCATGAACCAGAAGGGAACTGGACAGCCGTCATTTCTGAGTGCCCCAGGCAGTGCTGGAGGACCAAACTAAACTACAAGGAAACCTTAGAAAATTAGACTTTCACAGACATACAGAACAAGGCAAAGGACAAAGACTGCAAAGTAGACCTAAATCACAATATGTTGTCTCAAAGTTGTGCAGCTGTGTAGAAGGAGAACTCACCTCATTGTGAGGTTACATTGACATAGGGGCTATTCTGACACAACAGACATCAATAAAGGCTGCATCCTTGCCGTATGGACCAAGGGCAGTTTCCACACTCACAGCATGTTCTCACCTGGCCTGAAACCTGGCAGTGAAAGACAAGACTCACATGAAGCAAATAGGAGAGCAATGGAGATAAAAAAGGGTTTTGAGAGGTTAGAATTCCAGAGCTGTCGGGAAGCTGCTCTCAAATACTCAGAGAAACAGGTTCAAAGAGCAGAAACTTGAGTCTGCAATGTGTGTCCCCAAGTAAAACAGCCAGACTACTAATTTTTTGTTAATGATTGCTACTGTTTAACCAAGTGTACTCAACACTCATACTCAAAAAAACTTCCCAAGCAGCTTGCAATTATTTTATACATTGATGAAGTCGTAACAATGTTATTAGCTTGTGGAAAGACTTAAGTGTGTCATTAAGTACTTTCAAATACAGAAGACAAGCACCTTGAGCAGACAGCTGCCCAGGGCTGGGAGTCCATCAGTAACACTGCATAGTATTGGTAAAAAGTGCTACTTTCCATCTGCTTGCTTGCTTTAGGTTCAGTCTGTATTCAAATGACTGAAGAGGCTGAAGATGTAAATACAATACTGAGGCAAAGATCATGAAGTAAAACCCATGATTACCAGAAATATAGTGCTAGCAAATCCCAGGACAAACTTTTAAACCATTTTCTAATAACTTCATGTGCAGAAATCAGTTGTGATGGAAAATGGCTCAGAATTGACCTACCTATCACAGTCTTTGTATCAGTGTTACAGCTGCAAATGCCATCACTGTGAGTGGTTCCTTTCCCAGCTGGGAGCTGTAGGAATATTCTAAGCTCTAAAATAAAAACCAGCAGCAGCCAAAACCAAAGAAACCCCAGCCAAACATTTCTTAGCAAGCTATAGCTCATAAAACCATTTAAAATGTATCCTGAATGTGTTTGTACATTCTGGAAAGTGACATTTGCCATGGGAGAAGAAAACATACAAAACAATGAAATTTTTCCTTAGCCAGTGATTATTATTTCTGCCTTAGTAATTTCCTTCCCTTTGGAATAATACCTCAAGGATTTCAGTAAGAATGCTTTGCAAAGCTAGTCCTGGCCAACTGCTTGTGGCTTGCTTGTGGTTAGAATACACATGCAGAGATCTCCTCACATACATGTATCATCTTACATGGAAATCAAGTCAGCTACTAATAATAGTTCTTCTTGGGGGTTAGGGCCCTTTTTACAAAAAAGAAGATGCAAATATCTGTTTTGTAAAGCCATTGTTGCCTTTTCCAAGCTTTCAAAGAGTCAGCAGAACCAGGTTCCATAATCTCATTCTTGCCTAAAGCACAACTAGGTGGGCTGGAACAGCCCAGGGCTGTTCCTAACAACCTGAGCTAACAACCATTGTTAGCTCAGAATAAGTCAGCTGTAATTTCCAAAGGCATTTTTCAGAATTTCTGCTAACCTTACTACATACCACAGACAGAGGGGACCATGGCTTTTGTTTTATACATCTCCATCTGTGCTGTCACAATCAGAAACACCTTGCTGCGAATCCTTTGGAATGAGCCACGTGCTCCTGCGGGATGTGCTGTACACACTAAAGCCTGAGTCACACACCAGCACCAGCATTTCAGGGGGCTCAAAAGCACACCTCTTAACAGTAACAGCCTGCTTGCTGTCTACTGTATTTCAAAAACAGACAGTACAAACCTAATGTTGGTCAGGATCAAAAATCTTCCAGGTCACAATTCTTTAAAGGGAAAACTCTTTTTCTCCCCTACCCCTTGTTCCCTGCCCTCCTTCCTTCTAGTTCATCAGTACAATTCCACTTGGAAGAGAAAAGAATACAAACTAGCACTTAGGAATACAAACGTGTTGTTTTCAAACCACCCGGGCTTTTTGGTTAAATGGCTCCTTGATTCTGCAGTTGTCCTGCAGATCCTAATACAAAAGGGAAAAGGCAGAACAAGCACTTCAGCTGATCCCAGAGAAGCTACTCTGTGGAGGTGGCCAAGGAAAGAGCAGGACAGGCTCATCCAAATCTTTGCTTTCTACCACTACCTGAGAACAGCTATGGCAGGGAACTTCAGAAAGACTTGAAGGGAATGCTATCACTACATGTCATTGAGTGGTGGAGGCTCAGTGCAGAAATGTTTAGGTTATGGGATGTCCAGGTACCAGGATAAGCCGTACTGTAGGGTGCAATGGAGCTCACTGCTGTGCTGAACTTTCAGTCTGCGACTTTCTCTGCTTGTCTTATCAGAATGAAGGACACAGCCTCAGGTAAAAACCACAACCTTTACAAAGTACCTCCATCTACCTAACACTGCTGGCTCTGTTAGAGCAGTTTGGTTCCACAAGATGAATAATACCAAGACACCAATTCTCTGTGGGACATCTGCATGCTGTGTATCCCATGGAAAGCATAAACAAAGAAGAAGCTGGTCACTGTGCTTCATTCTGCTACTCTGATAGTCTCTTGATCCTCCAGTAAAGACATTTGAGAAAAAAATATCAAAAATGTTTTTAGATACAGACACAGGAATAACGTTTTGAAGGGGAGAGGGAGAAAACAGAGCTCCTTTCAATAGACATAAATCTTAATTCTACCCCAGAACTGCTTTGGTTACTGTAAAAAGAGACTGCATTGGTCCATCTGATCTGGTTTCCACCAGCTGATGACACAGGCAGCTCAGACTCACAGGAAAGCAAAGCTAAACTCTGCAGCTTCCTGCACTCTAACTGAGTTTCTGCAGCCTTCTGTAGTTGGCAGAGCTTTTCAGGACTGATACATTCAATTTGTTTAGTCTAGCTAAATTCTAAGACTCTACTAAACTCTGCCAGTTTTAGGTCCAGATTAATTAAATTGCCACTTTTGATGTATTTTTGAAGTGAATTTTTAGGTTCAGTTATGCCATATAAAGAGTTAAATTTTGTCTCTAAAAGCTCAATAAATGGGCTACCTTGATTGATGCTTTAAGTGCAACCCCTTCCCAATATTCTGAACATAATGAGGTTAGTGATAAAAGCTGGATTCTCTCTCATCTATCTGCATTATCTATTTATTCTGCACACGTCACCATGGTAAATGAGTGCTGCATTAAGTACTAAATAGCAGAGGTCAGAAAAACCCGATGTTGTATTCTTTTCCCCTCAGCAAGGCTGAAACATCTATTAATGGATTTTAGTTTATTACCTGATGTGAACTAAAAAATACATTGAAAACATCAGTATTAGCACATTATTGAAGTTGATTTGTACATAATCTCAAAACAAACTCTCTTGACATTCTTATTTTAAAAATTTTGTGTTATAATGTTTAAATGGACCTAATTTCAAATATTCTCTGGATTTTTTTGCCATTAAACACCCCTCCCTCACGATACAAACAGAATCTTTGCTACATGCTAAACTAGACATATTTTGATCCAAATTCTTTTTTTAAAATGCCATCAACACCCCAAATTGTATGCTCATGCAATTGTATTAAATATAGCTTAAGTATTTTAACTATAAGAAGTAATTACACCTAGGCACTTAATTTTTTAACTAGAAACCTCACCATCTATTCCAAATTCCCAGCAAAACAAACTATATGAGCTGCCTAAGTATTTGGCACAGTGCAAATCTGTAAAGATCTCCTCCAGCAAAATATGAAGCCTTATGAATGCAATAAAGTTAGAATCTGTCCAGGCAACCTCCTCACCAGGCCAGGCAGCCATGCCCACTGCTATTCCCCACCCATGGCACGGCTCTGTCGTGCTGTACACACAGAGGTGATAACAAATGTCAACATTCCAAAAGCTTATCAGGCCTGACGCTGAATGATCAAGCAGCTGGAGAGCTGTAACATGAAGCCACATATATTAAAAATAATTTGCAAATAATCTCCTGGGGTGGAAGAAGGCTGTTTCTATGGTGCTTTTGTATAAGGAACAAGGAAAACAGATGAAGAGTACAAGGTTCAGCCTCTAAAAATACCACATTGACTTTCAGATAGTTCCACGGACATTGACCCTTCCAACCCAAAACCAGTGGGAGGCAGGGAGCAGGAGAAACAAGTAAAATCACAGTACACATTAGGAGTTTATCTGCACTGGTAAATAAAAAATTATTTCAATTCATTTTTTGGGTATTCAAGGCTGGAACAAGAGCAATGGATTAATGCAATTCCATCCATACTGGAAGCAAATAAAGCTTTTGGAGTTTTGGCTTCATGCCCTCTCAGCTGCACCACTTCTTTGATATAGGCACGAATCTGAGTTCTGGTTGTGAATATCCAACCTCTATTTCCATCCTCCGGAGCTTTCTCAGGCAATGCTTGCACCCTGGGCTGCCTCATCTCACAGAGGGACAGTAGGCACTGGTGAATGGGAGGGACTCATTCTTGTTTTGACTAAATTTACTCACTTCAGCCAACTAGGAGAAACTAGTTTCTGTGAGTCATGTAAAATATACCTGTACAGTCAACCAATAAACACTGAAAATGAAGGAAGCATGGATAAAAATAAACATTAAAAATTCAGTAAAATAAGTGGATTTTAACCAGAACATAACAGCTTTTTGTTTTGACTGTCTCTGTGTAGCTGTCAGACCCTTCAGGAATGTTTCTATTTGTGAATTACTGTGTTCAGGACTGCAAAAATTGTGAAAATACAGTTGGCTGCTTTGGTGATAACTTTGCCTCAGTCTAGGCACAGCCCTGCTCACTGCATCCCAACCAACTCAGGCCTTGTCCTCCAGCCTGCTGTTCTCACTGCACTGCAGAGAGCATGACAACTCTATTGACAAGTCATGACAGTGACATATAAAATCCTCATCTGTTGCTATGAACATATTATAAGTTTCTCTGTGTGTAAACCTTCTGATCATTTTCCCATGGGAAAATAATCAAAAAGTTTACACACAGAAAAAACTTATAATATGTTCATAGCAACACTCATCCTCTCATGAAAATGGAGCCTCTTCATGAAATGGAATGTTTTCATGAATGATGAAAAAAGCCCTTTTTTTTTTAAATTCATTGTTTCATCCTGGAGCCTGTGAGCTGTTCCTTCTGAGATGAATAAAGAACAGCTCAAGCACAGGTTCTTGACATTTTTTTTCTTTTTTTTTTTTTTTAAGTCCTTGAGCTTTCCTTTTAGTTTTCATGGAGTCTGTATTCACACTGCATATGTGTGAAGAACTTTTACTGTGCCTTGTCCCAGAGAATTCTGTGGGCCTGAACTGCAGAATAAATTCAGAGTAACCCAAATGAAAGAGCACGTAAGCATAGTGTATATAGGTAAGAAAAAGGGATGCTGTTTGCCACTGAACATTTGCAGTCACACATCATCCTGCAAACAGCAGGATACTTTCAAGCACAGATGTTTTAATCTCTGCTCTGGAACCCCTATCACCTGTCAGGTCTTACACAATGTTTACTTTACATATTTCATTGTTTGGCTGTGTCAGATAGTCCTCTCCAGCACAGGCTGAAAGAACATGAAGGTCCTCACTGCCTTGACAAGAAGTGCCTGATCTCTGGACATCCTGGTGCCATCAGTAATGTACACAGGGCTGTACCAGCCCTCTGGTGTGAGGGGACACAAATGTTTTTCATTGCTTATTGAAATACCTCCACAGGCTCCTGGACCAATATAAAAGGAGACAGAATACCTAAATGGCATATACATTTAGCAAACAGAAAGACCAACTAGTTTGACAAAAAAATTACACCTAATGACAGTTTTTATTCACATACTGCTTTTCTGAATGCTCTATTACCACATTAGAAGCCTAAATTTGCAATTGGAAACAGATGCTATTTGGCTTACTCATTCTCTAGTTCTTGGACCAAAGTAAGCAGTATGTCCTACCAGAATCTCAGTCTTTGAAAAACATATCAGTTTCCATGAACTCTGGGACCAAGTGTTTTCTGCTGTGATTTTTCCCTGAGAAAAATATAGCAGAATTGCTTGACAATGCTCAGAAACACCTGCCTCCTACTAAGTAGGTCTTTTCTTGAGCTCAGTTTATTTTGTCTTGGAAGAAAAAAATATGTGATCATTAGATCTAAACCCAAACACATTCATTCACCTAGAAGCATGATCCAACTAATATTAGTCACAAACCTTAATGCTGGGCAAAGTGACTCACATTAATCCCATCAAGAATGTGCTGCTGGTACAGTTTGCATCAGCAGAAAAGCACATCTGTCTGTGGTAATGAGATTTACTGTGCAGGGAAAGTCCAGGAGTGTCTAAAACCAATTTAGCATAAAAACCTCAACTACTTTGGGTTGTCATGGAATTGATAAAGGTGTAAGGACAGATTTTCCTCCCACCACCCACCTGACTGTGTTGTCTGCTGCTGCACCAAATACTGAGACTGCCCATGAGGAATCTCAGCAGAGCTCTGGGGAATTGACAGTAAGTGAAGGGCATGGATCCCTTCTGGATAACCAAAAATCACCTAGGAATGAGAAAGCAAAACTGCTAATGCCCAAACACAAGCTGCAAGCACCTTCCTTGTTTAGAGACAGGTGCAGATTGCTTTTCTTCAAGTTATAATTTCCAGCATTCAGTAAGCTCAGATGTACTGTGTTATACTGGGAAGATACATTTTATATTGCTTTTGCAGTGATAATATATCCTTCCTGCTTTGAAATGAGATTTGCAAAGCCTAAAAAGGCAGCTGTATTTCTAAACACAGAGTAACACTTACATTACAAGCAAGGAAGTCAAAACAGGTAACAAAGCAGAAAGGGGAGCTGGAAACAGCAAATACATAGAAAATACATAGAAACACAGAAGTTTATCCTAATGTTTACCCATATTCTAATGCTTCAAGAAGACTGAACACTTTGACATAAGTTGGAGAGCCTTTGCCAGCCAGACTGTTTGATGTTGTGTTGGCTCTTTGACAAAGCCAGTCTGTACAGGAATGCTGGCATTGTTTTCTGATCAAAGCAAGCCCTAATGGTATTAAACCTGAGTTCTGGTCTGATGTGCTTTCTTCCCTCAGCTATCAGTTCTCTACTCTGCTACTAGCTTTTTCTTGAGCTGTTGCGTTATGATATTCTGCTGGTTTAAAGCGTGCTCAGACTTTTATTTCAGCTAATAAGAATTGATATTCCTATATTTTCTGCTGTCACCAACATTTTGTGGGTCCCTGGGTGAAAAAACCTGCAAAGGCTTGTCTTCCCAGGGAGGAGTACATTCTCAGCACAGAGTTTCTATAAACAAATCTCTGAGCTGTGTTTCAAGGACAGAGGTTTCTCTGCCCTGTCTTCTGATAATAGGAGATGAGGATTTTTCTTCCTTTCAACCTATGAGGTAAAAAGTTGTTATGGCTGATTGTGTAAGCTATTCTGGCATTCCTTGCACAGAGCTGGAAGCACCAGCTTCTATGCTCCAGTCTGGACAGATAATAGCCCAATTCTTTGAATTATGGAGTCATCTTAATAAATAATAGTTAAGCCTTCTGATATATGGAGTCAAAGAATTCAGATTCATCGTCTCTGGGCCATTCGTAATAAATGGCTTTGTAATATTCTGCTATGCTGGGCATGGAGACAGGAGGTTGTGCATACACAGAAAAGGCTGCCTGTGATGTTGATACTCAAATTCTGTTGATTCCAAGGATATTGCAAGGGAAAGAGAAAGCAGGAGAGCTTTAACAATTTTTGGATTAAACACTTGTGTAGTGTAACAGTTAAATATGTGTTTAAAACTAAGCTTACATTTCTTTTATAAAAGGCAGGTGTAGAGCAACTGTGGCCATAGCAGGATGCAAGTGGGTTGCCCCAGTAACCCATGCACCACCCTCAGAGGATGAGATGCTGCCCATTTGTGTAGTTCTCTCACTTTATGCTTGTCTTTGCCTTCACAGATAGTAAAAAGGTCTTATAACTTCAAATAAAAGAAAACTGATTTGATATTACGAAACCAAACATCAGATGCTCAGAAAATATAGCTCCATTGGTGTAAATGGAAGCACAATAGATTTAAGTGACTTTGTAACTCAAGTCTCAGTTTGCTAGTGCTAGTTTCTCTGCTCAGATGTGACACAACCCATCTAAGAGCACTTCACAGAGAACTTACAGGGAGGGTTAAGGGTTTCTTCATTGCTACGTTGCTTCACAAGGTCATATTGTCCACTGCAATCACTGCTGCTGCTGCAACTCAAATTTCTCCTTTGTTGACTGTGATTGCACTTATATATGATGCCAACCAGAGTGAGCATGAGGAAATGTGAGAGACAATGATGCTACAGGCTGGATACAAGCTCCTGTAGTCACATTTATCACCTGCTTTTAAATCATTCACTGTGGTCTAACACTGTCTCCTTGAAAGCAAGGAAGTCAAGCAGACTCTTATAGTTTTTGAGCAGGTGTCATTGGTTTAAAATGACTTAGGCTTAGTAAATATTCCATCTTCACTTCATAGCACAATTGACCTGACCTAAATAGGTGAAGACATATCCCTATCAAAGCTGTAACAGGCATCAGGGATGGATGAGAAGACTTAATAGAAAACAACTTTTAGATCTTTTTACATAAAAACTCAAGCTGAATTTATTACAAAGTTCTTAAATGTCCAAACACATTTTATTGCCTTCTGGTTTCCAGATGGTGTGCATCCAGAACACCAGAATACCACAAAAATGCTATTTTTTTTTTCCCTGCTGCAATCAGAAGCAGCTGTAACAGAAGGCTATAGAAAAGTCTGATTCTGAGAGAATGCCTCTCTCTGTTTTTCAAAAAAAGAGAAGTTTGGATAATTAGAGTAAACTTTGCAGGGCCATCCAAACATTTAGGATTGCATTAGGACACACATTTCAAACTCTTGGAAGCATATCCTTCACTAGCTCCTTGCTCCTAATTAAGGAAGTGGAATACTCCAGCGGGTAAAATTCAAGGAACAGCACTCTCATTTAGCCCAGCTCTGATAAAAAAGGATGGTTCTGTCAGTATCACTGGAATTCTCTACTGCTCAGTTTCCCCATTGATCTAGGGAATCACACTTCTAAAGCATTTCTTGGAGTGTCAAGTTAGCACCCTTACTTTTTTTTTTTTTTAGATTAATTGCATCCATTTGCAGTGATGAATTTACTATTTTTGGAGACAAATTTTATTCAGCACCCCACTGAATTCTATTCAAAATCCAGGAACTGATCAGCCTTTTGGGGTTTAATCAGCAAGGTGCCAAGAGGCACTAGGACTAGCTGACTCTGGAAGCTGAAGGCACACAACCATCTCAGAAGCTGCACAGCACCTTGCAAGATGAAGACCACAAAGGCTTTATTTAGTGTTTGCACTTCCATTGTAAACCTCTTGTCTGCCTTTCCAACCTGGCTTTACAGTCCTTGTACTCAGCAGGCTTGCAGAGCTACCTGCACCCACCCTGTTCAGAACACTTGCCCATATTAAGCAAGAGACACCCCATGGAAATCTGCATGAACCTCATGGTGAAGGGCAGGAAAATGAAGCTGCTTCTAAAGTTTCAATTTTTATCCGGCTTTATGGAAAACTTAAAAACAGGACAAGGTTTTAATTTAGCCAAATAATAAATTCATTAATATTAGTTCCCAGTATTTAGAAAAAACAAATAATATCTAAATAAACAAATCTAAATAAGTGAAGACAAATACTAACTCATGGGCTTATATGGAAGTTGCCTGAAACTTGCAGCAATCCTGACTCATAATAAAAATGATTTATTTAAAGATTTATTATGAACATTGCAGGAAAGGTGATAACAGACATGCACCACTTTGTTTACAGTAAAATTTCCTGTAAATTAAAGAGTTCTTATTCTTTGTTTGGTTTTGATTTGGTATTGTACCAAGTATCTGTTTATAAAAGGAAATATGACAGTACAAAATGTACAAAGTGATTGCAAAAGAGATTAACAGTCAAGGTGAATTTGCTTTAAATTAAATCCTAGCAACACAGACAGTGTAGATCTCATTATTATCCCATATAGGTAAAGAAAGTCAGTTCAAGGCTGATCTTTCATGCACCATTTCTGAGAACCGAACTACCTGAAATTCAGGACAGAAAGCTACTCTCCAAAAAGATTTAAAAGAAAGATTCAGGTGACTAAGACATACGGCAGGAAAAGAAAATGTTGCAGAGCACAACAAAGGAAAAGTTATAGAAGATATAATACCCTGTGTTCCAAGGGATTAAGTATTGAGGATCTTCCCCTTTTTGTGGAGTTTTTTGATAATAACACTCCCTAAACAGTTTATTAAGGAATCTTTCTGAAGTCATATTTTTATGACAAAGTATGTCTCAACCTCAAATCATCCCATCCCACAGAGAATCTTCTGTGGGGACCCCTGGATGAAGATAATGTATTCACAGTTGAAAAAGAATAATGAAAAAACACATATATTTTATCAGGAAACTAGAAGAGAATCTGTTTTGTAGAAACAACTCCTTGGGTTGAATTAAGGCTGGACCCAGCCTGGCATCTCTACAGGTCAGACTTCATGGGACTTCAAGGTCTCCATCCAGGGAAAGACAATATTTGTGGATGGGAGAACTAGATCTGGGTCATATAAATTCTCCTTCTACATATAACCAATAGTCACATGGAGGATAAAATTGTGAAATCAGTGACATTATCTGAAGGCCAGGAATTACCTGTGCTCACAGGGTTTACTCCAAACAGTCCTAAGATCCATTGTTTGATATTTAGAGCTAAAGAATTAATGCTGGATTTTTAAAATAATGTAATTAATCAAACCAGTTTGCAGTCAATCTTGTGTATACAAGTTCAGTGGTTTAGAAGGTATGTTAGCACTCACCTGGGGGCATGTGTTCATTCATGATGACAAGTGATGCTGGCGTAGGCCTTCTTTTCCTGATCTGTAATAGATATAATCCAAGAAGAGTCATTAGGGCCCATCAATTGCCACACACACAAAGCAAAGCAAAAAATCTGTCTGGTGTCCTCCAGAGTATAGACCAGGCAAAGTTAAAAAGGAAACTATTTAAAGACCAGCAGCATTTCACTGTCTTACTGACAGCCTGTCTGGTCTGACAGCAATCAGGGTCATGCTGCTGCTTGTTCAGGGAGAACAAAGGCACAGGGAGAGCTGTCCAAAATACCTTTAGGATTTGTAATCATCTTGACTTCAGTTTTTGGATATGTATTGCTGAAAAATATCAGTCATCTCTGAAAATATTGACATTTAGCTTTGCATCAGGAAGATGATTGCCATAGTTTCTGAGCTTGTACGTGCAAATACCTAGTACTGCCACAGTTCTCTAAAGTAATAATTAAAAATATTTTGCAAGCGCATTTCAGAGTTTTGCAGGCATGCCTTCCAATGAACTTATATTTCTAACCTGTTGTCAGAGGTGTTACTACAGTCCTTTAACTAAAAATACTCCAGTATTTAAGACCTTAAAAAGAATACTTCCAATATAGCAGATTTTACATACCAATATATAGTCGTGAATTGTATACAATTCTTCAGGGTTTATCTGGGTAACTACTTTGGTTCCATTAACAGTGGCTGAACTGCATGGTATTGGAATACCCTCTTATAATGCACACATTTGCACTGAAAGCTTTGTGTTGCTGCATGAAAGCCTTCAGGCCTGATATTCTATTGAATTTAAGAGAGGGACCAGGAGCATTTAAGCTAGAAACCATTCTGACACAAAACCTCAATGTCAGTGCAATTGTTCTTTTTTATTTGCTGAGCCAACATCTGTATTTAGCTGGGTTCAAATTTTGCTTTCAGAGGTGTAAATGGAAAATTACATCATCAGGGTTAATGGGTTTATTCCAGATTAGTGTAACTGTAGCTGACTGTAGAATTTACTATTTTAATTTCATCACACACCCACAGTGAAACTGTATAGCACTTGGAATCAAACTCACAACGCAAAAAAAAAAAAAGGGCTGCCCATATATACCAGGCAGAAAATAGGCTACAGCATTTCAAAATCCATGGGAATTCCAGGAAATCCTAATCCTGTGGTTCTCACAGATATCAGAAAAATACCAGAACAAATTCTGCTTGAATTCATTGCAGAACTGTTCTGTAAGGTACGGACATCTCGCAGCTCAGAAGTGCCTACGGACAAAATGAGGACCCACAACGATTCTTTTCTGCACCCTTCTAATATTCTGCATTCAATCACAGCTCATCGTTTTCTGGAAAAGGTGTCTGCCTTTTAAAAGACACAACAACAGAATATTCAGGAAACCAGACAACTGTCCCAAAGGTGCAAATAATTTCATGGCTAAGGGTATGGAACTTTCAAGGTTATAATATTCCTCTGGTGTCATCTAAAATCAGACGTACCCAAATAGAAGCAAATGTTGAGAAGGACTTGGACAGAGAGAAATATACTGGGTCACCTAATTAAGATTTAGCCAGTTTTCTCATAAGACTGCCTGTGACCATTTTTAGGCACATCTACACATATCTGTATACAGTAATAGATATCTTTTCCTCCTTAGATGCATGTACTGATATATATATATATATATATAAATCAGTACGGTATATATATATTATTATGTGTATCTTTTGGGAGTGAGTTAAAACCTAAAATAGCACACATATTATTCCAACAAGGACATAAGTACGGCATATTTCCACATGTCTATATTTTTCAGGCATGTAGAAAACTGTAAAAATTACTTAAAGACTGTAAAAAATCATGAGAAATACAGGAAGTAACTGAAATTATGACTATTGTGCAAAATATTAATTGTATTTTCTCATGTTAAGGCAAACAAGGTAATAAGGTAATACAGAAAATAAGGTAATAAGGTAAATAAGGTTACCATGAAAGGTAAATAAGATGTCTTCTTCCCAATATTTCTGTTAGGTACCTATTATGAACTTTATGCTTTGCTTTATGTGCATATAATATACTTGAATTGATTTGTTGAGAATGTATTCATTGAGTGTATCCATGTGAAATGCAAGTATTAGGGTAGAAGTGCAGTTACAGAAAAGGCAGAACAAATATACACTAATAAACCTACCCAAGATGAAGAAGACTTATTCTGGCTAGAGGACATATCCTTCTCCCTCTTTAAGTATATCAAACATTGCTATAACCTCCAGAGTATTTAATCTGCAGTTTCACTAATACAAGCTAGAAAAGCCTTTAGGCCACAAGTAGCCCCCACATCTTGCCCCATTCCTACCCCATTCCCTCAAAACAGTGAAGGAAACTCATCTTCCTTACCTGCTCAGCTGCCTCAGGATCTATTTGGCTCTGAAACAGGGGCACAGCAAACTGTATTTTTTTGGGGCTGTTGGGCTCCATGCTGATGCTGAGGTGAGACAGACGAGAGAAGGGCCTGGAGCTTGAGACTGGCTCTGTGCCTGTGCCCGGCGCCGTCCCCGCAGCCCGGCCGGGAGCTCCGCAGGAACAGCTGTAACTCCCGACTTAGCACGGGAATCTGCGGGAGCCCAGCAGCTCCCTTATTCCACATCCACAGAGATGCCACTGCCTTGGCTATTTGCTTTTTTTTTCCCCTCTCCCCTCTCTCCAGCAGCCCTTCAGATCCTCTCAGCAGAAAGCTGAAAGGAACAATAAGCTAATTGTGTACCAGCTCACTTCCACATATGCCAAGCATTCACTCAGAAGCTAATTGAAAATGCAATACTAGCATTGCATGGCCTGGAGCCTTGGGATTTGAAAAAGAGGATCTCTCCACCGTATATTACTAACTGGCTGCTCAGAAGTGCAATGCAAGCTCCCTCTGAGTATTGCTGATGGGCTCTTAATTATTGATGAACACAAATCAGGACGTTTTCAGATTTTGGGGGTGGAGGTAGCAGGAGGGGTGGATTCAAAAATTCGATCCCTGTTACAGCTCTCCTCTTTTCACATATCAAACAATTCCCATTGCTCTTTCAAATATTTTTTTAATCCTACAGTTTTAGACTCTACTAAATCTTACAGGAAGATTTTTGGTGATGATGCTATGCAGTTGCCCACAATTTTATGACATTTCTCTGGTGGGTCTGCACCTTAGGCCTGGTTTTCATACTTAGACTGTGATTTCTTTCAGTGGGCTCCATTTCATGTGACTCCAAATACTGGGAACACTCACATTTGAGCCAGCTCTCTGAGCTTCCTCATGCTAAGCACATCAATGGGCATCTCATTCTATCCAAGTAAAGTGGGATATAGTGCTTACTCAAGATTACATTTTCTTTCCATTAACTCTAGAAAAAGGAAAACTGATTCAGACTAGTTAAATCACATTTGGATGACTAAAATTCAGAGGCTAAATCCCACTTAAGGGTACAAAATCTGTGCCTCATTCCAAGACCAGGAAAATAATTTTGTCAATCATATCAGTAGTACTCCTTTGTGAATATAACTGATTTTCACTTGTCAGTTCATGTTAATTCAAAAGAAATGTGTGAAACAACAGCCAGCAATCACTGACTTAACCTACCTCTTTGCAAAACTCAGAGGAATTTGAAAATGTCCTTTGTTCAGGCCACTGAGAGTACTGAGGATTTTCACAGTTCACCACAAGCTTATTGAGTCACTGAGTACTTTCCCACCTGTGCCAGTGGAGGAGGTGGGGAAGGAGCGAGGATTGTAGAAGAGAACAATGCACTGGCCATACACACAGAAAAAACCAGCAAGTCAGACATAAAATACTTGTTTGGCTTTGATTTTTACACATTAAAATCATGACACATTATCAGAACACCAGGCTGTTTCTGAACAAAGGCAAGCACCCAAGCTAGTTGGTTTATGAAGGACCTGATAAAGCTTAGGAGGTGAGGATACACTTTAAGTTAATGATCCAGTTGGCTCAATGATAAAAAAGAACTCTCAACGAGGGCCAAAATTTCCCTCCTCATCCAAATCAAAGCTACTGTCAACCATAGTGGTTTCCAGCTGACACCTAGTAGCTGGCAACTTTCCTGTTCGATTTCTTATCATAGTTCAGGTGGCATTAACTTAGACTTTTGAATCACAGAAGAGTCTGATTGGACCTTCTGGAGGTACTTGGTCCCACCAACTGCTCGAAGCAGGGCCTGAGACCAGGTTATTCTGGGACCTCTCAGTCTGAGTCCTGAATATTTTTAGTGCTTAAGTCAAATGCTTAGTTTCATTTACCACAACAAATAAGAGAGATGAACAAAACACTGATATTCAGTGTTTCATATGACTATTTTTAAGCCTTCACTATTCCTACAAAGACAAAACATAATTTGGTTTATAGACTTCCACAATTAGAGGAAGAGTGCAATTGTAAAAGTAGTGCTGGCACAATGAAGTCTAAGGCACTAAAGTAAGAGAGGCACACTCTGCTTTCACCAGGACAATTAGAGAGTTGTTTTCAGGACAGTCTAATTAGCCAATTTCCCAAGTCCTTCATGCACAGATGTGCCATCATCTTGGCCATTATCACATTCACAGGGTTACACCTGGGGGAGGACATGCATGGGGATCTGAAGTTGTGGCTTTCCTCTTGAATTTTGATACTTGAAAGAAAATAATGTTTGTTTTTGCAGCCCCAGATACTGTGAGATAAATGTTTTCCAGATACGTTGCTACCATAAATATTAATCAATGGTATATTTTAAATATCAAGTTTCTCTAGAAAAAACCTGTTTTCCATAAAATATCTATTCTAGATGTCTATGAACTCCATGTATTAAATTATACAATTGCAAATCTAATATATGTTACTGATTACAGGAGCTATAATTATCATTGCAAAGGCTTAACATTTCTTACGTTACAGATAAAGTAATTTAAAAAAACATATTCAGGCAGTAAAAGTCTATTAAAATATTAAGTGCTCAAAGGATTATAACAGTATGTTTCAGCTCTAGATTGCTGGACATTGCTGTCCAAAGGAATCATGTCTCAAATGCATTTTTATCAATGATATATAAGAAAAAAGCTCAACAACCCTTACAAAAAACCCAAACCAACAAGACCACTTTTTCGCAGCTTCTGAAGGGAGAGAGACAACAGGACAGACCAAAACACAAGGACTAATCCATAATGGGGCTGGCTAGGACTGGGAGAGAGGCCCCCCCCAATGATGTTGCTTCCTGAAGCTTTTCTCCCTGTGCCTATTTGGAGCTGGCTGCCCAACAATCTTCCCATGCACTAATACAATAACAGTATTTTTAAAACAGTACAAGAGGCATACTGAGAGAGCACTCAGATATAGCATTTCAGGATGCCTGCCTTGGCTCCCTCCTACACCAATTTGCAGCATTAGAGGTCTGCAGGCAAAGTGAGCTGGCATTTTCTATAGGCTGCATCATAGTCTGGGGAAGAGCTGGAACACATTTAAGTACTGACACATCCTTGTAGTTCTTCTTCCATTTTTAGTGCACCCCCCACAATTTCAGTTTCAGATGCCTTCATGATTCAGCTAAAACTATAATGGAATTTAAAATCATAATAATAACTGTCCAAGATCTTTCCTTCTTATGTCATTCACTATGTTCTGGTATACAGCACTGCCTTTTAAAATACCCTGTTGGAGGGATGAGCTATGGAAGCACTCCATAGTTCCTGCTTGAGCTATTTCCCCTGGTGTCTTAGGAAGGGTTTATATCTTGTTTCCAGGCAAAGACAAGGCTTCTGGGGTGGCAATTCAAGGGTGTCTGTTCTGCTCTCTCTTTGCACAATTTTTGTTGTGGCTCTGATCTGCCTCAGCTCTTCTGGTGGGGTCAGAGATTACTGCAGCATCACTTTGGAGAGGAGAGCTGGAGTTCATTGTAGAACAAACCTGCTTAAGGCTTTGGCTCCTAAATTCCCCCGTCCAGATGCAGAGAAGCACTGTTACAGTACCCTGATCCAACAGGTTGCCTTTGCAGAGCAAGGACTCAGCTTGGAAGTGACAATTCTTCCAGTGTGTCCCTTAGACACAACTTTAATCCCCATTGTAACCACTGATATGTGAGTGATGTAACAAAGATGTGTTGATCTGTGCCTTCCCTGGGCTCTCCAGCTGACTCCTCTCCCCACAGCAACATGTCCTCAGCATATTGCTGGGCAGCCCCAGCAGCACCAGAGGGAGAAACACTGCAGAGCACATTGGCTTTCTGCTACAGCCAAAAGGGCTTCAATGTGCCCCTTCCCTCTGCCTTTTTTTAACAAACTGACAAACATGGGCAGGTTTTCCCTTTGGGGCTCTGCACCATGCCTCACTCATAGCTGCTAAAATCAGATAGAAGCCTTCCAAGAATAAAAAATTACATATTCAAAATGACACTAAAATTTTCCTTTCAAAACAGCATTGCAAACAGGGTGACTCCCACTGAGCTGCTGGAAACAAAGTCTGCTATTTATATATAGAAAATGCAAAGAATTTAAAATTTGCAAGGGTGGGAGAATGCAGAGCAAATCTCATCTGCCTCATGCGTACCAAGTGCTGCCACAGGCAGGTCAAGCAGAAGAACAGAAAGTCTTTCTGAGCAGTGACAGAGTCAGTGGGACATTCAGTGAGAGCTGTTGGTCTGGTAACAGCCTAACCCAAATTTCCATGGCCAGTTCTTATCCATAGAATATCAGGTCTGGACTTATGTACTAACTGTATATGTGGATACATAAAGCCTAGATAAGTAAAAAGATACAGCTACTTCTATTTATACAAGCTCTTTAGTTAAGATAATAATTCCTCAGCAGTATGGTTTTAATCAGAATCAGTTTAAAGTTACTTTATCTGAGCACAGAAGAACTTACACTCTCTATTCCAGTCTTCCTCTGAAATTCACAGCTCTCCACACTTTGAAGTAATGTACAAACATTTACTGCTAGATCCTATCCACTACCATCAATAGAATACACACATCCAAAACATAGGAAATGAGGTGGATTAATGGGACATGACCTGAGCAGACAGTCAAAAGATTCTTGCCTAATATGGGTATAGTTCAATAGTGCAGAAAGCAAAACTCGAGTACTAGTTTTAGGAAGGTATTTCAGCAGGAAGAGATGCTACAATTTGCTTCCTTACCCAGAACAGGGTAAATCTAATATATTTTTCAATAAAAAGAACTGTGAAGTGTACATAGGTTTTAGAATAAAATTATATTATGTTATTTCCATATTAAATCTTGAATGCAAAAGTTGGCTGACCAACATATCACTGAATTAAACAACCGAAATATAAAATTCAGTTGTTACTGTAATTTTTTTTAAACAAAAGTTAAAATATAGAACATGTAGGAGATAAACCAAGGAATGAACTTCCCGCAGTTCCAGAGTTTGAGTTAGAAAACTCCTGTGCAAACACACATTCCCAGGCAGAAAATGAAAAGTCACCAATTACCTATAAAAGCTCAGTATGCCAATTTCAGAACATGTTCTTAAAATTCTCGTTTTTGAATTTGAGACTCTTCAGATGTCCCTTCTTTCTTGCCTCCTCCTCCTCCCCCTCTGAGAACATGCTAGACCAAAAGATATCACAACAATCCTCAAGGTCCTGCCTGCAGCGCCTGCAAGGGAGGGACTGAGGCACACCTGGAGGACAGGATCTGGGTTTTGGTGACCTGGGCAAGTTGGCTGGGGCACAATTGTTTGCTATTTCCTATATAGGCATTGGGAGTGGCAGGAAAGGGGCTGCTCCATGAGTAGGGATAATCCAAGAGCCAAGGGCTACCTCAACTTACAGATTGCACAAGCAGAAACGTTACTCACTCATTGAGGCAATTCTGGCTTTTCATTGTGCTGCTCTTTCATTGCTACAATTTTCATTACTCAACTGCTGTCCAGGTTTTCTCCTTTTACCCTGGCCAAAAAAGAAAAAGATATTTCTGTATGTATTAACCATCATTCAGCAAGGAGCTATGCAGAATTACAAAATATATAAGCTATAAGGAGTTATCAAGTGATTTTCCTTTTTTTTTAGTTGCCTTGCCTTCTATTGTTAAAATTCTCTCAACAATGTTGTGCATTTCTATTCTATGGCATGATTATGAAATACTACCATCACATCTAAAATCACATATGAAAAATCAAATTTGCTTTATGTCAAGTTGATGAGTTGGTTTTCCTGAAAATCAAATCATGTATCATTTTCACATTCTCATGTTAATTCAGACAAAAGTGTTGTATTGGACTGAATCCATCTAAACACTAATAATTTGGTTTTATGACATCATCCAAGTTTCATAGTTTTGGCTCTGTTTCCTATTGAAGAAAACCTATTGAAAAAAGTTTCTTTTGGAGAAAGAAAATTTTCTTTCTCCAAAATAAAATTTGTCCAGTAGTTTAGGTTTTGTTTTACACTGTTAGCCATTAATTATTCCAGTTTCCAAACTGGGCTCTGCTTCCCTCTCCCCTAATCAGTATCTTCTTGTGGTCAGTTTCATTGAACCAGATTTATCTGTGGTATACCAATGTAAATGTTCTGACCCATGCTGTATTTCCAGTGTAAGCAATTTGCCCAGCAGGACACCCAACCACAGGGCAGTACCAGTGCTCAGCAGAGCAGTTCTCAGTGTCTGGACTGCATCAGCAACGCTCCACGTTGTCACTTTAAAGGACACAGCAATCAGAGCAAACCAACGCTGCTGTGGAAATGCTCAGCAGGGAGCATCTTGGGCATCACTTGCCTACTAAAGGCCCACAAACCTCTGACTTGAGCTGTGCTACAGGCATGTATTGCTCTGCAGTAGGCTAAAGACCAGTCTGTCTTTATACTAACAAGTGTTGCTGTAACATACCCAGCAAGATGTCAGGGTTTCAAAAATACAGCCCTTGGCTTTATATTAGAATCATAAAATCAGAGAATCCACAAACGATGTAGCACCATTCACCACCACTCTGTGGGCCCAGCCATACAGCCAGTTTTTAACCCAGCAAAGAGTGCACCTGTGCAAGTCATGGACTGACAGCTTCTTCAGGTGAATGCCATGGGAAAGAGTATCCAAGACTGACTACACCCACAGTCTTTCTCTCATCCACCTAGGCAGGCTACCTGGTCATAAAAATATCACACTGCCTAAGCAAGACCTATCTTTCCTAAATCCATGCTGGCTGGGCTTGATCCTTTGGTTGTCCCCTATGTGTCCTCCATGAGATTGAACTCAAGTTAATCTGATCCATAACCTTCTCTGGCACTGAGGTCAGGCTGACAGACCTCTACTTCCCAGGATTCTCCTTCCAACACTTCTTGTAGGTGGGTGTCACATTGGGCAGTCTCCAGCTGGGACTTTTCTGGTTAACCAGAACTGATGACAAATGATGGAGAGTGGCTTGGCCAGTTCCCTCAGTACCCTCAAGTGAATCCCACCAGGCCCCACAGACTTGTGAGTGTTTACATGGCACAACAGGTCACTAAATGCTTCCTCCTGGATTGCATGGGGCCCATTCTGTTCCCTGTCCCTGTCTACCACCTCAGGGGTCTGATTGCCCAGAGGATACCTGGTCTGTCTGTTAAAGACTGAGGGAAAGAAGGCATTAAGTACCTCAGCCTTTTCTTCATCCTTGGTGACAATTTTACTCCCCATGTCCAATAAATGATGGAGCTTTTCCTCATTCTGCCTCTTGTTGTTAATGTCCTTATAAAAACACTTTTTAGTGTCTTTCACAGCAGTGGCCAGATTGAGTTCTAGCTGAGCTTTTGCCTTATAATTTTTTTTCTAATGACATCCCTGTGATCTTCCTGAGTTGTCTCCTCTTTATTTCAGTCTCTCTTTTGTCCTGAGTTCCAGTGAAAGCTCCTGTTCAGCCAGGACAGTCTTCTTTCCCACCAGCTCTTCTTTCAGCACATGGCGATGGCCTGCTCCTGCATCTTTAAGATTTCCTTCTTAAAGTATATCCAGCCTTGCTTAGCCTTGATTCCCACTGACACTCTCTGAACCAGTGTCCTGAACAGGCCAAAGTCTGCCCTCTACAAGTTCAAGGTAGAGGTTTGGTTGATCCCTCTCCTTACTTCACCAAGAATCAGAAACTACCATTTTGTGGTTCTGTGGTTGAAGGCTGCCATGAGCCCAGCATCTCCCACCAGCCCTTTTTGTTTGTAAACAGATCTAGTGGGGCACCACCCCTTGTAGCCTTACCTACCAGTTGTATCAGGAAGATCTCTTCTGCACACTCCAGGACTGTCCCTCTCCACTGCTGGAGTTTCCAGGAGACATCTGGCAAGTTAAAGCCTCCCACAGAAACAATTGGGCCAACAATCATGAACCATCAGCCAGGCGCTTATGGAATTTCATCTGCTGCCTCATCCTGGTTGGGTGGTCTGTAACAGACTCCCACCAGGATTTTTGCCTTGCTGGCCTTCCCTCCCCGATTCTCACCCACAGGCACTCAACCTTATCATCACTATCCTTGGCTCTGCACAGAATAAACACTCCCTAATATACAGAGCCACCCTGCTGTCTCTGCTTCCTTGCCCATCCCTTCTGAAGAGCTTATAACCATCACTGCAGCACATTTCTGTGAGAGAAGCATTGGTGGAGAAGCACGTCAGCTGAGCTCCCGATTCCATCCCAGCACTGGCATGCTGCCCCTAGGCCCAGCTCTAGTGAGCCTGGTCTTATCTCCCTCCCCCTTCCAAGCCAGTTTAAAGCCCTCTCAAATCACCACTACCAACCCATGGGCTAGAATCCTTTACCCCTTTTAGCCAGTGAACCCCACCTGTCTCCAACAAGCCCAGTGCCACATTAACCAAGCCATGACTGAAAAAGCCAAAATGCCACCAATGGTACAAGTCTTTAAGTCACATGATCAGGTGATTCTCCTGTTACTCCTATAGCCAACTAGCAATGACAAAGGTCACTGTCATAGCAAACTTCAGAAAAGCATCCAAAATACCTCTGGCAATACTGTCCGGCTTTATTCACTGCAAATTTGATTGACCAATATTTATCAGCCACTAATAAAGCTGTCTGAATCTGCATATAATCCATATCAAATTCCAGGCTGGCAGAAAAAAAAGACAATACTGATTTGCAAAGAAAGTAGCAGTTTGAATCATTAAACAAAAGAAAAACTGTCCATGCTCAGAAAACCATTATGCTAAGTCAGCCAGGATAGGCATGTGTTCAATAATCATGGCTGTTCCTAAGGCACAAACAGAATTGTCAATAGAAGTTGATACCAGCTCAACTTAACCTATATGACAGACACATTAAAATATTTTTTTTAAACAGTTTACAGGCATTCCAATATATAAGTGTGACTCAGAAAATATTAGCTGGAAGTGTCTGTAAGAATGGCAAAAATCTGTTATCCAGATTATGGAAAAATAGGTGTGTTTCTATCCATTAGTTTTAGTACAGTTTTAGAAACATCATTTTGAAATGCCATTATTTTAAATTATAGCCAAACCTCAGAAGTCTGACTTCCATCAGTTGGATGAAAATTTGGCAGTACTTTTCATTTCTCAGGATATATTAAACACTAGGATTTGCACCGCTGAGATCAAATGCTCTTACAAGCTGCAAGATGAAGTACCTCAGATACACTGGGATGTTACCAAGAAGTGACTTTTCTTGGTGGGGTAGCAGGAGTTCAGACTGCTGTCTCCATGGAAGATGCTGCTGGCAGCTATTGCTTGACTGCCACCAGCTCCTGAAGTGTTTTCCTCCATCACTCCCTGAGAGCTGCAGTTGTCACCTTTCTTGGACAGCTGCTTTGAGCAGCTCAAAGGCAAAGGTCCTACACAAGTGGTCAAGAGTGTTAATTGATCTGTCTGGGGGACAAGGGGAGCAGGTTGAGTAGCTTTTGGGTTTCTGCATTTGCAAAGGAAGGTTGCAGGCACATGGGTCTGGCTGGCTGATCTCCTGTGGTGTTCTGGAATGGAGCTGCGTACTCACGCAAGCAGCAAAGCAAGGCAGAAATCTACTGCAACTTACCACCTTGTATGGACTGCCACGTATCAGTGCTGCCAGAGTTTGTATTTCAGCTTTTCAATGTGCAGAATAATGTTTTCAAGAAAGCCCTGCTCCTACTTACAGGGACAAACTCTGATGAGAGGTCAAGACCAACCAACTTCTTGGACCAGCAACAGAAGCCAACAACTTTATGAGAGTGGTTTTAGTTGCCAACACTGCTCTTGCATTTCAGGGTCCCTGAATATCTGAAAGCTTTTCCTGCTGTTTCCCATTCTGTGTACTGTTTGATCAAATCTATCTTAATCTGTCTTTGGCTTAAGAGTAAACCACGCACAATACAAAACACTGACACAAATTATAGGCAAAATAAATATTTTATTGGTTTAATATACACTCTTTTAAAGAAATCAGCCCTTGTGTGTCTTCCTAACACAATTTAAAATTTTATAAACTTTTTCATATAATATTGTAATATTTGAAACTATTTTTGATTAAAGACCTTGACATAGTGTGAAGAGTTTTAGTAGATGGAAAAGGCAAAGGAGTAAAGGGAGTTCAAGCACAGCCAAAAGGGATATTACATACCCAATAAATGTCTATTTGACCACATAAAAACTCCAATGACTTCCAATTTTCTCCATTGGAACAATTGGATATTCACCAGGCTGACTGAAAACACACTCCGTAAGGGATGGAGAAGGAAAAGAGATTTTTTCCATTTTCCCCATAATATAAGCACGGTCATTCATGCATTCCAAGTTGCAAATCCTAATTGCTTTCAGAAGATAGCATTTTTATTGCATTTTGGTTAATATGAAGCAGAACTTCTCTTGGTATGACTGCACGTAGTCAACACCAAAAAAAACCACCCCAGTGCTTAAATAAGGCACTTTCCTATAAAGGGATGAGCAAACGGTAAGGAAGCAAATAAAATTAGCTAAAAGTTGTCTTCTACACACAAAGATAAGGCTTTCAGTGTCAGAACTTTAAGTAGTTTTAAGAGTAACCTCATGTCATTCTACCACTCTGCTAATAGTGACCGCCCCAAGAATTAACAGCAATTTGTATAACAGGATTGTTTCCTTCTTTTGAAGTGGCACTAAGTAACAGCAGTGGAAACCATTATTGGTTATTTCAAGCTCTTAAAGTGAATCAGTTATTGCACAATAAATACCTCATAGAGGTCAGTGTTTTGGGAGGGGTTGTTGTGGGGTTTTTCCTATTTTTTTTAAAAAAAGTTAGGCTGAATGTGTACGTGTTATTTATAAATTGGTTACGTCTGGAAATCTTCAAGTTTCACGATGCGTCATTAGACAAAGAAATTAGCTACATAAAAATTTACAACAGGGACATACAAATAAATACAAAACCTTTCAGCGTGACACAATTTTGCTGATGCTTTAAGGAAAGTAATGTTAAAGTGTCTAAGTCCTTACAGATGACCCAAGGAAAGGTCCATGTCGGAGAACCCAGCGCCAAACACAGTAGCCCATCTCAGCAGCTTTAACACTTCCTGAAGCAAAACCAACTTGACACTTTCACCAGTGGGTGCTGCCCAAAGCAGAATCCCACAGCACTTCTGACTACACACGTCCTTAGAGAAAAAAAGGAAGAGGAAGACCTAAATTAGATTTTTGGAAGTCTGTTTGTTATGTTTAAGTATGTATTTTGATACTATTCATATCTAAGGCAGGCAAACTTAAGAAATCCTCTTGCATGATGCATTCACATAAAAAGTCATCACAGAGCACACCGAAACGAAAAATCAAGGACCACTATATGAAAGCTGACAGTAGAAGGGGCCAAACTACAAACCAGCTGATTTTTCAAATCTATCCAGGATTATCAGTATTCTCTGTATTTAATGAACTTTAATTTTGGTCACTTATGTTGCAAGGGGAAAATGCAAACGAAGCAAGGTATAAGTTAGCAATGATATTTAGCACAATTAAAACTAAAAATAAAATCTAGTTCTTTCAGATCCCCAAAGATTACCTGTAGTACCAGTTTCATGGCTGTGTATCTTGTTTTGCAGTTGCAGATCTGCTTTGGGGTGATACAGCTGCTAACAATCCACTTACTATTTCTCTTCTTATTTCACCAACAATAGATTCCTTGATCTAAAAGGGATTAGCCAAAGTTTAAAGGTCAGTAATTTATACAACCAATGGATAAAACTAAATGATATTGCAGATATGTTTGACACTACCAATATGCACCACCAAAATTCAACTTTCAAAACTGTGACTGGAAAAACATTAAAAGAATGGAAAAATAACTTTAAGTAATTCTGAAGTTCTTGCAAATTGTATAAATGAAAACCAAACTAGATCTGTATTTCCAGATGGTAAATATATTTATGTTTTACACTTAGGATATCTGGCTTTATGCTAAGAAAAAAATACATTTAAACTACGCAAAGTTCTGAAGAAAAACATTTTAGGATATGTACATCGAAAGCATCCCAAGTGCACTGCTTTTTGACAAGCTGTTATTCTCTTGAAAAGGAAGGCAGGACTGATCTCCTTCACAAATGGATTACACAGTAGAACAGGTCCAAGTCCATGAACATGAGCTGTTTTTTTCAAGTAATTCAAAAGGAGACAAATCCTAATTGCATACTTTCAGCAGGCAAGACAGAGAATTTCAACAGTTGCTCACATCATCAATGGGCCACTGGGGTTTAATTTATGCCAGTGAAGGCTATTTTTCACAGGATTGTGACAAAGCATTTACCCATTAAGTTTTATATAAAACACACCTAGGAGTTTCTAGTAGCAGGCATGTGGCTGAGGCCACAACAAAAAAAGAGCAGAGCACTGATTGCTACAGTAAAGAAAACAAAGGAGTAAACGAGGCAAAACACAGTTCTACAAGAGCATGTTACGCTGGAAAGGAGCAGGGCATGACAAAGGAAAATAACACGGGCTTCTTGCAAGTACAAGAAATCTTTGGCACCAACTTATTCTTTTGGATGGTCTTCAGGGGGGACAAGTCAGGTGCAGTTCCAAGGACAGAGGAGGACAACAACTGTGAGAGGGTGCAGAGGGTTAAGAGCCAGAGCCTGGCCCAGGGTCACACACAGAAGCAGTCAGCATCCCAGTTAAGCAAGACATTTTTCCTTTTCATGTTAGTCTCCCCTTTTCTTGGTGCGTCAAAAGGATTAAGCAACAACGTCAGAAGGGTGGCAGCAGCATTAGCAGCAGGTTATTTATCCCTTGTTCTCTTTGGCAGGCAATTCAATCCTTAAACCATTAGTGTGGCAAAGTTCCTCGTTTCATTACTACTTTGCATCAAGCAGAAATTCAGAGACTATAATATTACTGGGAAACAGGTTTCCAGTTGGCTTGTTTGCTGATTAACAGACAGAAGAAAAGCCATTGTGTAATAGGGCCCGTTTCACCAACAGCTGAAAGCCCAGAGGATGTCTATGCTGATGCACACACGGATGTACAAAGCTTTAGAACCTCTGTCAGCATAGTAAGGGCTTTGGGATTTAGAAATGTAGGCACAGGGAAACCTGCACACAGCACCCCAACTGTCCAGCAGGCATAAGAGAGCCCCCAGTGCTCTCTTCACCCTTCTTCATTATCTCATGGGGTGGGTCTGTGAGTACGCTACAAAACAGTCATTCTGTACCCTTCTCTCAACAGACAGACAAAAATAAACCTCACCTTCCAAAAAAAAGCTCGTAAAAGCTTCCCAAATTAGCAAGTAAATGATCTAGTAATGACAGACAGTCTTGTAACAAAGTAGATACTGAAAGCAAAGCAGCTCCTGTTTTTTCTCAGCTCTTCCAACAGCTTCTGGCTTGACCTTGATTATTTGAGCCCTCTGCTTCTCACCTTCCTGTCTGGACGACAACAAGGCCACCCTCCCCTGCCTCTTTCCACAGCCTCTGCTTCCTCCCCCCTCCAGACTCAGCAAGGTCACTCCTGCGTGGTGAGCACAGCACTGACTCCTGCAGTGACTCAGTACCATGCGTGTGTCGTGACCAATGGCCAATATTTGCCTTTTTCATTATAAATTATTTAGGGCAAGGTGCACCTTCTATTTGCTCTGCAGAGGGTACAGCCCATTGCCAAAGCTTCCTCTGCACAAAAGTCAGAAAAGCAGTCAATGAATGCTCCACCAATTATTTTTAGCAAGTGAATGAAAAATTGATCATTTGTAAAATGAGAGAACAACCCATTTACGCTACATTTACTATGTTGATACAACACCAATACTCAATATTGTACTGAAAACACAGTATCACACTCATTTTTACAACAGTAAGCCAATGACCTCTCTTCCTAGAAAAGAATTACCATTACTGCAATATCATCTTGCTGCTAAATAGAGAACTGATTAAGAGTGAAATGTACCGCTTGTGGCAAATCTGGAGATCGGTGTTCTTCACCTACTAATGAAAAATGGGAACGAGGCTTTTCACAGATTATACTTCTGATCTTAAAGTAGGTTTCCTATAATTAAAAGAATTGCTTTCTACTCTGTTTTCTTCCTGTGCCACTTCTTCATGGCAGCAGCTGGTGAGATTTTATACTTAAGATAGTAAGATGAGGAACCCCACATCTGCACACATGAACAACCTACAGACATTTTGAAGGATGTTGAGCTAACATGGATTTTAATGGAAAATGGAAAAGGGATCATTCTCTGTCAGACCATCTCTGTCCCATTAAGACTCATTACAGCCTCCTAAAGCAGATGATGACAGGAAAATAATACATTTCCTTAAAGTGTAACTTCATTAAATGTCATTTATAATGAAGAACTGTTAGCAAAACCAAAACTTCCACTGCTCTTAAGCAGAAAGATCTTCAAACTAGCACATCTTTTAAACTGAAGAAGAGCATAGTGAGAGGGCCTGGTGGCCCTCCTAGTGGCATTGTGACTTACACAAATCAAGCAGTATGTACTTCAAGTGATAATACTGTGGAGGCCAGGCTGTATTTCATCAAGAGAGCTACTGTTTGCTATTTTAACACTTCATGTTGCTGAATGTTTTTCTGTGGGAGTTAGTCCATTAATGCCAAAAGTTAACACCATGGGGTTTTTTCATGGAACAAATAGTTACAGGTCAAAGTTCACATGCATTTCAGCCCAGCCAGGCATATCACACCCACTGCCTGGCTTCTCTCTCCCCAACACAAGGTCACGCAGCTACAGAGAATGGGAGGAGTAAGCAAGGGTTTAATATTTGTGAGTGCATACATCAAGAATGCATCCTACCAGATTTCTTTTTTTTGACAATGAAACTAGAATTCCTTTGCTAACATCAGGGTTATTTAAGCAAGGCATTATTTCAATTTATGCTCTGTTTTAACTCTTATGAAATAATAAAGATTTTCCTGATATGTGTTTAATAGCATGTTCTGGCTTTGCAAAATCTAGCAGGTGCTTTGAGCCAATACATCTCCACTCTGACCTGCAAAACTCCTCATGCTGAGCATCTTGCGTGGATCCAGAACCCACTGCCAATGAAGTTAAACTGAGGATCAATCTCTCTGTGCGCTCAAATATTGATAAAGTGAGTCAAGCTCAGTTGTTTGCTGACTACTCATCTTTGAATAGTAGCCTCTCAGTCCAGTGTGGATTCTTTCAGCATTACAATGTCCTCAGTGCCACACAACCCAAATAACAATCTCTGTGCAAAGAGTACACATCTTTATTTGCTATCAACTAATGAAGCTAAAGAGGAACTTTCACAGAGGCTAACCTCAGAAAAAATATTGACTGAAATAATTCTGTCCTTTGACTTCAGCTCACTTTTTTTGTCTTTGCTGCTTTTGCAGTACTTTTGAATTACAGTTCTTCTTCCTATCTCAGTTTCTCCTTTAGCAACCCTCCACCATGACACCATTGCCCTGACATGTGGATTTTTACAGACAGCCTGGATACAAAGGCCACATCCTGGCTTCACTGCAGAATCAGAAGCACAGTGCAAGGTGTGCTAAATATCTCACGTGCCACTCTTCTGATGAGTAGCCTGCGTAACATCCATTTCAAAAGACAAAGCTAAAGTAAAGCTGGTTCCAATTACCCACAGCCTCAACACAAGCAGACCTGGAAGGTACCATGGCATTACAGCCTGGCCTGTTGTACATTTCTGAGCATGACATTTTACCTAGTCTTCAGTGGTCTATGGCAGAGCCATACAGAAGCTTCAAGGGATGGGTCCAGTGACCCTTGGCTAAAGGCTAAATAGTTCTTCTCTTGTGAAGAAGAGGGAATAAAATCCACAAATTCTCAATTCCCATTTCTGTATTCAGAGCAAAGTTCATTCCACTTTTTCACAGGCACCTCTTTTCAGAACAAGTAGTTTCTTTGGCTTCCTTTCCCCATTTATATTACTTGCCAGAGAGCTTTTCTGTCATGCCACTAACAAAACACATAGTTTCAGTTGTGTTTCTTAACTTGGCCCACAGGAAAAATAACCAAGCACTCCTCACTTTCATTGACTGCCAATAAAACTAGTCCAATACAACTGGTCCAAAATCACTCTGAAATAACTTCCCACCTGCCTTCAGCTTGTTTCACTTACGTTCCTATAGTCCTTAGTGTTGGGGTAGAGGGACTGGGAAAGTATGCTTAGCATTTACTACAGCATTGTTTCAGAAACATTATTTCACTACTCAAATGAACTCCAGTTTGGCATTTTAGCAAGCAAACACAACAGAAAATTTCACTTGAGAATCTGAAATACTGCTGCTTAAGCAAGTAGTGGAGACAGCAAGTTCTTTCCCAGCCATACTTAGCTATTACTTTACATGCTAACCACTGTCACAGAAAAAAAGTCCACTGCTTTGCACATAAACAGAGCTGTGGCTCCAACACCTAGTGACATGTTCTGAGCTTTCAGACACAGCACAGGAACAGTATGGAGCCTTGGCTGGAGAGGGAAGAGAAAACCTTGGTGGACAGAAGTTACAGCCAGCATTGTCTTTAGGTTTCAGTAAACTCAGTTCAAACATCCCAGATCTCAGCCCCTCCTTCCTCACCTCCCGTATGACTTGTTGCAGCTCCTCCTGCTCCACTGCTTTGTGGATTTCATCAACTGACGGCATGAGAGGGACTTTTTCAAGTTTGTGCTCCATCTCTGGCTTGCAGTCTGCAAGCCCCTCAGAGCTTTCCACTGGCTGTCCAGTGCCTGCTCTCACTGGGGGAGTTGGTGTTAAGGCAACTGAGGCTCGGTATAACTTCTTGCTTTGACTCTTAGCTTTTCTACCTGTGTGACCAGAGCACACTGAAGAGGAATCCGAGTTTCCATGGGAGAATACCGACTCTGTACCCTCTGCTGGGAGAGTTTCCAGTCCAAGCTCTCCCAGTCCTAAACCCAGTTCAGACTTCAGAAATGACTGCTCTCGAATAAGCTCAGAGACCTAAGGATTCAGAAAAGAAACAGTCCCGAATAAGCATACAAAAAAGTCACATACAGACATAACTATGTTTTCTTGCTATTTATTTAATCACTTACTCATTCCCTCCATGTAACAAATACAGCTATAAAATAAATATAGCCTTTGCCTTTATGACTGCAACAAAGAGGATCATGAAAAGGAATGTGCCTTTTTAAAGCCAACATAAATAAAAATTGTGGCTCTTCCCCAAGCCACTGACTTTTGCAATATGTGTACATCTTGCTAGAGCCATTGACAGAGACACACGTAAGGGCTTGATTTTTGTTTGTTTGTTCTTTCCTTTCTGCAGTTTTTGAACTACTTATTTTCAGTAGCAGAAAGTGCACAGAAATATAAAAAATATTTTTCCCTACAAAATTCATGAGGTAGTACCACCATTTGTATCAACTAAATGAAAAAACACCTCACTTCTACATATTCCTCTTAAAAGCTAACAAGACTCTACAGCCACTTACACCTAGAGTTAAATCTGCATAAGGAAAATTGCAGCTGTTTTCAACAAAGCTATTTAAGGAAGCGAAGTATTTCTAAAATTATGTGTCAAATTAATCTCCTGCAACCTATTTTAAAGTAAAGCCTTCCTGGTTCTTTTCATCAGTAAAACACAGAGTATACAACATTTACTTACTGGTTCAATGACGTTCAGTGGAGAAGGACACGACAGATTATCAGCACTTCTGCTTCCATACATACCCTAAAAAATTAAGTTAAGTTAATGCACTTAGGACTTTTTTAGAGCTCTCAGAAGCTAGTATATAAACATGCTGCATCTCAGACAACTTTCTGTAAAACCAGAAAGTTGGAAACAGGAAGCAGAGCTGGTTGGAGAAAGTTAATTTCAGTCATTTTTAAAGCTGGCCCTCTTCTATAAAAGGATTTACAAATAAAAAGATATTTATATGGTTCAAAGAACACAAGTTTGGCTTGAGATCACAGTAATAACATATTTTCCTGTTCTTGGGTTTCAATTTTTTTCCCCATGACAAAATATTGAGGAGGAAGATGTGGCCTGTGCCTGTGCTGCTTCTACAGAAGAGGATTGGCTAAGAAAGACAAATGAAACCCAGGAAGAACATATGACACTTTTTGTATGTGCTTCTTTTGTTTGGCTGATGACAGAATTGCAGCACAAAAACAGAGGAACAGTCTTCTGCTGAGTGAAAAATAAGAGAAAGTATATTGCCATGCCACCAATAAACACAGACAAATGCCTTTTATCCCCCTTCTTGTGCTTTTGGGGAGTGTTTCTGCGAGCGCAGCTTCTCCCACTGTTTGTCACATGTGTTCATCTGAAGGAGCTACAAAAGGCAATTGAGTAAAAAACTCATGACAGTGGATTTTACCCCTTTTCTTCTTGTTTTGGTTTGGGTTGTTTTGTGTGTGTGTTTTTTTTTTTTTTTGTGGGTTTTTGTTTTGTTTTGTTTGTTTGTTTGTTGGTTTTTGTTCCCATGGATTGGCAGAGCTAGAGAGAAAGCACTCTGCTTCTTGGGAGAGAAACACTGTGAATGTCTCATCTCTCTGCCCTCATCTCTCAAGAAAGTCAGTGTAGGAGAACTCCAGAAAGCCCATTGCCATCCTCCAAGGATTTTAGACATGAGCCCTAGCTATCAAAACTGTGAAAATTCAGGGTCATGAAAAGGAGAAAGAAGAAAGGACTGACAGAAGAGGTCTGCCTTTCTCAGCCCTAAAACCCCACAAGGTATGTATTAATATGTATTAACACCAAGAAAGTCACATACCTTTTCCCCAAGGTGAAATACTGACTGAAAATGAGAAAATATGACCCCTGATAATACACCATTAGATTCTATCCCACTCTAAGAGTTATAACAGTTGAGTTATTATTTGTTCCTGCTCATTGCAGGAGTGTTGGACTACATGATCTTTAAAGGTCCCTTCCAACCCAAACTATTCTACAACTCTGTGATGAACATTACATTGAGAAAAAACATAATGTTGTTGCAAAACTAGTACTTACTATGTGTGTCTGAGGTCTGTAAGGTGAAGACATGTGCAGACTTCTGAGCTGGTCTTCCAAGGCAAGCAGACGTTCTTCCAACTGCATCTCCAGCTCCTGTAGCTCCATGCGGACAGACTTCCTCAGGCTCTGCAGCTGATCAGCTTCAAATCTACCAAGGCCAGCACAAAAAGAACAAAAGCATTCACTCAGCTGCAAAGATGTGACTGAGCAGGACAGTGCCACAAATGAAGGACTTCATACAAGGGAATTCAAAGCAGAACACAGAAAAGTTAGCTGAATGCCTACATGGCACAGAAGTCCTTTTCCATTTATAGAAAATATGTATCAGTCCATAGAAAAACAAAACAACATAGTGTACCACAGAACATTCTCCAAAAATTGAGATAAAGCTAAATCCATTTAGTTTTAAATGCGGAAGAAATCAGTATTTCTACATATAGCTAATCAAATGCAATTTAAAACTGGTAAGAACGAGCACCACAGAGTAATGCAGTAATCACACGTTACTTTTCCTGTGTGGTTATAGATTCCCCAGCACTCACAGCTACATTTTGGCCAGGAAGCCACTGTCTAAGGCAGCCAACTGATTTCAAACATGTTTACTTTCAAAGTGATAGGCCAAGAGCTGATTCAACTAAACTAAATATATAATCAGTTTGAAAAATTGTCCCAGATCTGCTGCTACTGCAACTCCTGGCGAGCACAACCACACGGAGCCAGAATATGAATGCCATCTGTAGCCTGCTGAGTAGCCTCTGAAAGCTGGAAAAGCCTCTGAATACTACAGTGTTCATTCTTTATTTACATCTACAAAGATGGAGCGATCTAAAATCAAATCTTTAAGACTTCTTCCCATGCAATATCCTATGTTCAAGTATCCTATGATAACCACGCTTACAATCTGCAGCTGTAGAATCACTTTGGAGAAAGGATGCAGAAAAAGAAATTAATTAGTGAGAAATAGGGATTGGAAGAAACAAAGAGTAAAAATTCTAGAATGAAGGTCTATAAAGAAAAGAGTAAATAAGATTGTGGCAAAAACTCATCTCCAACCCTGTTAGAATTGAAACTAACATATTTCTTGTTGATTTCAAGGACAGTAACACGTTTTCTGATATGCCAGAGTATTTTCTCTTTTTTTGTTTTTTAAAAAAGATCATTTTACCTTTCCTCCTCTGTCATGTGCTGATAAACTGTGGTCTGTTGACGCAACATAGTCAATTCCAAATCCATCATTTGCGTTCTGAATAAATTTAGATTTCTCCTCACCACTTGTAGCTCCTGGAAAGTATTCTGGAGAAATAAAAATATAATAATGAATTACATGGGAAAATGAATTAAAGTAAGGTTGGATCCTGTAACCACATTTGCCCAGATGGACCTGTTAACAGTACCTCAGCAACTTCAGCATATGATGGAAGCTGCATGTTGAGCCTTCACAATGACTCAAGAAAACTGCATTTTCAGCTGTATCATACAAGCAAACACATGAAAGTGTATTTAGATTAACTCCTTTTTAACATTATTTGCAGGAAGCTCTCTCTTGAGAACAAAGACAAGGAACTGCCCAAAGATAGCACAATCTCTGACACATTTAGGATGTTTCTTTGTATTTTATTTTGACTCAGTACCACCCCATAAACAGAGTCACTTACTTCGTAGAGAGGTAGAATGGATGATCTCTGAGCAGTGTAACCAGTGGCAGCTGAAAGATCCTGACTCCTCATCACCGGGTACTAAGGGGAAGAAACAAACAATTTGAAATGGGAAAGGCATCCTCTCGAAGGCACAGACACTCCAAAAGCAGCCACTGTTAAAACACAACCTTTCTGGCATTGAGATTTCTGCAATCCATGGAAATACTGTGTTGCAAATAGGCAACCTTACAGAATGGCAGCACCATTTCTTAACTGACACATGTGCACCAAAACTCAGCAATGCAAGTGTGCTGCTGTTGAAAAGCCAAATTAATCCTGCCTGACATAGTGAGTAGAAATAAAAACTTTTTCTGCACAAAGCATTTTATGCTTGAAAACTTAGCAGTCTCAATCATCTCAGCTAATGATAAACAGAACAATTCCAAAACCAGCACTGAGCAAATTAAACTGTGTCTCATTTTGAAATCACGATTATAGTCAAATTTGTCATAGGATTTTTTTCAGTTCTTAGTTTGGAAAATTTTTGTTCATTTTGGTTTTTAATCTCACTATGTTGCCTACACCCAAAGAGCCCAGCTTGCTAATGATCTCGCGTGAAAACGAGATTGCTGAAGTATTTCTATTTGCATGTTGCAACAACATATGGAGCAAACAGATTAAATCCAGGGGTTTGTTACATGTACAGACACAGCACAACAAAGAACAGTGGAAACAGCAAAAATGTTTACCTTCTCAAACATGAAAAAGACAGCTTGTCCAAAACAATTTTGAAAGAATTCAAAGGACTACTGATACGCCACGGAAAATCTGAAGCATGTTCATTCATATAGAAAAGTTTTGTTCCAATATGATCACATCAAGGGGTTTCGTTTATTTCTCCTCTGCCAGCTTTCTCTGTTCCCTGTTCTATCAGCAACTTATCTACTCCTCCTTATTCCTTCTTAAAATTAGAATCATATATTTAAACACCTCAACTTTTTCTTTAGCCATTGAGTGTGCTATGTGCCAAACTCGATCTCTACGGTAGGAAACTAATCTCTGCTGCGAGAAGGACAAAGCCCCCAAAATGAAACTAGTTTAGACAACATATGCTGGAAGAAGAACAAGTGGGCTAAATGTTATTATCCCCTCCAATGCCCTTTTTTTTTTTTTTTTGACTGAACCACCTTGACTATTGGATGTAATACAGAGATTTCTTTTTCAGCAGGTTTAGTTAGCAGGTTTAGTTATGTTTGCTCTTGGGTTAAACGCACAGAAATTTTAGGTCTACAACTGAATAGTATTCACATGTTCATACATAAATGAGCAGAGCCTGTAACTGCTTTGCCCACACAGCCTCCTGCAGGAGCTTGCAGGATCCTAAGTTGGATCACTACCTAAGAAAACAGCAGAACCAGGATGGCAGAGGAGGAGCAGCTGGCAATCAGGAGAGGAGGAGCAGAAGGTGTGGCAGAAATTGGTAAAATTTACGTGCTTGCATTCTCAAGTTTTTCTTCTCTGAGTGATGAGATGGACAAAATTTCACATGCTCTGACAAAATCAATTCTTAATAAAAGACTGATGGTATCAAGAACATGTTGGCTAGCTCCAGAGTTGTAAGTGAAAAAGATTGGCATGAAACAGCACAGAAACACACAGGAATCAATCACTGACATCATTATTGAAGCTTTGTGACTTGTAAGGAAAAAAAAATATTTTTAACAGCTGGATGAGAAGTACGTCAAAGAGAAGAGAAATCAAAGGATTGACCAGACCATTTTGTGATTCTATAAATATGCATTTTTAAATCTAAAGCTAATGATTCTCATCTTAAAATAAAATAATAGCTGCTAAAGACTCCACTGTTCCTCCCTTCCATTTAAGAATATCCAAAAAATATTCCCAAAAAATATTGGGAAAAAAATCAGTCTGGGTCAACTGCAACAAGGAAACATTAAATGCAAAAAAAAGTGGAGCATTGAAAAGATGATCATAGAATCATAGAATATATTGACTTGGAAGGGACCCACAAGGGTTATCAAACTCCAACTCATGGCCCTGCACAGGACAATCCCAAGAGTGACACCATGTGCCTGAGAGCATTGCCTCAATGCTTCTTGAACTCCATCAGGCTTGGTGCTGTGACTTCCCTGGGGAGCCTGCTCCAGTGCTCAACCACCCTCTGGGTGAAAAACTTTTTCCTAATATCTAACCTAAAACTCCCACCTCTGAACATTTTAAACTTGCCTTTTTAAACAGAAGCTCCAAAAACAGTAGCAAATCAGACTTGAACAAAATATCTTTTTTTTCCTGATCTCTTAAACTACACAAAGGAATATTCAGGTTACCACCTTGGTTTGGTAAGGATAAAAGAAGGAGCCCCTTTGTCCAGGGGCAAAGCTAGGCTCGCTCTTACCTGTGAGAGGTTCTGCAGAGAGTTTCTGATGTCATGTAGGACCCTGCGTAGCTGCATCTCCACAGTGGAGGGTGGGTTCATGGCAGGAGGACGATGAGGAACTCCATGCCTTGGAAAGAAGGGACAGCTGAAGGGGGAAAGCATGGCACTGAAGGAAGAGCCAGAGAGGCTTGGGACACTGTGGGTGCTGAGCGTCCTCATGTGCTCGCACAGCGGCCTGTCCTGCCACTCCGTGGGCAGGGAATGGAGGGAGCACGTGGACCGGGACATGGCTGCTGGCGTGTGCAGGGGGCAGCTCTGTCCCCTGGTGGGACTGAGCTCCTCAGACAGCCTGCTGGGCCCAGCCTGGGGCACCTCTTTCTTGGAGGATGAAGGCGCAATAAACAGTGTGGATTTGCACACAGGACTGGAGGCTGCCTCATCCTCACTTCTGTCATTCTCAGATGCTGCTTCCTTGTCCTCCTCCACTTGTGTGTACTTGTAGGTGAAAGAAGGAGGACTGCAGAGAGTCTCTTTTCCTGGAGCTAACTGAACATTCACAGAGGACACCACTTTCACTGGATTCAGCAATGCAGTTGGGAGAGACTGAGACCGCCTTAAAGGATAGCCCGATTCAGCAAACCAGAGTCTCTGCTTCCTCAGAAGATCTTTTGACTTAAGCAGAGTGCACCTGGCCTTGGAGTCAGGTGAGTTGATGATCCTCATCTCAGCTCTTTGCAAGGCAACCTGAACTCTGTCCACAGATGATGTGGAGGAGCCACCACCTTCCAGAGACTGCATTGACTTGAGGATATGGTGTGTGTGATACTGAGGAAACTCAAACACACTGCCTTCCTCCAGCAGATCTGATTCTTTTTGCTCACTGGAAATGTCTTCCTCTTTAGAGCTGACCTCTCCTTGGACTGTCTCTGATATATGAGATGACTTGCTTTCTTGTCCTTGATTTTGTTCAGTTTTACAGTCACTAATTTTTCTGTCTTCATTCCTTCTGCTGTCAGAAGATGCCCCTACCTTTCGTCTCTCTACTTGAGAGATAATATCCTCTTCATCATCATCATAATCCTCATCTTCATCATCTTCCTCCTCCTCCTCCTCAAACTTCTCAAAACAGGGCAGTTCCTTGGCTATCAGTGTCTTCTGTTCCTCACTGTGCGATGTCACAGTGGTTTCACTGTCACAACTGTCAGCACTGCTTCCCATGCCCTGCAAAGACTCCTGAACCTGGGAAAGATATGAGACAGCAAAGGAGTGAATGTACTGGAGACTCCACTACTGCCTTCTCAGGAGTCAGGCCAAGAGTCCAACAACACCTTCATTAGGCATTAGGGTGGGGAGCAGAAAGAATAATGCACTTACTGTGGAAGAAAAACAGTGAAATAGAACAAAGAAACCATAGTATCAGATACATTAGGAGTACAATGAAGTATGGCACCAGAAGGAGGTTTTTATTTTTCTAAAGAGAAAATTCTTCACACATTCCTTTGATTTGACAATAAATTCAACATTGTAAGAAGAATAGAAGTGGCAAAAGAGTAAGAGCAAGAAGAATACAATGCTAGTATTTTAGGTAGTGATGACAAACACATAGCTGGGACATGGTACAAAGCATTTCCCATTTATAAAGGTTCACAACACTGAAATGAAGAGTAGCATAAGGAAGTGTATACAGAGAAGTGAGGAGAACTGCAGACAGTAGTGAAACTGTTACAGGACAACACCAAGAATGGGAAAGCCAGTCTGCCCATAAACTCAGGCTGTTTAATTAAAGAATTGTTGAAGACTGAGAATACCACATTAGGATGTTAATCTCAGTTGAAGACTACATCCGGTACTATTGGCCCATCCTTCCTTTTTCTTGATACTTCTTCCCCTTTTCATTCTAAATTACAGTTTAAACCAGAGCACATAAATGAGGGAGTTGTTAATTTAATAGATAACAAATGGCAGGAAAATCATCTAAGAGAAAGGAAAAAAGAGGAGATCTATTCATTGTAAAGCATATTCTTGAAGCTGGCCTGACTGACTGCTGTGTTTACAAGTGGACAAGACATTTCTCTAAGAGTATGTGGTATAAAGTACACTCTTGGAGATTTACCATAGTTGATGCATGAAATAGAAATTTTCCCATCTCTACTTTCTGCAGCTCTCACTGCCATTTGGATATTAATTATTAGTTCCTTCTAAAGAGATTACTTATGATGTTTGTCAGGCAATAGTTCCTTCTCCAACCATCTAGAAGATTTCAGCTATGAACATCATCTTCACAAGTACATACCTAATACTGCACTATACAAATTGTATATTGTGAAAGAATGTGCAGGTTCAGATGTTTTTCAAGTTAAAGGTACTAAATGAACAAACATTATAATGTCTAGGTGAAATCATATGGGCTACATGTGTGTCTATCTGTGTCCTAATTCTCCATCACATTGTTCAATTATGAGTAAGGCATAAGAACTTGGATGGAGAATTCTGGTTTCTTTGGTAACATGAAACCCCCCTGCAGAATACCCTATCTCAATGTCAAAATCTGCCTCAGAAATCTTAATTTTGGAAGTCAGAGTTGAAAGGCAATACAGTTCAAATTTTGAGCTCTCTCCTGAGTTTCAGAGGAAGGCTATGGGTGCTAGAGTCAATAATTTAACAGTAGATGGCACTAAATTACCATACTTTTAAGAAATATATACTCCTCTGTATCCCCTTCATCTTTTCACAGGTTCTTATCACCAGCTGCCAAGTTCTCATTTCCCCTAGCTGCATCATCCACCCGTAATTTCTGAATTCAGCTCAGCACTTGGTCTGAATTAAGGAGTGAAGGTGGCAGAGGAGAGCCTAGCAACTCCATGGCACAAACATCATGCAGTCTCCATATACCTTTTCAAAACAGCATAACAGAAAACAGAAAAATCTCTTCCCGTTACAGCCAACACAGATAAACTCCAGCAATATTCCAGTGAAAGGGTCCTTAGCTGCAAGATACTTTTAGTGGGCTCTTAATCAGGTTGCAACCAACATAAAGATCAGGAGTGACCAACTCTCCTCTGAGTCATTTTCTAACATGCCTGTCAACTTCAGTGCATTCACAGCTCTGTAGAGAGCTCAACAAGTATGTCAGATGCTTATGCTCTTTGCAGGAACTCTGGATCTATCTTTCCTTTATTCATTATTACTCCCTTCATTGCTCTTGGAAAGCATTAAGCTGATGTTTAAGGCAGACAAAGACTAACACTGTCTTGCCTTTTATTTTGGTACCGGGCTGAAGAACTATTAAATCAGAAAACCCAGAATTCCAGTACCAAAATGAAAAAGCAACACTGTCAGATGGAGAGGGTGGAAAAACTCTTCCTAGTAACTGCCCAACAGCTTTTAAAATGCTCGGTGTGCCACAAGGGAGAAATGTATGGTAGCATAAGAAACAGTTCAGCAGACACAAGCTATAGAAATGAAATTGCTGGAGGTACCCAGAATCCCATCTATTCCTTTGGGCTGTGGTCTAGGTCCCAGGAATAGCCGGCTGGCCTTGAGGACAGGATCTGACTCAAGGCTTTTCTCTGACTGGCTGACAGGCCAATCAAATCATGGCTATTACTGCGTGAATCTTTTAGGGGAACCAGGAGAACAGCTCTCCAAAATATCAGATACAATGCTGTGCAAGCATGTGTATTGAGCAGACACCTGAACACCAGGCTGGAACAAAAGCTTTCCCTAAGACATGAGGTCTCTGGTCAGCATCACAGCAATTCCTGAGACCAAGATCAAATGAACTGGAACAAGAAAGAGCATGGAAGGTCAAGATCAACTAAAATTACTCTATATTCACAGTAAAGCTAGTGTGAAATTGTTTTCATTTTCTGTCAGTTGTTAATTTAAAAAAAAAAAGAAAAAAAGAAAAAATGCAGGGGGCAGGGGAGAGAAGAACAAGGCCAGTGGGAAGGCAAAAATTATTAAAAAAAAAAACAATCAGCAGAATCACTATAATCTTTTAAGATCTTAATCTCTACCCACTACTGAGAGGAACTGATAGTGAGAAAAGATACACCAGAAACAGCAAACAGAACATACTGAACTTCAAGCTTATTCCAGTCCCAAATATACCCAGATTAACCTACCAAAAAGGCTTTCAATTTTGAACACAGTTCTGTAAGGAACTGAGCTGCCCTAGCTCTGAAAATTATGATTTTATAGGATCTAGACTGACGGTCACAGTAGCAGTCAAACATCAACATCCCTCCTACCCTCCCCTACTGTTTCACACTTATCAGGAGTATTTCAGCCACAGGATGAGAACCTTACCTGAAGCTGATTGAATGGAGAACAATCTGTAGAGTCCTCAGCGAAGCCACTGCTGTCAGAGTGCTGACTCGCTGTCCTTAACAGCTGATCTGTTGAAAACAACCAAAACCCAACTGTAATTATTTTACAAATCACAGCCTTTCAAGACCAATTACATTCAATACAAGCTTTGCTTTTACAGCAAAGTAACATTAAGTGGGTAATACAATTGCTTTTCACTTTCCACTTTAAACAAAACAGAGAAACAACTTGTTTGTTTCAAGTAAAATCTCTCTCACCCAAAGCCCTACTTGTGAAACTTCAAGCAGTGGTAGAGAAACCATTTTTTACATTTTTCCTTCCTGTGCTGTGGAAAAAAGCCTCTGCAGATATTGCCACCATTGGAGTTTTTCTTTCACAAAACTGCATCACTGATTAATTCACATGCAGACAGTGGAAGAGTTGCTTTTGTGTCGAAAAGTACAGATTTTACACCTCTCCTGATCACGGAGATACTGAAGATCACTGGTCTCCTACCAGCCTACACCACCCCAAACACCCAAAGGGACAGCATCACATGGGCAGAGAGGGCCATGTGGAGGACTCTGCCAACTGCTGGAGAGGGTCCTCCACTGGGTTAGCAGATAAATGCAGAACATCCCTTACACATCAATGGGCAATCTGCCAAAGCACATTCCCAGTGCTCATTTTACACATGAGAGATAAGATCCTCCTGCTTTTCCTTTCCACTTTCATTAGGTAAGCATTAAAACAGCCTAATCTAAAACCCTAAGTGCTTCCCAGGAGTGATGTTCTCTGGTGCAAGCACTGCACTCTCTAAGCAGCTTCACAGGGAGATCTCAGCAAGCTCTGCAGCACACCATTGCATGTATATTGTTCCTGACTGGACACAGGAAGCACCCACCAAGTGCAACATTTACCTTATGGCACCAGAAACCTTTTACTCAGCCTGAGGTGGGCAACAACCTTATCTCACCTTTAGTAGAAAAGTATAAAATCTTGGAGATGGGAAGTAACTACAGTGGCCTGTAGCCCCAGATCCCTGCCACCTTCTCCTCTTGAGCCTTAGGCAAGAGCTTGCTGCTGTCTTCTTGAAGGCTCAATGCAGAATTTTGCCCCAGTTAAATATCATCATATAATTAATCCCAGTTCACAGCTCAATGCATTGGCATGCATTATGAAAACTGTTGGATGCTCACAACTAGTTTTTTTTAGTATGAATTTTGATAAACATTTTACTAACACAGAAATAAGTAAGTGCCTGCACAGTCTGTGAACACTAGTAGAGGCAAACTGCCCACTAAGCTTCTGTATCAGTGATGTCACACAGCTTTTAGGGAGTGCCTTTCAAATTGTGCTGCTGCTCTGTTATCATGGCAGCCACAATATCCTGCGATGACAAACAACTTTTCTACCTCAAGACAGACATCCCCACCCAACTTCCAGTAAAGACAATGGAAATTACTTCCCTGAGAACTGGATCTTATTAACTGCCCAATTCAATTAATACAGCTGAAAGAGCATGACATGAACAGCTTGTCACTACAGCTGAAGCTGGGAGGAAGCTGTTACCTTCTTCAAGGTGAATAGTTACCTAATTTTGTTGCCAGACACTTGCGCCTCCTTTGTCTCTTTTCTTATCTGGAATTTTAATTTAAGAGAAAAAAAAACCACTGCTGGTGAAAAGCCTTAGCCTCTCTTAGGGAAGAGATCCCCATTAGTTCAGACAAAGCAATTCACCTGTGCATGTGCTGGCATCTGTTTTCATGTACATGAACTTCATTACTGCTCAATAGAACACTGACCTGCCCTTCTGCTTCCTTCTCAGTCAGTATTTCCTTTTCAGCTATAGAAAGGAAAATTACATCTATATGTTTTCTCAAATCAATTCTTGGGCTTCTCAGAGACACAGTACTAAAGTTAAAATCAGTCTTTCAGATATTTTTGTATTGCATTGGTTATTTATGGACATGCTTTGACAGCCTTACAGGACAGACACTGCCAGGCAAGGGATCAGCCCACAGCAGACATTGACAGTGGCCTCATTTAACCATGGCAAGTGACTGGCACAGTATGAACAGATTCAAACTGCCTTGGTTCAGCCTAAGGAGACATCCCCTTTATACAGTCATCCCTTGCTTTCTGTGCTACAGAGCTGCTAGGATTTTTTTAACATTTTAAAGCAAATCAGAAAAGATGTTTTCTGAATAGTCATCTGATACCACACCTTATCCTTGTCTTTCACAAGTTCTTAGGGTTCTCCAGAACACTACTGTGATGTAAATGCAGTAAAAAATTATAAAGAGGTGGAATCTCTACTGAATCAGTAGTGAAATGATAAGGTTTGCTTCTGTAAAGACTGGAAATACCGACTAGTACACTGGGATATACACATACATAATGGTATCCACCCTCCCTGACAAGACTGATCCACCTATGTAGCCTGCTCTGTTGCACCTGGATATATCTCAGATTCAAGCAAACAAGGGGAAAATACGAAAACACTTCTAAAAAAGTTACAGAGTTACATTTGGCTCCTGATTAAACGGCCTCCTGGCAAAGGAGAATCTTGAGACAAGGAGTTTGTGATGAGCTATGGTTTCCCTCTCTTCAACTTGAGTGCAGAAAATTCAGCAGCAAAGGTTAGTTTATAGGGGCCACCCTAGGATCATCCCTTGCCCTGTGTAATCCCAGCAAGGCAATTGTACCTTCTGCAAAAAGGTCCCACTGCACAACACTGACTCTGCCACTCAAAGCTACTGTCAACACTACACAGAGGAAATCTTCTGAACTACTGGGAGGAGGCCAGGGGCAGGATAATAAGCAAAGTGTGGAAGAAGGAACCAGCTACGACAAACAAAACCAGCAGGAACAATCAAACTCCCATCCCAGTTTAACAGAGCACAAATGCCTCTTGGATTGTTGTTTTAAACTATATTTAAAAAATCAAAGTATATTTAGGCACTGAATATGTGTAAAAAAAGTGTGTATTCATAAATAAACTGAAAATGTTCTAAACAAAGAACACATGATGAAGAAACAAGTCTGTGGTTTACAAAACATGAGAGCAAATTCATCAGAGCATCCCTGTCAGGGAAATGATTAGTCCATCTATTGTAACATAATAATGAGCTACCAGTGGACTGTCAGTCTCATCTCTTCTGTGTCACTCAACTGCTCACACAGAAGAGAAGAACAAATATGTGGAAACTGTCCATGGAGCTTTAACATTTGTTTCTTGTACCTGCACTATTAGAAAAGCTCTAATGCACTTTGTATTTTATAAGATAATTATTAAATTAACATTCCCAACTTAACTATGAAGTATTTCATTATGGGATTAAATATCAGCTGTCCTTTTTTTGCATACTGATCACACCATGCACCCCAGCACTAACAAAACCAGCCCAATAGGGAGCCCTGCTGCAAAAACCTCTCTGAGTCCCTGGGGATTTCCTTGCATCTGGACAGATAAGAGCAGACTCCCACAATACTAAATCTGTTCCAGATGTTTTCTTCTCACTGCCCCATCTCCAATCTCTTGTGGAGCTGCACCCACAGAGAGCTATAAATACAATAATATATTAAGGACAGGAAGTGCTGATGATGTGGCTTTCTTGCCTTTCAAGGATTAAATTTTCAAAACCAATAACTGCCTTTGACTATCAGCGTAGGATGCCTTAAAAGAAACAGGTCTGTGGCTACTCAAAATTTCACAGAGCCATGTTGATGCCAACAACCAGACATTCATGAATTGCAGTGCCTTGAGAATACTTTTTCCTCTAGGCATTGTATTTATCTTGCTTTTGGGGCATTTTTTGGAATGGAAGGTGCTGCTGTATGATAAGTCAGTAAGAATTTTGGTTTTGCACTAACAAACCTCTCTACCAGATAACTTTGCAATACACTTTTTTTGCAATGGACATTCAGCAGCGCTGTATGTTTGCAAACTAGCTGAAGCTTTTCATTCTTATGTTCCTAAATAAAACAACTGAGATAAGAAACATGCTTTAATTGCGAGTCTAAGCAACAGTAGACTGTGCTGTTCAACCATAATAGTAGGACTATTTCAGTAGGAAAGAGAATCTCTCTTTTTTTTTATTTGAATACTTCACTTCTTATTAAAGGTCCTCTTAACATGCCTTACAAACCATCGTAAATTTCAGAGAAAGCATCCACAGCTCTCTGTGCAGCTGTAAAATGACACTGCAAGGTTTATAATAATCTGTACCAAAGAACACCAACCCTATTAATTGACAAAGAAACACCACCACATAAAAAAAAAAGTACAGAAGTATTCCTTCAGGGTAAATATTCATCTGGAACAAATATTTTGTTTATGGGTTCTTACACACCGTAGAGACAAAGCCACTGAAAAAGGTGGGTTTGTATAAAGATTGTCAACTGAAATCACATTGCAACAGAGGACCTGTGGTTGAATTTTATGCTGATCCCACCTCATGAGATTACTAGTGAGAGTGGCATTTCACATTCAGACACAATGGCCAGCATTTTTGATAAGTGACCATTAACTCTGGATGCCTTTCAACTTGGTGAACATCCACTCTCTGAGAAAGCAGGCCTCTATGTTGTCTCATGTTGGACAACTTGCAAAAACAAAAGTTGGCTACAGTTTTTTTACGTTTTGGGTAAGTTCTCCATCAAATGTTCTCCCTCTTGGCAACTTGACTGAAATCCACACAGAAAAAGGTACTAAATTTTGCACATCTTCCAGGTGAGATAAAATGCTGGTCTCAGACTAACTTTTAGCAAATGTGCAGCCATTGACACCCTTGTCAGGTAAGTCACAGAAAACTCTAGGCAATGCCTGCCTGATAATAAAGTGTTACCACTAATCTGTGCCAAGTGTATTCAGAAATAGGTGGGACACAGTGCCTGGGAGACATGACCCAGCACACCCTGCTTCTGTCAGACTGAAGTACCATTGCTAGGACTGTTGGTAACCTTTCGGCAAGTACACACAGGACCATTTTGCTTTTCTTTGTTGTGTACTGGAAGAAGAGGGTAAAATAACTACTGGGAGCAGAAAAGATGAAGAAAATTATTTTTTTCTCTTCCCTGACTACAGCTCCTGGTTCCTTAACTTGGTTTTCTCTGAAAAGCTCCCCATGAAGCTGGAGAGGCCAGGCAAACAGGAGACCTGCCCTATAAAGACTGCACTTCTTTTCATGTAGTCATGTAAAGCAGGTGGTAATGAACTTCATAATCAGCTAAGGAGGAAGTGCTGGGAACAGTTAGAGATTGGGTTTCTGGCAATCCTTAGTGGCCTATGTTTGCAGCAGAGGAAGCTCAGTGAGCACCAGGCTGTGTTGTGCAGAACACTGATGAACAAGTAGCACAAGCTATCACCAATAACCAGGCATTACCCTCCAACACTTAGTCCAGGGCACTCTCAACCATGTTAATGCAATTCAGGTGACAGTTCACACGACTGTCAATTCATTTGTGCACATGCAAATAAGATGATCTCTGTTTCTTTAGACAGGTTTTTCTGCCTCTCTTAAGTATCTAGAGATGTTATTCATGTTTCACCAAGAAATTGCATGCATCTAAGCACCTCCCTAAGTGCAACAAGCTCTAGTTCCTCTTTAATTAAATGTATCAGCTAGAGAAGGGACTTGACTTGCCCATACTGGGCAAAGTAACACTCACAAAATAAACTTTAAAATCAGCTTTATCCCCCTCCCAAGCCATAAAACACATAAATAAGAATTTGAGATGAAAGCACAAACGAAGTGAACCACAACAGACAGTACACAGTGTTTTCCATGTGAGGGACTACAATTTCCACATGGGTGCAGAGACACCAGTTTTCTGTGCAAGCAGCCTGCAGACAGAGCAGTACTGCATAGGAAAAAGCTGCATGTATCATGCAATTTAGGTTTAAAACAATGTAATTTCAGTTTAAATGGGTATCTTAAATTACAGGGTCTACTAAGGAAAAAAAAATCCCACACAATCTGAATTAACATTTCAGGCCATCTGAACGATCAGCAATTATACAAAAGTGAAAACAGCCAGTGAGGTTGTAGGGCTGTTGTCTTGCCTGTAATTTGGTTGCCACTTTGTAGTAATGTTCTGTGATTTAGCTAAAAAAGAAACCCAGATCTTTTTTATTTCTAGAGAGAAAACAAACTTTAGAAGCTTAAAATATCTGAATCAGCCTTTCAGAGATGGAAGGACACTCAGCAGTCTGCTGTCCTCACAGAAGTTGCAGTCTACTCACCTTTCCTTGACTTGGTCACTGCTAGCTGGTGTGTAGCTGAAACGTGAGGTAGATCCCCCTCTGTACTCTGGATCTATCAGGAAGAGGAGATGAATTGTTGTCAGGCCAACTGGAATATATTCCTGTGCTTAAGAATGCCTAAGCTATACACACCGCACACGCAAGAGGTGGTTTTGGTGGTTGTTTCCTCCAATTGAACAGCCTATATTGGTTGAAGGAGCAAATTGTGATCTCCTTGAACCAACTTTCATCAGGCATTCAGCAATGCTCCTGCAGGAGAACAGTGACCCTTGGGCAGCACCTCCCACCCACAGCACAGGACTCCCCTCTCATTACCCACTGCATGCAAAAAGACCTGGAAATCACATCCTGTGACAACACAGAGCTCTCAGTTCCTCTTTGACAAAACACTAAAATTACTGTGTGAAAACACCTCTGACCACCTTTACACTACCATCTTTTTCTAGTCAGAGCTCTTGGCCCTTCACTTGAGTACAAAGAACAAGTACTATACATTTAGAAAAATGTCTCAGGAGGTCAGCACACATGGACTGCCATCTGCTCCCCTACAAGCCACCAGGCTCCAGCAGAAGGACCCAGACCCAGCCAGAACCTACTAAAGACTTCACCACACCACTACTCATGGAAATAATTCCTATGTCTTCCAGTACAGAAAAGGAAGATAATGTACTCAGATCCATGCATGTTTCAACAGGGAAACTTAAAACCACATAAAAATGAATCCTTTCACTCAATGAATCATAAAAGGATTAATAAAAATGAATCCTTTCAATAACTTTGTGAAACACAGTCTTATTAAGAAAGCAGTTCTCAGACGAATGTTCGAACAATGAAAAGAATATGCCTAAAATCTCAACAAGGAGGCCTTTGTTTGGTTCAAAACCTAGAATATGTTCTCTCTTTTGTGTGATCCAGAAAAAATCCTAATGGATCACACGCAAATCTACATGCACAACCCCCCCATTCAACTATCCCAAATCCTCCCCTCTAATGGGCTGCTGGCCCAGTTTCAAAATTATCATGCAACGATAATTTATCTCAATTTTTTATCAACTTAAAAAAGTAAAAATCTGTACTGATGTTGCTAAGCCAAAATTAGTATTTGGCTAAAGAAAAGTTTATATTTGCATTGATATCGTGTGTATAGCAGCCACAAGAGTGCATTTTCTTAGTTTCAAAGGTTTTGAGGAGTACTTGGCCTGAACTTTTCACCATTAATAAGTGAGCAGCATTACTTTTGCACCATAAACCTAGTGGCTTCTGTTCTTTTAGGAGATGAAGGCTGTACCAAAGGGTAAATCCTTATTTCATCCAAGTGCAGGGGAGCATAGAAGCGGCTCACTATTTAAGATTAGGAAAATTTTAGGTTTTTTTTTTCAAGGTACAGCAAGTAATCTTACAGACACTTTAATAAAACTGGACTTCCAGGAAAGGTGTCTTGATTCTCTCAAACCTCCCAGTTTCTGATGGCTAGATTTGTAGCCTTCCAAAAGCTAAGCCTCTTCTCATTTAAATACCGTCCACCTCCTGTCCTTGGCTGGGAGACAGCGTTCCAACTGTGTCCACAGCACAGTGCGGCTCCTCAAGCACACAGAAGCTCGTCCCCATCCCTTCAGCCAATATTCATGCTGGTAAGTGACCTTCAGGACTGTCATTGGCTACCTCAGGAGTGGCTGTTTGGGGGAAATCCTGCCCTGACTCACTCCCACACTAGCTATCTTCACAGCCACAGGCTTCCGAAGGGCACGCAAACCTCCAAGGCATGCGTAAGCCTTGGAAAGCACTTCCTTGATATATCTGTCATCTTTCTTATGCATAAGAATACACTCCAAGCCAAGCTAGGAAAACAGCTTGGGGAGGAGTTACCGTCACTGTTTCTAATACAGTTTATTGTTCATTACACCCTGCTTAGAGACACACAAAAATAAAATCACACTGCCAGGAATTGTTCTACAATGCCTTCAGCAAAACTGAATCTCTCCCTCCCAGGGATCTGTAGGCAGTTGATAAGTATATTCTATATTGCATAAACAAAAAATTCACCACAATCCCATCCCACATCATATGTTGTCTTGCCAAAACAGCTGTGTTTATGCCTGGCATCACTGCACAAAGCGTGCAACCGAAACTTCGCAAACTCGCGCAGAATTCAGCGAGTCTTTACAGTCCAATTTACTCTGAAGGAAAAATCCACACCTCTTTTTAATATACAGACATACACACATGTATATAAAATACATTAATTGTTCCAGTTTTGCCCTAGGGTACCAAAAATGGATTTCTCCTCTGAAATATGCAGCAAAATGCATTGCTGCTCAGTTCCATCCAATTGTGCCAATGCAAACATTTTTGTAGCTACACAACAAGCTGTATCAAGAAAATTATCTGGCTGAAAACTAAGCCAGGAAAAAGAAATAAATCAAAATACACTGAGTTTCTTTTTCCCCTCTCAACTGGACTAGTCCTTTGTTCTGGTTCTAGTTGGTCACACAACATGTAGGTAGGACACACTGGAATAAACAAGTGCTAGGAACCACAAGAGGCTTGATTACCTTTTTTTTGCTTAATGACTGCCTTCAGCTACAACATCAGTTGATCTAGAAGAGCTTGTCATGACAATATGACACCAGACACAGTATCTACTAAATCATCACTTCATCGTTTGCTGTAAAATTTTGGGGCTTTTCCATTCACTTGCTTTCTTCATTTCACCAATGAAATCACAATATCCTTCATTTTATATATCTATTTCACATAGACAAAAAACTTAACTACTGAACTTTTAACAGTCACAATGAAATGTATCCGCAAAAGCATCTACTCATTTAAGAGTTTTGAGACAGTTCTTACAATTTGAGCTGCAAGTCTATACAAAAATTGCATTCGTGAATCTGTAGGCTGGATGTTTACTAGCCTAATAAACAAATCACTTACAGGAACCTGGGAATTAAAATTCCTTTGAGACAATTATCAATATGAAAATGGATATCTGCATATATGAAGATGTTAAAAGACAGCTAGCACAGAATTTGTAATTAAGCCATTGCCAAAAGTCATGTCACAATGACTTTCAATGTGCTAATTTCCAGAGAACAAATAAATCAACTTGAGTAGATTGTTATCAAAACCAAAAGTTGCTCAAGATGAGCACCTCATGCTGCATGAAAGCCCCTCCTCTGTTCCATTGCAGCAAAACTCTTGCTTTATTCTCAAATTTATCTCTAATCAACATCAATTAATAAACTGAATTTACTTCTAGGCAACAAAAGTAATGATTTCTAGTTAACAATTTAAGTAAAGTAAAAACTAAACACCCAAGGTTTTGCTGCATACAAAGTCTAACCTAGATTTATTTACACAGGGAAAACTTCCTAGGAGTTATGCCAGTGATAGCAATTACCTGAAGTTGATTTAAAAGAAAAAAAAAAAAGAACTTTCCCACTGACTTAGGAACAACAGCAGCAGCAGCAGCACCGAGTTACTTCATTAAGAAGATCAATTAGAGCAGCCTGCAACTGCTGAGAAAGTGCAACACTCAGAGAATTTAAAGCATTCCTGGAGAAAACACTGTCAACTACACAGGAGGGAACATTCCTGTGCTGGCAGACAGGGAGTTATGTAAACTGTATGCACAAAGAAAGCCATGTATCTTCACTCACCTCCTCCATCTCAAAGGAGTCCTTCTGCTGCAGCATTAGGCTCATTACAGACGGGTTTGCGAGGGGAGCGCAGGGCTCTCTACCTGGCCATGCTGTGGACAGTCTCTGTGTCAGGACACTGCTGTCAGAGGTGCTGGAACTGCTGCTGAGGCCTGGTGAGTCCAAAAGACTGGGCTCTTCACATGGTCTGTCCTGGGCACTTGCCAACCTGCCACCCTGCCCATCTGCTGGAGGCACAGGACCCTCCTGTGCACCGTCAGTCGCAGCAGGGAGGTGCACAGGTCTCTCTGCGTTTGCAGCCTTTGTCTGACTGCTGGCTATCTCCTCCTTTACAGTAGCCAAAAAAGAGGGACAGTCTTTCTTTTTAGGATATTTTGGTAATTTAGATTCATTTTTAACATCATTTTCCTCACCCCCTACTTCAGCTGGACTTTTCCCTTTTTCAACAGGCGAAGGATTTGAGGAGCTGCTGCCATCAGCTTGCTGTGTGCCACACAGATTGAGCTTTGACAAGGTCTTCATTAAGCGACTCGCTGTATTGCTGCGATTCAGGGGGGGAGGGCTGGATGCCTCTTTGCTGGAAGACACTGAATTCATACTACCAATTTTCTGCAAAGGAGTCCCAGAGACTTGAGAATACAAAGAAGAAAAAGCATTGGCCACAGTAGTAAGCACTTCAATCTGACGAAAACGACCTGCACAGGAACGAAACACAAGGCATATCTGAAGAGGGAATTTTGATCATAATCTCTGCCCAACCCCACAAACCTCCTCCTACTTTTATCAGGGGCCTCTAAGGCTGAATGAACACTTCCTAGGCCTGTAACATGAAAGTCATACCCTACTATGGAAAAAAAGAATCTTTACTAAATGCACAACAGCACCACACAAAGTTCTTCTCAAGTAAATCAGTGGCATATGTGTGTGAACGCAAGTTTATTTAAAAAATGCTAGAAAAGAAGTGTTACTAGCATTGCTCTCTCCAGCTCCAACTACGAAAGGACAGCTATGCCCTCATTTCAGCAGTGTTCATTACTGATCCAACAAAGCTCCTGTCCAAGTCAATAGAAATACTGCCCCAGATTTCAACAATGATGAAAATAGGTCGCTGCTACCCAGAAAAAAATCCCACCCAGGGACTGAGGAACACCAGAAATTGCTATTTGTTTCAGAGCTCTAAAGCTGCAACAGAAGACGAGAGTAGAGTAAGAGATGAGAATGATACAAACCAGAAGGCAGCATACCTTACAGGATGCCTTTAATTTCCCTCCCCCACGACAAACCCTTCCACTCACGCCAAGGAGCACCACCCCGGTGGTCACCTCTTGCCGATTTAAGACCAAGCAAGAGTTTTACTATGAATTCTGAATGGAATGTGGCCTTTAGGCTGTAACAGAGTTTTGCCAGAATATTAGATACACACCTCTTTTGGGGTTGTTTACATAGTTAATAAACTCATAAATAAACTGTGCTTCAAAAACACACTTACTTGTTAAAGCAAAACTTGGATTTTCCACTTCCATGCGCTGTATTTGGGCATTCAAAAACACTTTGATATCTATCCCTCTGGCAAATGATGACGAATTAAAAAATCGCGCTGGAATTTTTGAAGCAATATCGGGTTCATCTCTTCCAAACCCAAGGTTATAGAGCACTTCTTCAGGATCTTCCTCATAAAGTTCCAGTAATTCAGAAACGCTAGACAAATGAAAGATGTTAACCATCTACCCGTCTCCTTTTAAGATCCAGTCCCTTCTATCAAACTGCTAACTCAGCCCAGCAACCACTTTGGTTTATTGAACTTTTGACTCCTATAGCTCAGACTAGTTCTGGAAATAATTGTGGAGATCTCTGCATCTAAAGTTTCTGCTACCTTCATGACAGCCATTGGCCCAGACACACCACAGATCCAATCCCGTAATTTCTAAAATCAGTCCCATTCTGCAGAGCTCAAATTTTAAAATGCCATTAAAAGTTCAGGCATTTTCAATGTCTAGGTTGAAAACCACAATTAAAAACAAACAGAAGTCTTTGAAGCAACCAAATGAAAATTCCCTTCTCAGCTACTAAATGCAGCAATGCACATAAAACAAGCCAAGTCCATTTAACTGAGAAACAGACCTTTAAAGCATAGTTTTACCTTGAAACAGTCGCGCTGCTTTTTCCAGAGCCGGTAGAATTCATACTTCTCCCCTTCTGATGGAACTGCAGCCTCCTGTCCTTGGCCAGTACACCATTGCTGTCAGCACAAACAGAGAGGACCCCTGCGATAAACCTCTTTTGTTTAGGGACTTGATTCTCTGTCTCGCTGGAGAGCTAAACCGCCAGCACTGCTGAATTTCTCTTTTCCCCTTCAGTGTTATCTGGTTTATATTATCCATGTCATTTATTGAAATACAGAAACAAAAGCAAACCCTGGGCCACCTCAGTAAAAATGTACATAGACGGTATGAACTTGAAGGCAAATGCGAGCTGAGAAAACAAATCCTGATCTGCCCTTGCTGCCCCACCCTCCTCCAGTAAGGAAGCCCAGCCTCGGGTGAGCTTTACCCTGCCTTCTCCTGCCTCCCCTGGGCTGCTGCCTCCTCCAGCAGGACCACCCTCTCCATGCAGGACCACCCTCTCCATGCCTCAGGGACCCTGCTCACCCCAGCTGCCACCCTCCCACCAGCAGTGCACACTGCCACCTGCCTGGACCTGCCTGGGGAAGCTGAAGAGGCTCCAGGCACAGGGAAATAGAGCAAGATGAACTCCAGCTCACACTGCTGGCCAGTCTCTTTCCCAATCCCAAACTATTTCTTCCCTGCATCTGGAGAAGCTGCCTGAGCATTAGGTGGTATCCTGGGTTCAAACATAAGTTTTCTCTGAGGAACAAACTGTTCCCCCCAAGAAGAGCCACCAATAAACCAAAGGTGGCAGAGGATTCACCTGAGTGTGTATTTATTTATGGAGCCCAGCTCAGGGGGAATAGAGAGGATGTTTTCCACAGGGGTTGTGCAGTATTCACTGAAGTCTCAGTGGGGTTTTAGTTTCAGCACATTTTATTTAGAAGTTCTAACCATCTCTCCTCTCTCAAAGCCTTTTTTTCCCCCCTCCCAAAAGACATCTGCTGTGACAGGCAAAACTAATTTTCCCTTGAAATTTCTGAGCAATCAGTGAGGCAAAGAAGGTTAATCATGCTATATTGCTAAGATTTGTCATTTCTCTGTTTTCCTCCTGCTACTCCAAAATCTATGTCAGGTCTGCTGAAGAAATAAAAAATCTGATTTTTTTTTCTGCACCTCCTACCGACTCTTTCTGTGTTGTCTGGATCGTTTCCTTCACTCTCATGTAAACAGACAGGAGCAGAAGAGCTTTAGCTCTTTGGTAGCCCCCATGACTTCCACTGCCCATTCTCCCCCCTGCCCTTCAGTATAAATATTCCTCTGAAGTAAACAAACACAAAAAAGATATATTTACCATGTTTCTGTTTGGGTATCACTCCGTAGATGATTAGCTGTAGAGAAAGAAGAAGTTGTTATAACCTGACCTCTTCAGATCTACACTTCTCCCAATCAGTATGAAGAAGCAGACAGTGAGCACATTTACCAATTGTCCTTCATAAACTAGATTTTAGTTCTTCCATATAAATGTGATTGTCAGGGGTTTCTAGCATACGGCTGATATAAAAATGATCTGGTTTATTAAAGCTCTGTTTAAAATTAAATCTCATATGGACACACATTTACATACTGTCATTAACCCTATTACCCAAAATTTAAATTGCGATAAGCTGGTAATTGTTATATAAACCATTTATTGCTTTGCAACTGAAGACATGATTACCAGCTGTAGGGCTGTTCCTGGGTGGGAAGGGGAGGAGGACAAGCAGGCATGCAAGGATTGCCCCAATACAGAAAGTAAAGAATATAAGGAAGGCAGCTGGCCCCACGGCCAGGTGCTGAGACTATTTGTTCATCTTTTCATCAGCAAAGTGGGGCAGGGCCCTGGCTGCCTGAGCTGTGCATGGACATGAGCTCAGTGAAGCCCTTGGTGCTGATAGGGCCAGCAGGCGTGCTCAGAGTGGATAGGGGTCAGGAGGGAGGCTGCCTGTCAGGTACCAAACACCTGGTCACCAGGCTGACAGGGAAGTCAGCACTTTCTGCAGCTGGATCATATGGGAACATTCCAGGCAGCATTATTCTTTCAGAACTGAACCTCAGACTTAAGTTACGGGTTCCCCAAAGAGGCAGCAAACTCAGCATTACCAACTTGCCCCAGGAGACAGGCAAGGAGCACGTGTCTGTTACAGCGGCCCTCAGGACCAGCTATGAGAAGAGTAATGTCACACACTGCCAGCAGAACCCTGCATCTCGACCCACTGTGCCAGCACAGTAAAGTCAGCAACCCCGAGTTAAACGTGGAAACCTCTCAGCCTCCCTCTTGGTTTCACAGGCATCACAAAGAAATGTATGCAAAGGAATGTATGCAAAACACAGATCCCACATCTCTTCTTTTTAATATTCTTGCCTATAATATGAAGGTAAGCCTATATGTAAGGATTATCCAGTGACTAAGTTGAACAGCTGAACCACAGGTTCTACCAGCTCAGCAGTGGGCTGGGGTTATGGGTCCCTGCCCAATGCCCTCTGTACCATTCACACAGGGCTCTGGCTTCTATCTGGGCTCAGGCAGTCCTGGCTGCACAAGGGCAGGCCATTCATCCCAGCCTCAAAGGGGCTGTCTGTCTGGCAGGGCATGCAGCACTGCTCCAAGCAGCTCTGTTGTCCCCTTGTTCTTGGAGGGGAAGCAAAGCCCAGCAGAAATATCTACATCCTTACCCAGAAAAATCAAACAGCAATTCTAGTAATGGGATCTTTTCATCTGAACAAGCTAAATCATGCTAAAGACCCATAAAAAACAGCAGTCCTTGGAAATTATAAGAAGAAAAACTGAAAAAAGTGACATGATGTACTAAAATCCACTGATTCTTGTGTTCTTGGTAATATGCTCAGACCCTTGGATTATCATTACACAGAAACTTTTCCTATGAAATCTTTGTACTGCAGGCAATCTAACAAGTGGAAAAGACTGTCAACAGGAAAATTTAATCCTATTTAATCTATTGCAATAAGAGACCCATTTACTGCTTTTCCATCATTATCAGATCAAGAGCATTACCAGATAAACTTTTTTCCTTAGAAGTCTTAAATCTTTAAAAATTAAAGATATATTCTTCCGCCAGGCCTTGTCCCACTACTCTGACACTACTGGCAAGACTAATGTGGAAGAAAAGGGCTTTCTACTACACCAGTTCTGGCACTTAGCAAAAGCTGTAATTCAAAAACACTAAAAGCTAAAATTGGAGAGTAGTTTTGCCTTATTTTTTTTTTAGAACTGAAAGCAGATAATGTCTTATATCCCCTGTCCTACAGATAACCCTAGGATCTGGTTTGTGGGACCTTTTTTTTGCTATTTTACTACAAGATGCTGCTGATAGAACAGAATCCACAGTGCTTTTGCTAGTTGGTTTATGGACACCTCTGATCTAAGATCAACATCAAAGCTAGAAGTCTTTTTTACAAAGTCCACGGGGAACAGCCACATCTCCTTCCCCTTAAAAAAAGGGAAGAGAAAGAAAAGGCAAGCAGCTAGCAACAGGAGAGTGTATATTGTGGTTGATCCAAAATACTTACTCAGCTTTGGTGCTTTTCACTTTTAAAAGCACTTAGCTCTTAATGGGTTTGTCTCTCGGCTGACAGAATTTCTCTCCTCCTTTCAAAAGCTTGCACAAGCCACTCCCAAGAGATTCAGTGGAAGTGGGGCATGCATGGCTGCCAAGAGTAACCCATGGACAAGAAGAGCAAGTAGGAGAAATAATTTCTACAGCCTTGGTCAGTGCTCCAGGCTGTCCTGTCACCGTGGGCATTAAAATGCGAGGGCAGAAGCAAATTCAGGGCTGCCTCTGATCTTTGGGTCAGAGACCCCGAGTGTTTAACTCTAGCAATAGTCTAAGTAACTTCAAAAAGCAAATCTTCCTGCATTTTTTGTGTGCTTCATTCTGACCTTCTAGCCAATGCTGTCCTTCAATATAGAAATCAGATGACTGAGTATAATTTTTTTTTGCTAGAAAAAGAGTCATAATCTGCCACACCCACCTTCGGCTCCCAGGGATAAGTCATCTTCAAAACTTCCTCCATTTCTCACCAGCATGCCTGAAAACATACAGTTAGCAGTTCAACAACTACAATGCTCCAATGTTTCCTTCCAACTGTTTATCTAAAGATATTAACAAGACACTTCATTTGATACAAGAAATAACCAGACTTTATTTACAATCCCTGCATTACTCATGCAGTTAAAATGCATTAAGAAGCAAGAAGTTACATTTCAGAACATAGCAAAATGATTTTGAAAGGGAATGACTACAACACTGCTTTAGTTTTGTGCTCAGACACAACTCCAAGTGCGAGCAAATTAACTTCAAGTGGGGACCTGGAGGTACCACTCAGCACATCTGTGCCTTCTGCTGCTGCATTATCTATCCTCCAGACATCTTACCAGGAGAATTCAGAGTCTGAGTCCAGCTGGGGCATTCCCCTCTCACCTTCCTGTACCAGATTAGGAGCTGAAGACTCCAGGCACAGCAAGTAATTCTTCTTCACCCTGTCACTACCTGCACATTCCCACTGTACTTTGAACTTTAGTATTCAGACCTGCTTGGATAGTAAAATTCTCAGGTGTGGCAACCACAATTATTAGAGGCAGAGACTGCCTAACGCTCACCAGTTTGGAGACAAAATCACCTCCCTGTTTCGCACATCTGGGAGTTTTTTAGAGCTTAATAAGATCTCCATAAAAACTTACTTAGGTTCTTTTCCCCCTTCTCCAGTTTCTCAGGTACAACTGCTCTGCTGTGAGAATAATTCTGCAACACAGACTCAGCTTTGGTTCGTACTGTTACTAAAGACACCAGGTCTCACATGAATGTCCTTGAAAACACAGTTTCCAGCAAAAGAGATTTCAGTAGGTAAAGCCCTTCCTTACCCTTCAACAGAGGACTGCTTTGCTCATCCAGGGAGGCTCCCAGAGGCGTTCTGAAACCACAGAAGAGATTAACACTACTTAAAAAACTTGCTGCTTCATGTCCTTCCTTACAGCATGTAACAAGCTTGTGATAGCAGCAGTTGTCCCTCCCTCCCTCCTTCCGCCCGCAGAAAGCACAAACGTCTGAGGACTGGCAATAACTTCCTAAACAATCCCCAGCCCTCTAAATAAATACACCTTGCAGAGAAAAGCAACAAAACGTAATAACTGCAAAGCTCAAACACCTTCAGGGGCAGCAGCTCCTGCTGAGGAAAATCATGGACTTCTCAGCAAAACACCCAGAAAAAACAAGCAAGAATTTTGAATGGATTAATTCAATCTCATTTATGCAGCAAAAACTGTTGTCATTTTTCTACACATTTAAAACTTCTTGGAGAGAGGGGTGAAAAGCTGTATTTGATGATCAGGAAGAATCAAGATAAAAAATCTTGACAGCTATGTTAGCTGTCACTTGCCAGTTCTGATGCTTTATAGGCTCTCCATACTAGTTCTTTTCTGGATGATCCCTCCCATACCTGTTGCCTGAAGGGCAGGGGATTTGCCGAACCTCGTGGTACTTGAAAGGAGCAGCAGAAGCCTCACAAATGACAGGTCCAATCCCACTCTGGGTTCACACTATATTTGTTGACACTAGCTAGATGTTTCCCCATCTTGTCTCTCAGACACGTTTAACCAAAGCCTTGTCACTTCTAAGTAGCACAGCATTAACTTTCAAAGCTCAAAACAAATTCAGAAATGTAATACTCATACAGAAGGGGAAAGCAGATGATTTATGTGCCTACATTATGTATGTTTCATTTGGACTTTTAATTAGACAAACACATAAACTTGCCTGAAGACCTGAAAGTAAACAGTGCTCTGATACAGTATTTGTTTTGGTGCCATAGCCAAATTAAGCAAGGAAAGTTTGCATCTGCTTTCTAACAGACCTTACACTTCACAACCTTATTTTTCTTTCCCCTCTGAAAAGAGCTCCAGATGCAGCTTGCTGATACGGAGCAAGCTCACTTCAGCACGCCTTCTGCAAAGCAAAGCAAAGCCCCACCGTGGTGGGACTCCAAGGCAAACAGCCAGAGCATCCAGGTACATAAGCACATTCCAGGTGACAGGACACACTCTGCCAAGGCTCAGCTCTCCTATATGTCTGTCCAGTCAGTGCCTGAAAAAACTTAGGCTATATTGTCTAAACCTGTCATGCTACAAGAAGCCTTAAGTTCTGAGGTAATAACCATGCTGGTTGTTTACCCCCTGGCTCTGATGGGTGAGCTCCCAACCTTCTCTCTCTCCTTCCCTGGTGGCTACTCCCATGCCTCTATGTTTTCGATGTAGAAACTTGCTGGCATTGACTTTGACAGCCAAGGTCAGTGCTGCATGCAGTGGCTGGCAGAAAGCAGTAAAAGCATCCATCAAAGCTGGCATTTTCCTTTAGAAATTAGGTCTGTCACCATTACAGCACATTTGCAGCTACCAGAAAAGGATCCTTGTCAACCACCCCTTGCTGCCCTACCTGCACGGCTGCACACAGCTGCCATACAACCCCTGCCTTTGAAAAACTTGCTCTGAAGAACTAGACAAAACACGAGTTTAAACAACGGACAAATACCACACAAAAATCCTTTCAGACAACAGCATGGATAGCCCTGCCTTTCTGCACCAGGCTGTTTTCCACCAGCAAGGCCTGTGGTTCTGTCTCAGAGCAGCCCTGTGCACTTGGGAATGCTAGGGCTGGGGGACCCTTCCACTTGCTGTGCCCTCAGGATGGGATCTCCCTGCCTCACACAGCCTCAAGGCTTCCTCTCATCCCAGACCTTTGTTTGCTCAGCTACCAGGTGTGGCCGGGTGGTCTCTCAGAACAGGACAAGGGTTTTGCACTGTGCCGTGGAAGTGTTTAAACCTCAGCTTTTAAAACCTTATCTGGGCAGAAGCCATGTTTATTTTAAACTTGAAGCAAAAAAATCTCTTCTTTCTGAGGCATTTCAAGAACTCACTTCCTGCATATCTACAGGAGATGGCTCCTAGATACCTCCCACATCCCCTGTATTACAGGAAGAGTTTAAATATATTAAATCAAAATAATACACATCATCATAATAGTTGACAAAAATTTCTTTTTATCTATCAGTATAATACAAACACTTATGCTTCAACTTTTATGAGCTTTTTATTACTTCAAAATGACTTTTCAAAGTACTGGAGAGAGAGAAAAAGAGGCCTTTTTCAAAGGCATGCAATTCCCAAAACGTGAATGAACCAGAGACTTTGAGTAACATCTGACATTTTTTATGCCTCCGTAATTCTTATCACAGTATGACAAATACTCGCTTTTTTGCTTTTGGGGTTTGCTGCTAGTTATTTCTTTACAAAAAGCCCCAAACAACAAAATGGGTATCTACCAAGGTAAATAACATGGGAAATTAGGAGCCCTCCTCTCCTCTAAAGCAGATGTGAAACAGAGATGCCAAGTAATAAAAGCCCCAAACCACTAACATAAATATCAAAGGACAGCTTGTAATTCTTTTTATCCATATTAGAACACTATTGATGCCTTTAGAAACAAACAAAGGAATAAAACTTATAAGCAAATCTATTTATGCAGTGGGTTGATATTAAGGTTTTTTGTGCTGCTGCCAACTGAAACCAGAAAATGAGATTTTAAAAGTGCCAATTTGCTTCTGATTTCAGAAACACGTACAGAAACTCAGAAAATGTGAAGGACTACTTTTAGAAAACATGTAACAGAGAAAACAGTGTATTCAGTAAATGAATCTTCATTTGTAGTAATAGCTACATGGTAACTTGTTATGGAGGTAACTTGTAAGAATAAGGTTGTGCCATAAACCAGAAATTGAAGCTCGGTTTGTGTATGCCCACACTTTTTAGCAATCAAAGCTTGACAGCAAAACCAGTGTTATTAAACAAGTAAGAAATTTCAGGGAGAACAACTTACAAATTGTAAATTTCACAAACATTGTAGTATCTGCAGAGCTATTCCGTCCTCTATTAATGCTGCCCTGTTTTCCTATGTACATTGTTATCAAGATTTCTATACATACAATCACTTATAACACTGCAAATTGAATTATTGCTTTACTGCACATGCTAGCAACTGGTTGCATGTACATTAGGCACAAAAAAGTAAACTATTCTGCAGCTTAAAGCACAAGGAACAGGCAGCTGGGATTGCATCTTCCAGACATGAACCGCACATGCTGGCACTCTGCACGCCATAGAGCAGAGGCTAACTCCTGTCTGAACAGCATTGTTTAGGAAATCTTTTTTTAAAAGTCTTTCTGAGGAGAACACAAGATTCCTCTGAAAAGATTTACAATAGTAAACAGCTGTACTTTAAAAGGCTACTGTGGAAGGAAAGCAACAGGTTTCACAAACATGAATAACCTAAATTTGTGTTTCTGTATTAGCAAGAGAGTTAACTTGTGCTTCATTTGTTATTTGTAAAACAAGATTCCCGTATTTTGGGAATCAATTCCCAGAGATGCAAACACATTCCACAGAAATGTGTGGTGCCAGTTTTAACAACATATAGTTAGCAAAGCACGGGTATGAAACTGCAGGCTTTGTGTTATTACTCAAGATTTTTGGCCATCTATTAGATGTTTGTGTTGTCAGTTTGCAGCTTTGTGCTATTCCTTAAATTCTGTATGGAAATGTTAAGGACTACAGGGCCAGGGAAGGTTCTAGACAGAAATCCTGCAGATTTAGACATAGTGGCAGTGCAGCATTAGGAAGAATACCTCCCCCAATGGCCTCTTTCCCCTCCAGTCCTTACATTTTTTGCCCCCCCCACTCAAAAAATACTTCTAAGAAAGCACTGAATTCATAACACTGAATTTAAGAAAACAGTTTTGTAGACCAATGAAGGTGAAGTCAGAAAGATCCTCTCCCATTCTAGCATTTTGGAAGAATGGTCTGTCAGGTCTGAACATTACATTTTAGGGATTAGTACAGTTTCAGACCTGTAGCTGCCAACACCCTATCCAAGGCACAGCCTGTAAAGATCTGAAGAAAACTGTATGGCGGATCCTGTAGCTATAACACAACCCACCCTTCAGTTACAGAGTAAGATCAGTCAGCTGCCACCTGGATCAAGAGATCAAAAAGGCACAACTAATCTCAGTGGTAAATTCTTGCCTTAACGCAGCTGCTCTTAAAAGGAGAAAGAAACCAGAAATATCAAATACCAGAAGTCTTGAAATGTCTTTGTTAGCTACTGGAAAGCTAATTGTTATCTTCTCCCCATCAACTCTGCCTCCAAGGGCTGTTAGGACTGAATGAAGAAAAAGACAGGACAAAAGCAGCTGCTACTGATCTAACATTAGTGCTTTTATGTGACTGAGGATGAAGAAAAAGTAATTCCATCAATACCTGTTCTAAACACCAAAGATCATTTTGCAACAGTAATAGAATACATACTCCCTGCCTCAAGCTAAGGATAGAAGACATTAAGAGACTCAAATAAATCAAGTCAGTCTAAACTGTGCCATCACTCCTGAAGGCCCGTAAGCACAGAGGCCATGCCGCGGAAGCACCGTTTCTTGAAATCTGCACCAAAAACCAGGCAAGGAAACAGTGGAAGCTTTAAACTGGAGCCCCTCGGTGAGAACCACTGCAGCTCCCAAAGCAATGCTGCCCTCCTGGCCCTCTGCTGAGGCCCTGTGCTTCCTCCCCCGGGGCTGAAAGCCTCCAGGCTCATTAACGAGACACCAAGGAGAGAAGCGGTGCCGAGCGCCAGCTCTCCTGTGGCCATGCGGGCTCGGGGCGGGTGCCGGGGAAGTGGCCGTGCCAGCGCCGGTGCCCGCTCCGCTCCGCGGCCATGCCCGCCTCCCTCCCTCCCTCGCTGCCGCGGGCACTGCCCGGCCCCGCTGCCGCAGCGACCGGCCGGCGGGAGCACCCACCTGCAGTCCTTCAGCCATATCGCGATCTTCTCGTTGGGAACGCTGTGGCAGCCTTGGGGACAGAGCAGGAGAGAGAAGCCGACAGTCAGTAACAGCGAGGCCGCCCCGCGGGGGTCCCGGTGGCCCGCGGGCTGCTGCCCCGGCACTGACCTGCTCCTGTGGCCAGCGGCAGCTCCCCGCCGCCGAGATCCTCCTCCTCCTCTTCCTCCTCTTCTTCCTCCTCCTCCTCCTCGCCGCGGGCCAGCGCCGCTGCCGAGAAATCCTCCGCTTCCGACGCCTGCCAGGAGTCGNNNNACGCCTGCCAGGAGTCGCGGCTCTTGGCCCAGGCCTTCCTCTTCTGGGTCGCCCCTTGCCACTCCTCCGCCGCCGAGGGCTGCTCCATCGGGGTGGCGGCGCCGGCGGGGGCTTCACGCCGGGAGGCGAGTGCCGGAGAGAGCCAGCCTGCCGGGCG